>QJPP01001965.1:0-424019 GCA_003996215.1 Jaltomata sinuosa | reverse complement strand
CGGTAAGGAGGAATGGAGATGGTCCTGGTGCCCGGCTCTAACTCGATAGCAAAATTAACATTTCTCTTAGGAGGTAGGCCTGGCAGGTCGGTAGGAAACACATTTAAGAAGTCTCTAACCACAGGAACAGACTCAGGAGATGAAGGGTCAGCACTAGCATCTCGGACATATGCTAGATAAGCTAAACACCCACGAGAAATCAACTTCTTAGTTCAAATACAAGAGATGATCCCAGATGGTGTGCGGCTGATAGAACCCCACCACATAACAAGTGATACACTGGGCATGACTATGGTAATAGTCTTGACATAATAATCCAAAACCATGCGGTGAGGGGATAACTAGTCCATGCCCAATATCACATCAAAATCTAACATATGAAGGATAATTAAGTCACCCCAAGTTTCCAAATCACCAACAGATATCATGCAAGATCTCACAATCTGATCCATCACTAAAGAATCTCCTACTGGGGTCGAAACAGAAACAAGCACAGATAGCAGCTCACTAGCCAACCCTAAACAAGGCAGAAAGTAGGCAGATACATAAGAACATGTATATCCAGGATTAAACAAATCCATAGAAGACTGATAGCACACACTAATCATACCTGTAATCACAACATCTGAGGCCTCTGCCTCCGGTCTCCTAGGTACCGCATAAAACTAACGACGACCACCACCTACCCGACCGCCATCCCTACCATTTGCTCTACCATGTGGAGCACCACCTCTACCCTGACCACCACCTCCTTGAGCCGGTGGCTGAACTGAGCAAATAGGCTGAGTCCGCAGAGTGACTTGCTGAACTGTACCCTGCTGGGGTAATCTCTAACAAAATGACCAATAATACAATAGGTGAGACAAGCCTCTGATGACCTACTCAGTCGGGATGAACAAGCAGAACCCGTATGGCCACCACAACCTGATGCCCCAGAAGCTACACTCCTCGAAGACTGACCACTGTAGCCCTGATGGCTACTCTGACCCTGCTCAAACTAAGTATTACCGGAAGTCTGAAGTGAAGTTTGAATAGATCGACTAGAATGACCCTGGTGCTTATGTGGCTGATAACCCCGACACTACTGGCCTGAACCTCTGCTACCATGTCTGGAACCACTGTAGCCACCATCATGTCGAGGCCTCTTATCTCTGGCCCTGCTGTCATGATGATGCAAACCCTCTATAGTACGAGCATAGTTTGCAATAGCCTGAAATGATAGACGACTAGCAACCAATAATTGTGCAGGATCTCTAAACTCTCTCCGTAGCTCCTTGACAAATCTAAGGACTCTATCAGACTCAATAGGAATAATTATGGCCCCAAATGCAGCAAACTGATGGAAACAAGTCTTGTACTTTGAGACATTCATAGTATCCTGAGTAAGTATAGTGAACTCCTTTCTCCGATGCTCTGTGGAAAGAACTTGGCCATAAAGGCCTCATAAAACTCAGACCAAGCCAAAAGAGGTGATGATGATGGTCTGCAAGCAACCTGGGCCCTCCACCATAACTTCACTGGGCCCTCTAGTTGATATGTAGTATAGCCAACCCTGTGAGTCTCTAATAACCCATAATGATGCAACATCTCCTCACAGGTAGTGATAAAAACATGTGGGTCCAGTCCAAAAGTGTCAGAAATCCATGGAGGTGCCAGTCTCAAGAATCTACCCAATACCTTTTGATCCATCTATGTCATAACCGGGCAAAGAGCAAGAGGGTGTGCAACTGAGGGGACCGGAATAACCTCGGCATGGGGAGCCACAGTAGCAGGTTGCACTCCAAAACTCTGAACGCCCAGGTCTTCTCCCTGAGCGGATGTCTGCTCTACCTTAGAAGGTCGCTCTCCAATCATGCCCAATAACTGAAGTAGTAACCCTCGAATGTCTGAAAATTGTGTTAGGGAAGAAGTTGGCATCAAAACTGGTGCTAGAACTTGCACTTGAGCTGGTGGCACCTAGGCTGTCTCCGGTTCCATATGCTGCTACTCTGGGATGAACTCGGGCTCATAATCATACTCGGGATCTCTTTCTACCGTAGGAGATGTAACTGGTGCCACTGCTCTGGGACATCCTCGACCCCTACCCTTGCGACCACCCCGGCACCTAGATGGAGTCAGAGTTGCATGGGTCGAAGGCTCTCCTCTGCCAGAAGCTGAAGAGCTCGTACAGACCATCTGCGGATGAGTGAACTAGAACAAGTGATATTTTTAGAAACTTTCAAGGATACTACACACGAGAAAAGAGAAAGAAAAGTCCATTTTTCCTAAGATGTCACTATAGCCTCCAAAAGATTGAGTACAGACGTCTTCGCCTCGATCCGCAGGACTCTACTAGATATTGGCTTCTATACTGATGACACTAGAGAGCCTAGAGCTCTGATACCAAGCCCTCACAACCTGAGTTCTCAATCATGATGTCACCTACAACCCCCCAGTAGGCGAACCAATCCCCATAGCTTGGAACGTCAGTAATGGGCTACTATTTAATAATTTAAGTAGAAGAACAGTTTAATAAACGGAAGAAAGGGAACAAGATGAAGAAAATAGATAACAAGAATATATACATACATATGCAGAAGTTAAACCAAACCCAAAACCTGGTATCATAGTATAGAGCCAGAACTACCTCAACAGAGTACAATGGTCCAAAATAATACATACAACAATCTCCGAATGGTAGTAGAGTACATATAACAAAATATAAACTAAAATCTAAGCTCTAATTGTTTAGAGCTCACCCTCGGTTCAAAGATATCCCAAAACATCTCCCCGCATGAGTCTCCAAAGAGCTAACAATGATGGCCCACACTAGGATCTGCACCAGAAGATTTAGAGTGCAGTATGAGCACCAAATGTGAAGCATAAGGTACCTAGTAGGTATCGTAGGCCGACTAGGCAGATATAAGATAAAAGCGTAGTAACAGACAAAATAGAAACAAGTAGTCATAGAAATCTTCAAAAAAGCACACAGGAACTAGCCTAGAAGGTAGAAAATAGAAATAACATACAAGGCTAGTAAGTAAAATATATACACAACAGGCACAGGAGAAAGTAGGAAATGACACACCTGGGGTCTTTGCAACAATAATATATATACATAATAAGTTTTAGATGTTAACGGTATACCGATAACCTCAAGTACAAGGGAAGGGAGGAGAGGAATAAGGATAGGCATGCTCGGAAAATAGGAATTTAGTAACCAAATTAATCATACCAATTCAACTCAAAAACTAACAACCTCAGAGTATCCAATCTCATAAATATAACCGTAACATTGGATAACACTGAGATAAAGTACAAGAGTCTACCTAAAGTCCCCCAGCCGCCTATACAACCTAGAAACGCAAACAAGTGAAAACAAACCCTCTGACCGATTATACAACCAGAGCGTACACTCAACAAATAGCAAACAAGGGTTGATCCTTAAACAATTAATGATATGATGCATGATAACCTCTGGGTGGAATAGAAACTCTGTATATACCTCCTCCGGTGTTGAACAGGCCCAGCAGGTAAGTTTTATGGAAGGACACTGCCTGTATACCTCTACTCTACTGTATACCCTTCCTATGTCACACACAGCCCCAAGCCCCAGGTACGGAATGGTAAGGTCCATGGAGGTATCAGACCTTATACTAAAACTCAGTATCAAAAAAATATTGTCTGGAGTAAGTACGGGTTCAAGCTAGAGACTCAAATCTCGAGTATGCATATGTCTCAAAACCCCCACCAAGGGTGCTCAGGCATAACCAGGTCTAAACCTGTGGTAAAACATATCTGATGCTCGGTCTGACTAAGACTAATCCCATCTCAAATTAGTAACAAAACACAACTAGCACTACGGCCCTGTTGAGTCTAGCATTAGTAGTAAAACTGGCGATAGAAATTGTAATTTAACTCTCTTTTATCCAAAGAAGATCCACATGTTTAATCAAAACTATTCCCAAGTCATTTCCATCGTAAATAGGCCCCTAAATCCATGCAAAGTTTAGAAAATTAGTCCTAGTAGGTGATAAGTCGGTAATCTACCAACTTATTGAGCCTATATCCATGAATTATTGCTATGTTTTGAATAGATTTAGAGGTTCTTATGGCCTTTATTAATGTCTATATAGGTACTTTTTCTAGATGATGATAAATAAGGAAATGGACCCAAAAAGAGCTAAAAAGGAGTGAAGTATGAAGTGTTAGGAAAAGCTGAAGATTCCGACTGAAGATGCGGTGGTCGTGTGACACGCACAAGCCAAGGTGAGAACTCCACCTTTTCCGTACAAAGCTACAAAAGTCCTGAAGTGTCTGTTAAGAGGTGCGGTTGTTGTGCGATGCGCACATCCTAAGGTGAGAACCGCACCCCTTTGTACAGAGCTCCCACAGATAGCCGAAGTCACTGGTTTAACTGAAGGCAGTGTGCGACGCGCACATCTCAAGATACGAACTGCACATCGCACCGCATACCCCCCGATGGGTATTTTCATCCTAATTTTTAGTGACGTCTTGGGAAACTATAAAAGGCCTATTTAGGCACAATTGTAAATAACTTTTATCATTCAAAATATTCTGAAGAGTTTTTTTTTTGCTTTGAGACTAAGTTTTTCACCTCCATTGAGAAGAGGGTTTCAATCAAATTCTCTTGGTTAACACTTGTGTGCTTAAATTGAATCTAGAACATGAGACTTAGCTCTAATAGAGGAGATTTGGAATTACCCAGCTGGTATCTCTTTCTCTCTTGCTATGAGTGGCTAATTTCTCTTATCTAGGGGTGTAATGATGATGGGTGCTTAACAAATGGGTGTGGGTGTTATTTATTCTTGCTTATAATTGCTTAATTGACATGGGTCTAGTAATTTCACCAAGTTTTAACCCTAAAATTGGTGGTTGCAAACATTAATTTTCATTACTTGACTATGTGATTGCTTGAGAAAGGATTTCATTGTTTCGGATGTGAAATTACTAGTGGGAACTTGGGACTCCATTCAGATTTGAGGCTAGAGATAGCTCTTATCGACAGAATTACCCATTTAAGGGTCTAAGCTTGAGATAGTGTGACCTCCCCAAGCTTAGATTGGTTATTTATTGATCAAAATAATGATGCTCTAGCCGAGATCATCGGATATAAAATTATTGATCGAGAGATAAGTAATTCTTACCCATGACCAATGCTACTTATGTCATTAAGAGAGAATAATTATGAATTGATAATCACCCTATCCCATAACTAAAGCCCCATATAATATGCATCCCTAGTCGTCTAGTCAACTTGGTACACCCGCTTTTATTTTATTGTTTTTTAATTGAATTGTGATTGTAGTGAGAACATCCCAATTCTCCATCCTTTTACTTTTTATTGTGAGCATTTACTCTCGCTTTGAAGTCAACTCAATACAATATCTATTTGGTTACACCAAGTCCCTTGGGTATGACCCTGACACTCGTTAGGATTATAAATTTTGTTTTGCGGGATGATCGCAATGGCCCCCAACTTTGGGGAACACAATTTGAGCATTCATCAAAAATGGCGTCGTTGCCAGGGACTTGAGTTGATAGCTATATTTGATTGTTGTTTTGAAGTCACCTTGAGAGTACTTGTTTCTTTTACTTTTGTTTGTTGTTTGTGTTTTGATTGAGCAGGCAAGATTATGAATGAGGCCAATGACAATGAGAGCATTGACGGCTTCATGGAGGCCTACGAGGCTGAGCCTATGATGTAAGGGGGTGTAGGTGTAATCTGCCTACCCCCCACGGTGGGAAACACTATCTTTTTTGTGACTAGCACCATGCTCCACTTAATCTAAATGAAGGGACTATTTGGTGGAGCAGCACATGAAGATGACAACCGACATATTCAAAATTTTATGGAGATTTCCCAACCGTTCATCTTTCAACATATCTCCAAGAGTCAATCTGATTATGCCTATTCCCTTTTTCCTTGACGGGGAAGCCACGACGTGGTTGGAAGAGTTGCCAGATGACTCTATCACATCTTGGTCCGAGTTGGTTGAGAGATTCACATCGAGATTCTTTCCTCAATCTCGAATGATGAAGCTAAGAGATGAGATTACCAACTTTAGGCAGCTCCTGGATGAGCCTTTACATGAAGTTTGGTTAAGGTTAAAAAGGAAGCTTCTCTTGTGTCCGAACCATGAGTTGTAGAATAACATGTTTCTACAAAGCTTCTATAGGTCATTGAACTCTCTAAATAAGTTGGTGGCTCATAACCTTTGAGGTGGAACCTTCATGGACAAAGAGTTTCCCATTGCCTCCAATTTGTTAGAGTGAATGACAATGACCAATCAAGCTTGTCATACAAGAGAAACGGATGTGCTAACTTCGGGAGGACCCTCATCCATATTAATTAATGAAATAAGGAAAAAAGAGGAGGAGCGAGATAAGACAATGGACAAAATGATGATGCAAATTGATTTGATGGACAAGCATGTGATGGGAGATGGTGGTGCTAAGACAGTGAATGCAGGGAGTACACCAGAAATCAAAGCTAGTGATGATGAGCTCATGACTGTGGTTGATGGAAAGCTATGTTTTGTGTCGATGAGTTTTCATCCCTGGTATTATTGATAAAGCTCAAATCGTGCTATCCAATTAAGGAGGTCAAGGCAATCGCATAGTCAAAACAAAATTTATAATTCCCAACGGGTGTTCAGGTCGAACCCAAGGAAACAATGTAGTCGCGATCAAGCTAGTAAGGAATAAAAGCAACTTATTGAAGTTTAATGAACTAAAAGGGAAAAAGATATCTAAAAGAGGGGTTTTAACTACAACTAAAATATAAAGAAAAACAAATAAAAGATAGATTGATCAATGACTTTCCTTGCTTTCATCAAGCAAGGAAAACAAGGGGGATATGGTCTTGGGAATTCAATTCACAAGACTTGCACCCATTTCACACCTAGAGAGTCTTGGCTAAAGGTATGCCTAACTGTCTCTCGACCAATAAAGCATATATCTCGTGTATTTTGTCTCGAACTAACACGAGTAAGCAATAAACTAGCCAAATAACTTGGAGAGGTCATCATATCTCTAACTCAGACCCTTAAATGGAATATTCCATGATTGGAGCTATCTCTAGCCTCCAATCTAGATGGATTCCAAAGTTCCTACTATTAAACCTTCTCGAATTCGAGAATTTCTCTCTCAAGCAAAAGCCCAAATCAGTAAGCTAAGTCAATATTTGCAACCATTGACCATAAATTCAAGTATAGAAGATTCAATAGACCCAAATAATCAAACAAGAACAAATCTAGATTTAGAATCAAAAAGCCAACAAGTATTATCACTAATACAAACCCAAAATCTCAAGTCAAAAATACACTTAATAAATATCAATTAAGAACACGTGTTGAAGAATGGAATCTAAAGATTTTACAATACAAAGCATCCAAATATTCACTCCTATGGTGTTGGTTGATGAAACTTGCTCCCAAGCTTGCTCAAAAGTTTTGAAAATAGCCAAAGATGTGTTTCAAGACGGCTTGGAAGTGTTTTTATGCAAATTGGGGTTTCTCCGGATGTGAAATTCCAAAATTGCCCCCGCAACTGATTTCCTTCTTCGCGTTTGCGTAGTGTTCACCGCGTTCGTGAAGAGTCTCTAGTTGTTTGAACTTTGCATTCGTGGGTGGTCCACCTCATTTGCGTAGCTTTGACTCAGCTGGCCTTCGCGTTCACGGCCAGTCCTCCGCGGTCGCGAAGGCATGTGTAGCTGAAACTACTTGCTTCTTCGAATAGCTTCCTTTTTAACTTGTTTTCATCTAAATCTTCTCGGACACTTCTAAGACACAGAAATATTCAAAATAGAAGAAATTCGTGTCAACCTGCACTATTTACTCACTTCATACTAGCAAAAGCATAAGATTAGAAGTTCAAGTGCACACATGTCGAGCCATAGTCTTGCCCTTCATGTAGATTGCCACTAATGTAGGGTATGCCTATTTCACTTAGCATGCAAGACTACTTCATTGGTACCAAACAAGTCAATTTGCAACCAAAACCTAAAAAGATGATGATTTTCCCTTAAGAATGTCATCACTCATCTATCATTGGGTCAATTCATCTATCTAAATCAGCATGGCTACATAAGGTGGATCAAAACAAGTATCACACTTTCCGGACACATGCGATTCGCACATGATAAAGTGTGTGTCGCACATGCAACACACATGCTAACAGTGAGCATGTGCGAAGCTCGTACGGTTCGCACAATGACCTGTGTGGCCCACATATCTCCTAGCAAGATCCATCTAGCCTAATGGGTACTCAGACTTCCGCTGGCCTACAACAACCACATCCCAACTACAAAATAACAAAAGAAGCTACAAAGTAAAGAAAACTAAAAATAACTAAACCATCAACTTCTTCCACAATAACACCAAAGCTCGACAGGGGTATAAAACCAAACAAAACAATCTTGACAAAGGCATAATAATGAGAAGGGTTGGTGTTTATATCTGATGAGTTACAATTAGCGATGCAATGGGAGAACTTGATGGAATTTATTGTGTGCCAAAAGGAGAGAGAGCAACTTTGTTTTTAGAAGAAAACATTTGGAGACTTCTGATTTTTTTAATGTTTTAAACTTACCTGCACGGCCTGGAACCTTCGAATTCATGGTGGCCAAGTGCATTCGCAAAGGTTTGAAGTTTAACTGGCCTTCACTTTCGTGGTCAGTCCATGCGTTCGCGAAGGTCTGTCTTGACTTGTTCTTTGCATTCGCGGTCTGTTCTCCACATTCGCGAAGAAGGCTGGTTGGACCAAATTTTAACTTTTTCTTTAGCCTACTGCCCGCGATGTGCGAAGGGCACTCTGTGAGGTAAGAAATGCACCATGTTCTTACATGCCAGTGTTTTTGATTAGTTTACTGGTTTCTTATGCGATGGCATATGCGACGGGCACTCTTCCAGGTGCAAAGAGCACGTCTTTCAAAGGTATTTTTGGTGCTTCTCAATACTTGGTTCCTCTTCATTCCCTTGGGCACATAACACACACAAAAAAGAAACAAAAAGTGAAGTAAAACATAAAAACAATGGCACAAATGTAGAATAGCTCTTATGGAAGATTTCCACTTGGCAGATTTGAACCTTCGACCAAAATATGAATATAATTTCCTATGGCACTCCCGGGGTAAAGGTTTTAGCATGAGAAGGACATTCTCTTGATTTTGCAATCCACACTTTTTGGCCTTCAAGTGAGGAACGACGTTGACTTCGTTCCATGACAAACTCAAAACCGGCTAAACCTTCATCCACCCTCCTTCACAAGACTTCCAAAAGCTTGATTACTTTGAATATCGTCCATTTAATCAAACTTAAGGTTGAACATATGTTAAAGTGGGATTTGGGCGTCTCCGCCTTCAAGCTTGCCTCGTTCATAACATGCTCACTTAGAGATATTTTGACATCATGACCCACAAATGTGTTGTTTGGTTGCAACACCACCTTCAATTCATGATTCTCCCTTGTGTTTTCCTCTTCTTTCGCCCTTGCATCCATAAAACATTGCTTTATGGATTGCACACCCACCTCTTGGGTTTTTAACGATGCCAAGAGGGTTTGGAGCATACCGTAAATGCCTTTTTTGTTTGTGAATTCATGGTCCCTGGAAAGGTCACAAGAACCACTAGCAACATTGTTAGAACAAGAAGGGGGAGGGGGACGATCATCATTGGGCCAAACGCTCTAATGTCCATCACGACCACCACACAAATAGCAATTGCGCCTGTCATAGGAACAAGAGGGAGAATACTTTCCTCTCCTAGGGCAAATTCTACACCTTTGTCCAAGATGGGGTCCTCCACAATAAACACAATAGTCGAGAATATAATTTGGGATGCAACCATCACCATTTCTAAAATTCAAATAAGACATGATGCCATCAACAAACTAAAACTAAAGAAAAGAAAAACAATTATTCATAAAAATTGAACAAGAGTAAGTAACTCAAATTCTAAACTAACTCAATACACCAATTTGCTCCCTAGCAACGACGCCATTTTTGATAATGCTCAAATTGTGCTCTCCAATTAAGGAGGTCACGTCAATCGCGTAGTCAAAACAAAATTTATAATTCCCAATGGGTGTTGGGGTCGAACCCAATAGAACAATATAGTCGCGATCGAGCTAGTAAAGAATAAAAGGAACTTATTGAAGTTCAATGAACAAAAAGGGAAAACAATAGCTAAAAGGGGAGTTTTAACTACAACTAAAAGATAAAAAAAACAAATAAAAGATAGATTGAACAATGGCTTTCCTTGCCTTCATCAGGCAAGGACAACAAGGGGGATATGGGCTTGGGAATTCAATTCACAAGACTTGCACCCGGTTGAGACCTAGGTAGTCTTGACTTAAGGTATGCCTACCTGTCTCTCGACCAATCAAGCACATATCTCATGTATTTTATCTCAAACTAACACAAGTAAGCAATAAACCAGCCAAATAACTTGCGGAGGTTATCCTATCTCTAGATCAAACCCTTAATTGGGAGATTTCAGAATTAGAGCTATCTCTAGCCTCCAATCTAGATGGATTCTAAAGTTCCCACTATTGAACCTTCTCGAATTTGAGAATTTCACTCTCGAGCCAAAACCCAAATCAGTAAGCTAAGTCAATGTTTGCAACCATTGACCATAAATTCAAGCATAGAAGATTCAATAGACCCAAATAATCAAACAAAAACAAATCTAGATTTAGAATCAAAAACCCAACAAGTATTATCACTAATACAAACCAAAAATCTCAAGTCAACAATAGACAAAATAAATAGCAATTAAGAATAAGAGTTGAAGAATGGAATTTAAAGATTTTACAATACAAAGCATACAAATCTTCACTCCTATGGTGTTGGTTGATGAACCTTGCTCCCAAGCTTGCTGAAAAGTTGTGAAAATAGACAAAGATATGTTTTAAGATGGCTTGGAAGTGTTTTTATGCGAATTGGGGTTTCTCTGGATGTGAAATTCCCAAATTGCCCCCGCAACTGCTTTCCTTCTTCGTGTTCGCATAGTGTCCACCTCGTTCGTGAAGAGTCTCTAGCTGGTTGACCTTCACATTCGTGGGTGGACCACCGCATTTGTGGAGCTTTGATTCAGCTGGCCTTCATGTTAGCGGCCAGTCCTCTGCGTTGGCGAAGGCATGTGCAGCTGCCAGCTACTTGCTTCTCCGAATAGCTTCATTTTTGACTTGTTTTCATCTAAATTCTTCTCGGACACTTCTAAGACACAAAAATCTGCAAATTAGAAGAAATTCGTGTCAACCTTCACTATTTACCCACTTCATACTAGCAAAAGCATAAGGTTAGATTCTCAATAAGTTGGTAAATTACCGACTTATCAAACCCCCATACTTGAACTATTTGTTGTCCTCAAGAAACTTAAAATTTTAAACTCAAGAGGCATACAACACAAGTGCAAATGACAATACCACAAGCGAAGGAAAACATATTTAAAGCAACCCACATGAATTTGGTTGGTACTAACGATTAGTCAATCACATGATAATTTACTCTAGGCATTTCCTTCAATTCAAAACACTAACTCATGATGCAAAGGCGCAATAAGAACAAGCAAGTGACAACAACCAATCCTTAAGATGTGAATCAAAACCATTAGCTTACCAAAACATGCTCATTTGACTCATTTTCAGAGTTTCTCAATGTCACCAACTATCCTAATTCGCATGCCCTCAACGAAAGTCCCAAAAACACACTATGTACAAAGTTGATCACAAGGGACAAATACAAACACTCCCAAAGAAGTTCAAGTGCACACATGTCGAGCCATAGGCTTGCCCTTCATGTATATTGCCACTAATGTTGGGTAGCAAAGCTCAGAATCACCAAGGACTTATGGATTACAATGTAGTCTAGGGCTAAGATGAGGATATCATTTGGTTCAAATGACTACACCTCCCTAATTCACTTTGTTCTCATTTCGAACACCGCTTACATTTTTTTTGAATTTTCAACTTCACCTTATTTCTCCCTCACAAAACCCAATATTTCTCCTTTTTAACTCATAATCATTCACGCGTTATATCACCTTCACTTGGTAGCCCCAATTTTTGCTGTTCAATTTGCTCATTGGATTGATCTTTTAGAGCAATTTCCAGTTCGAAATTAAGGTGCTACCTTGCACTTGAAGTGCACTTCTTTTCTTCTCCTCATTTGATCACATGCACCCCCAAACTTAGGCAATTGCCTATGTTATATTTAATTTTGCGCCAAACTTAGGCTTTTAGCCTACATTTCATTTTCAAGCAATTAGGGAGGATGGGTGCCAAGATGGAGTTTCCAAAAAGTTCAAGGTATTGACGAGATGGCAAAGAACGGTCACAAGCTCAAAGGGGTTCACTAGGATTTGATGTCATTGGGAAGTCATTTGGGTGTAGTGTCTATCAAAAAAGGCCTAAGGTCATCATCCAAGCTCGGTTACACCGAAAAGTTTGCCTTGAATCACATTCGGGGCAAGTTCTAGACGACACACATGCATAAGAATTAGTCAACTAAACCTCACCACACATGGCATGTGAATCATTCAATAAGGATCAATTTTTAACTTCATGAACAAGAACAAAGATGAGCTATTCTACATTATCACCACTAATGAGTCAAGAGTCACAAAAAGATTAAAAGAGTTGTCAGAAAATCACTCTTCGCCATGCATTTTTAAAATTTTTTTTGGAAGGGTATGCCTATTTCACTTAGCATGCAAGACTAATTCATTGGTACCAAACAAGTCAATTTACAACCAAAACCTCAAAAGATGACGATTTGCCATTAAAATGTCATCACACAGTTTATCCTTGGGCCAATTCATCTATCTAAATTGGCATGGCTACACAAGGTGGATCAACAAAAGTATCACACTTTCTGGACACATGCGATTCGCACATGAAAAAGTGTGTGTCGCACATGCAAAGCACATGCTAATAGTGAGCATGTGCGAAGCTCGTGCGGTTTGCACAATGACCTATGCGACCAACATATCTCCTAGCATGATGCATCTAGCCTAATGGGTACTCAGACTTCCGCTAGCCCACAAAAACCACATACCAACTACAAAATAACACAAGAATCTACAAAGTAAAGAAAATTTAAAATAACTAAACCATCAACTTCTTCCACAATAACACCAAAGCCTCACAGGGGTATAAAACCAAACAAAACAAGCCTGACAAAGGCATCAAATTGAGAAGGGTTTGTGTTTATACCTGATGAGTTACAATTAGCGATGCAATGGGAGAACTTGATGGAATATATTATGTGCCAAAGAGAGAGAGAGCACCTTTGTTTTGAGAAGAAAATGTTTGGAGCCTTCTGATTTTTTGAATGTTTTAAACTTACCTGAACGGACTGGAAGTTTCGCGTTCGCAGTGGCCCAGCGCATTCTCGAAGGTTTGATGTTTAACTGGCCTTCACATTCATGGCCATTCCACGCATTCGTGAAGGTCTTCCTTGACTTGGTCTTCACGTTCATGGCCTATCCTCCGCATTCGCAAAGAAGGCTGGTTGGACCAGATTTTCACTTTTTCTTCAGCCTACTGCCCACTATGTGCGATGCTACATGTGACAGGCACTCTATGAGGTGCGAACTGCACCATGTTCGCACATGCCGGTGTTTTTGATTAGTTTACTGGTTGCTTGTGCGATGGCATGTGCGACGGGCACTCTTCCAGGTGCAAAAAGCACGTCATTTAGAGGTATTTTTGGTGCTTCTCAACACTTGGTTCCTCTTCTCATTCTCTTGGGCACCTAAAACACACCAAAAAGAAAAAAAAGTGAATTAAAGCATAAAAATGATGGGTTAGCTCCCATCAAGCTCACAATTTAACATCGCAGCACGAGGCCGGCTACCTCACCATCAAGATTTCCACTTGGAAGATTTGAAACTTTTACCCAAATATGAATCTAATTTCTGAAGGCACTCCCGGGGTGAAGGTTTTAGCACGAGAAGGCCATTCTCTCGATTTCATAATCCACACTTTTTTGCCTTCAAGTGAGGAAGGAAGCTTTGACTTTGTTCCACGGCAAAGTCAAAACTGGATAGACTTTCATCAACCCTCCTTCAAAAGTCTTCCAAAAGCTTGATTACCTTGACTCTCGTCCATTGAGTCAAACTTAAGGTTGAAGTGGGATTTGGGCATCTCCACCTTCAAGATTGCCTCGTTCATAACATCCTCACTTAGAGATGTTATGACATCATGACCCACAAATGTTCTGATTGGTTGCAACACCACTTTTAATTCATGATTCACCCTTGTGTTTTTCTCTTCTTTTTCCCTTGCATCCACAAAGCATTGCTTTATGCATTGAACACCCTCCTCTTGGGTTTCTAATGATACCGAGAGGGTTTGGAGCTTACTGTATATGCCTTCTTCACTTGCAAATTCATGGTCCCTGGCAAGGTCACAAGCACCACTAGCAACATTGTTAGCACAAAAAAGGGGAGGGGGACGATCATCGTTGGGGCAATCGCTCCAATGTCCATCATGACCACCACACAAATAGCAATTGTGCCCATCATAGGAACAAGAGGGAGAATACCTTCCTCTCCTAGGGCCTATTCTCACCTTTATCCAAGGTAGGGTCCTCCACAATAAACACAATAGTCGGGAATATAAATTGGGATGCAACCATCACCATTTCTTAAATTCAAATAAGCCATGATGCCATCAACAAACTAAAACTAAAGAAAAGAAAAACAATTATTCACAAAAATTGAACTAGAGTAAGTAACTCAAATTCTAAACTAA
This sequence comes from Jaltomata sinuosa, assembly GCA_003996215.1. Classification (NCBI taxonomy): domain Eukaryota; kingdom Viridiplantae; phylum Streptophyta; class Magnoliopsida; order Solanales; family Solanaceae; genus Jaltomata; species Jaltomata sinuosa. Next base: position 409,263 of record QJPP01001965.1, on the reverse strand, counting down.
CTCAATACACCAAATTGCTCCTCGGTAATGGCGCTGTTTTTGATAATGCTCATATTGTGCTCTCTAATTAAGGAGGTCACGACGATCGTGTAGTCAAAACAAAATTTATAATTTCCAACCGGTGTTGGGGTCGAACACAAGGGAACAATGTAGTCACGATCGAGCTAGTAAAGATTAAAAGAAACTTATTGAAGTTCAATGAACAAAAAGTGAAAAAGATATCTAAAAGGGGGGTTTTAACTACAACTAAAAGATAAATAAAAAGAAATAAAACATAGATTGATCAATGGCTTTCCTTGCTTTCGTTAAGCAAGGACAATAAGGGGGATATGGGCTTGGGAATTCAATTCAGAAGACTTGCACCAGATTGACACCTAGGTAGTCTTGGCTAAAGGTATTTCTAACTGTCTCTCGACCAATCAAGAATATATCTCATGTATTTTCTCTCGAACTAACATGAGTAAGCAATAAACTAGAAAAATAACTTGGGGAGGTCGTCCTATCTCTAGCTCAGACCCTTAAATGGGAGATTCTGTGATTGGATCTATCTATAGCCTCAAATCTAGATGGATTCCCAAGTTCCCACTATTGAACCTTCTTGAATTGGAGAATTTCTTTCTCGAGAAAAAACCCAAATCAGTAAGCTAAGTCAATGTTTGCAACCATTGACCATAAATTCAAGCATATAAGATTCAATAGACCCAAATAATCTAACAAGAATAAATCTTGATTTAGAATAAAACACCCAACAAGTATTATCAGTAATACAAACCCAAAATATGAAGTCAACTATACACAAAATAAATAGCAATTAAGAACAAGAGTTGAAGAATGGAATCAAAATATTTTACAATACAAATCATCCAAATCTTCACTCCTATGGTGTTGGTTGATAAACCTTACTCCCAAGCTTGCTCAAAAGTTGTGAAAATAGCCAAAGATATGTTTCAAGATGGCTTGGAAGTGTTTTTATGCGAATTGGGGTTTCTCCAGATGTGAAATTCCAAAACTGCCCCCGCAGCTGCTTTCTTTCTTCAGATTTGCGTATGTCCACCACGTTCGCGAAGAGTTTCTATCTGGTTTACCTTCGTATTTGTGGGCATTCCACCACGTTTGTGGAGCTTTGACTCAGCTGGACTTCATATTTGTGGCCACTCCTCTGCGTTCACGAAGGCATGCCAGCTACTTGCTTCTCATAATTGCTTCCTTTTTGACTTATTTTCATTTAAATTCTTCTCGAACACTTCTAAGGCACAGAAATCTACAAAATAGAAGAAATTCATGTCAAACTGCACTATTTACCCACTTCATACTAGCAAAAGCATAAGATTAGAAGATCAATAAGTTGGTAAATTATCGACTTATCAATTATCGTTCGAGGAAGGAGAATGAAGGTTGGATTCGAGACAACGAAAGAGATGGAAATTAGCGGGATAGAGACAATGATGGTGATCATTTCAGTCACCGAATTTAAAATACCTATATCCCTCCAAACAAGGAAGACCCTCTCTACCAATCGGGCACAAGCAACCCCAGCCAATCCAAGTTGGAGGACATGTTGTCCTTAGTTCTTAAGAAGGTGGACACCACAAATACATGAGTGAGCGAGATAATGAGTTAAGGTCTCAAAACTTCACCAAACTGTGAGCTTCCACTCAGTCTCAATCAAGCATGTTGAGGCCCAAATGAACCACCTCTCAAGCCAAATGAACCCGAGGATGAAAGGGACATTGCCTAGCGACACCATCGCTAACCCAAAGAGTGATTGATTGAGGTAATATCATCGTGCTGCAATATTAAATCAAGCACTGCTTAGGAGGCAACCCAAGTTTCTTTGTTTGTTTTTGGTTATCTTTTGTTGTTTTAGGTGTTTTTGTAGGGAATGCATTGATAGAAAAATGAATAAGGGAAAGTAGGGAATAAAGGGGTCGTGCAGTGGACTATATCGACAACGCAAGCAGTTGTGTGTGTCGCACAACATACCATATGCCAAATCAAAGTTCCTTAAGTAAACTTGATAAATTAGAGGTGACGTGCGCTGGGTTGTGTGGACTGCACGAGCCTAAGTGCGCGTCGCACCTCCATCGCATGGTGAAATAGATGCCTGGGCAAACCCAGGCAAGAAAAAGGGGCATGTGCGATGCGCCATGCAGTCCACACATTGTCTAGTACGAATCGCATGTCGCGGTGCACAAGCGGTAAGTTTGAAATTTAATTGACCTAACACGTTGATCGACCTGACCCAGAGATGACCCGACTAACTTGTATTCTTCTTTTTCTTTTAAAACTTCCCTCTTCTCCTATTTCCACCATCTTTTCTCTCTAACTCCCAAAATTCTCTCCCAAAAACTTCTCCAAAACCCTCAAAGATCCCCAAAATCTTCTCCTTCTCTTACCCAACTATCTCTACCACTCCACCACCAGCGCTGCCGTCACTCTCCGGGAAGGTCTCGTGGGTCATCATTGTTGAAGAACAAAAAATTTCAATTTTCACTCCTTTCCTCATAATCTTCACTTGTGGTAAGTTCCTCGACGTTAAATACTTCTTTTTATGAAGGTTGAGAACTCATATTGTGAAGTATGCTTAGTAGAATTTCCATGTTGATTTTGGGAGAGATCCGATAATTTTGGGTCCCCAATTCTGAGATGTATTGATGATATTACTATGTGTCAACTTGGTAGAACATTAATTTTGATAATGAATGTTGATTGGTAGTGATTTTTAGCCTTGAATTATGTGTTGGGGTGAAGTCTGAGTAACCCACTTGCAATGAACAAATGATTTGGCCTGATGATAGATTGGGTAACGTCGTTCTTAAGGGCAAATCATCATTTGTCTTGGGGTATTTATTGAAAATTTGTTATGGAGGCTGAATTTCACTGATTGTATACCCATGGGCTTTGTTGAGCATTCTATTTGGGGTGTATGATTTTTTGCGGGGAGAGGGTTAATTGTTGCTGAATTTTTGCAAGAGAGGGCTTGATGTTCCCGATGATAGGCGGGGTAACGTCCATCTTAAGGGAAGTCATTGAGTCCCTTCCTGCTTGTTGTTGTGTTAATGAAAATCGGGGGAAGTCTGAGTACCCGAAAGTTATGGTCATTAGATCCCTTGTCCCCTTTGTTTAATAGTGACTGGTCTATTGCATGGGGCCCATTGCCTAAGCACATCCCTCATTACGAATAACATGCAAAATTCAAAAGAACACAAGGAACCAAAAATTCTAATTGTTCTTTTGTGCGCTTCGAATGATATGCATAGATCTTGATGTGCGAGTTGCATAAGGCATCACACCATGTTTAAAATAAAAAGCAGGTTACTAATATGAGGGGCAACACCTGGTGCGTCACACACTTTCTCTAACGAGAATCGCATCAGCTTCACACCTCAACAAAAAATTCATGTAGGAGTCTATTTGCTTGTGCAATAGCATATGCGATGCGCACTCTCTCTGGGGTATTTGGCATGTGGTCCATACAAGCCGACATTCACCTACTTTGTTTTTCTAATCCGTTGTATTTTGTCCCTTATAGTTTGCTAACTATTTTTTAGGTTTTGTTTTTGTTTTTGTCTAATAATCTATGTATGCAGAACATGTCATCTAACAGGGGTAACACCGAGAGAAGCTCACGCAGGCCAACAACTCCCTCCTCCTCCAAGCAAACTGCAAAAGGGAAAATGAAAGTCTCATCTTCCCGTGACCAATTCTCAGAGGAGGAGAGGGTCTGGTTCGAAATGGAGGGCATGAAAGTGATCTATGATCGTGATAGGGGCAGGACATTAAATTAGGAACAAATCTTCAACCTAAATGCTGTGGGGGACAATCTACCCAACATTCCCACTCAGTTTGCCAACCGTCAGTGGCAGCCATTTCAGGAAGTGCCCGTAACCTATTAAAAGGAGTTAGTCTGAGAGTTATTTGCCTCATATCGGACCTCACAGGATGCTAAAGGTCAGAAAAGGGGTTGTGAGAAATTCCCCGCATTGGACTTAGTTATGGTTCATGGAAAAGAAGTCAAGATCACTCCCGCTGTAATTAATGCCATCTATAGGAGCAATCCAATTGAATCAGCGCCTGACCTCATGGAGAAGCTACTTCTCAAGCGTAAACCTCTCGAATGGTCTTCCCTCATCATTGCTCCTGAGATACATCCTTGGGCCACTATTGGGGGTGAAATCCCCCGTCTGGCCTTATACATTGAGGAACGTTTGTGGTATGAATTTGTGCACTCCCGTCTAATACCTTCTCAATATGACCAAAAGATAACACATGATGGAGCCACGCTAGTAGCTGCAATCATGGTAGGATGTCATATCAATGTGGGTGAGGTCATTGCATTAGTGATAAAGAGGAAATCTCGAAGGAGTGGTGATGCATTTCCCTTCCCGATGTTAACTAACAAACTTTGTGTGCAAATCAGTGTTTCTTTCTTTGACTGTGATGCTCCTACGCCAACCATTGGTTTATTGGATCTTGACAAGAAAATTGACTAGGATGCCCCTCGATTCAAAAGGCGTAGGGAAGAGGAGTTAATGGAAGTCGAGGATGATGATGCTAATGCTGAAATACATACCTCTCCTCTGTCTCCTACAGCTTCAGAAGCAAACACACCTCCAGCCACTGCCCCAGAGGGCCACTATCTAACATTGGTCTCCAAGACATGGTCGATAAAACATACAATTATGAGAGGCAATTGAGGGATTTGTCAAATGATCTACCGGGTTTGATTGAAAGGGTAGTCAAGTGGGCCATGCAAGAAGTTGTGGAAAGAGTTCTCAATTTGCGCAAATTGGTGGGCGAGTGTGAGAAATCTCTCAAGACCCTCAATAAAGACATGGTCAAGGGCAAAGGAAAAGCATATGTGGTAGAAGCAGATCTGACCACCCTGCCTCTACCTCGTTCCATTCCAAGACCATTGGATAGCTTGTTTGCAACCTATAAGGATGTGGTGTTGTCTGGTCATGAAGATCAAGAGCCGGAGGATGATGTGAGTGAGACACATGTAGATGAGGAGGCAGCTTTTAATGATGATGATGAGGAGGACTATACCTCTAGGAAGTTCCACCCCTTATTCCCATTGCACTATGAGCATTGAGGGCAATGCTCATTTTATGGGGAAGTGGTGGCTTTACTTTCTTTTGTTGGTGCTCGTGAGTGGGCTTGAGACAATTTATTGCCCTTGTTGGGCCTTGTTGACATTCTTCTAGATTTTATTTTGGCCCTTGTTTGGCATATTTGGATGATTGTGATGTTTTGTTTTATGTTTTGTTTTACCTTGAGCTTATTTGTGCCCTTGCCTGGCTTGATTTTTGTTGATTGAGATTATGTTGTTGGGTTGGTCTTAAAAGCTCCATTGTCTTACTACCCGTACTTTACAAATGCGCTAAATGCCTACACCGAGGCTTGTTTTGAATGAATTATGAGCGCACAATTCGGATATGTCCTTGTTAATAGTAGTTTAGAAATAAACTCCAAGGGTTTTCTTAATACCACGGTTCTTTCCAAGGAGCAAAAGTTTTGATTATTTTTCTTTTTCTTTTTTTTTTTGATTGTGTCAAACCATGTTGGTGTTTCCCTATGATAGATTGAGAGGCGACTTTCTAAAGGGAAAGTGCCAAGTTTTAGTTTAGAATTGAGTCCGTAGTTGCTTGTCTCGAAATGGGTTCACCAAAAAATTTCTCATGGTAAATTATTTTGAAAATAAAAGGAAGAAGGGAAATGATTTTTTTAGGGAAAACATTCTCTTGTCATGACTTGCACACTCTCCCTTTGGCTTGATTGTTTCACAAATAAGTGTGTAATGAACTCAGAATATCTTGTCAAAAATAAGTTGCCTCAATTGATTGTGAGACTAATGAAAGAAGTCTTGTGGCATGATGCCTTGTGTGGTGAGGCTTTACCTTGATTCTTGTGCATAAGTGTCATCTAGAACTTGCCCCAAATGTGATTCAAGGCAAAATTCTAGGTGTTACCTAGCTTGGAAGATGAACTTAGGCGCTTTTTGATAGCCACTTCACCCAAATGACTTTCCATGACATAAAATGTTAGTGAACTCCTTTTGAGCTTGTGACCATTCTTTGGCACCTTGTTAATATCTTGACCTTTTTGGAACCTCTATTTTGGCACCCATCCTCCCTAATTGCTTAAAAATGAAATGTAGGCTAAAATCCTATGTTTGGGGGGAACGAAAGATAACATAGGAAAATGCCTAAGTTGGGGGGTTCATGTAATCAAATAAGGAGAAGAAAAGAAGTGCACTTGAAGTGCAAGGTAGAATCTAAATTTCAATTGAAAATTTCTCTCAAAGATCAATCCAATATGCAAATTGAAAAGCAAAAATAGGTGCTACCAAGTGAAGGGTGTATAAGGAGTTTGAAAGATCATGAGTAAAAAGGAATGATCTTGGGTTGTGTGAGGGAGAAATAAGGTGAAGTTGAAATTGGAAAATGTGAGGGGTGTTCAAAATGAGAACAAAGAGCATTAGGGAGGTGTAGTCACTTCAACCAAATGATATCCTCACCTTAGCCTTAGCCAACATTGTAACCCGCTAGTCTTGGGTGAGTTTTAGCTTGGCTAGCCTACCTTAGTGGTAATATACATGCAAAGCAAGCCTATGGTTCAACGCGTATGCACTTGAACTTCCTTAAGAGAGTGAGAGTCTTCTTAGTTCTCCTATAATCCCATGTTTTGCAAATTGAATGATTATGAGTGGTATTCTCTCTAGTGGTGAGTGGCATCATGCACTTGAGTTGAAACATAGTGTCTCTATTTCAATTGAGGGGAATGAATGAGACAAGTTGTATGGTGAATCTTGAGCCAAACCTTAACGGTCCATGCCAATGACTTGAGAAGCTTAAATGTCTTGTTTTGATTGGGAAAATTCCCTTGATTTTGAATGAGAAATGATGTCCTTTCGATAAAGGTTTTTAAATAATCAATTGCCTTGAATTTGTGATAGTCCAAATTGAGATGAGCATAGTAGTTGAGTCGTTTGTTTGAGTCTTTCGTTTATTCTTTTTTCTTAATTTTTAGTGTAGAGTAGTCTTTTGTGCCTTGATTGAGCCTAAAGCGTAATTCATTCCTTACCTTGTGAGTATCTTTCTTGAGGACAAGCAATAGTTCCAGTTTGGGGGTTTCATAAATCGATAATCTACCAACTTATTGAGCCTATATCCATGAATTATTGTTATGTTTTTAATAGATTTAGAGGTTCTTATGGCCTTTATCGATGTCTATGCAGGTACCTTTTCTTGATGATGATAAACAAGAAAATGGACCTAAAAAGAGCTAAAAAGGAGTGATGTGTGATGTGTTAGGAAATGCTGAAGACTCTAACTTAAGATGCGGTGGCCGTGCGACACGCACAAGCCAAGGTGTGAACCGCACCTCTTCCGCACAAAGGTGCAAAAGTCCTGAAGAGTTTGTTAAGAGGTAAGGTCGCTGTGCGATGCGCACATCCTAAGGAGCAAATTGCACCCTCTTCGCACGTAGCTCCCACAGATAGCCGAAGTCACTGGTTCAACTGAAGGCAGTGTTCGATGCGCACATATCAAGATGTGAACCGCACATCGCACCACACACCGCCCGAAGGCCTATTTAGGCACAATTGTAAATAACTTTTATCATTCCAAATATTCTGAAGAGTTTTTTTTGCTTGGAGACTATGTTTTTCACCTCCATTGAGAAGAGGGTTTCAATCTAATTCTCTTAGTTAACACTTGTGTGCTTAAATTGAATCTAGAACTGAAGACTTAGATCTAATCGAGGTGATTTTGAATTACCCAGCTGGTATCTCTTTCTCTCTTGCTATGTGTGGCTAATTTCTCTTGTCTAGGGGTGTGTTGTCGGTGCTTAACAAATGGGTATGGGTGTTATTTATTCTTGCTTATAATTTCTTAATTGACACGGGTCTAGTAATTATAGCACGTTTTAATCCTAAAATTGGTGGTTGCGAACATTAATTTTCATTAATTGACTATGTGATTGCTTGAGAAAGAATTTCATGGTTTCAGATGTGAAATTACTAGTGGAAACTTGGGATTCCATTCAGATTTGAGGCTAGAGGTAGCTCTTGTCAACTCATGTGGAGTAGAAATACGCCACTTTCGACGCTTAATACTTAGGATTTTCACAAGTTCCTTAGCATTTTATTTGTGGATTTGATGCTTTTGGTTAAGTGTGCAGGCAAATTGGACCCTTGAGCAAAATGTTGGAAACTAAGTAGAAACTGGAACATTACAGGGAAGATGGGGAAGTTGACGGGCCGTCCTTTCAAACCATGGGCCTGTCCTGTGGACATGTAATCCAAACTTCAGATATTGTGCAAGGCAGGAATGATTGCACGACTGTGTTGACGGTCCGTCCTTTCAAAAGACGGGCCCATCCTGTTGACACATCATCTAAAGTCCAGAAGAGGTGTTAAGTGTGGAGGAAAAGATGACTCAAAAGACGGTCCATACTTTCCAAGTATGGGCCCGTCCTGAGGACACATAAATAGAGGTTCCGCAGGGTGAAAAGTGGTAGCAGGAATGACAAATTGAAGAACGGACCATACTTCCAAAAGATAGTCCGTCTCTGTGACTCGTCATCACTGAAGCAGAGAAGGTACCAAAGGAGGCCAAGAAACCACGAGTCCAAGGATGAGCCATCATTCGAAATGATGACTCGTGGTTCTACCCATCGTTCCCCAAGCCACAATTCATTGACCATCAGGACCACGGTTGAACCTAGAAGACCACGGACCGTCGTTCCAAACGATGGACCATTCTCAGACCCGTAGTCCCATCCGAGCCTAGTTTCCTAGTTTGTTTAGGACATGATTTCTTTTTGTCTATAAATACTTTCCCTTAGGTTTTATTTCTCGGGGTGTTCACAAATTATTTCAAGTTAGTTTTCAGATATTTTGTTACTTTGATTTTGGTATTGATTTTGGACACAAGTTCTTGGTATTGGAGTGTTCTTGAGATTGTTCTTCAAGATTCCGGTTTTCTTTATTTTTATTTGTAAGTATCTCTTGATGATTGCTCAAACAAACATTAATTTCATGCTTATGAACATGAGTTTCTAAATCCACAACTGCGACTAAAGCAATGAGTAGCTATACAACAGGTGTTCTCGATCCAAAATACAAAACGTAGACAGAATGTACAAGATGGAAAGCATGTAAAGTCTCCAAAGCGCCGGGAGCTTACCGAGATCCGAATAGCAACGGGCCACGAATGACAGGAGATCAGCAAGGGTGGCTCGTACTAGGTGCTGCTTCAAAAAAAGAGATGCAGAGGGTAGTATGAGTACCAAGACAATTGGTACTCAGTAGGCATCATAGGCCGACTGAGCGCAGAAAGATAATATATATATATATATTACAGGAAAGCAACTAACTATACAGGGATCCACCTAAATCTAGTTATAAAACTTGAGACATGCCAATAAGCCAACAAAAGAAAGGAAACAACACCAAGCCAACCAAAGTCAATCCACGTGCCAAAGAAAATGCAATGCGATGCATGATGATGCATGTGTGAATATAATATAATATAAACCAGAAATACCACATTGGGCATCTAGAATACCGCATCGCACTATGCATATATATGTGTGAAATAGTAAAATATCTGGAATAACGCATCGAGAGTCTAGAATACCGAATCGGACTATAAATATAAGCATAAAATAGTAGTTCTCCTTTTCTTTAAAAAATCCCATAGTAATATTCAAAGTAATTCTTATTTAAGCCCAGAAAATCTCCACCAACGTAGTAAAGTCTCGTTTCAAACCAAAAACCTTTGAAAAACCATCCATGATATACCAATGATATGCCATGCGATATGAGTATAAATGTTCACAATAGAGGGAAAAACCACACCATCAGATCAAACAGGGCAAGAATGCCCTCAAAACCAAGAGAACTAACCTGGAATTCTGCCCAAATCCTAGCCATGGACTCGGGCCCACAGTTACACACAATGATGGAATAAAGCAGTAAAGCAGAAAAAAAAAGTGACAACCACGAAAAAACTCTATTCTACCTCTAAAGCCACCTAAAAACACGCTAAGGATTCTATACTAGTCACACAGAAGAAGCAAGCTCCTAGGCTAAGGATAACATACAGTGCTAGGCTAAAGATCCGAAGTGGCCAATTAACATTATATACAGGATTCAAGACTAAAGTCTAACTAAAATCCAACCTAGTGTTCTAGTGACATACATATATACATTTATCTAGCTAACTCAGTCTAAAAAGGGGTAAACCGTAACCTACCTCGGGGCCAAACTGAAGCACGAATCGTCACTCGTATTCCTTTCCCTTCCGAATAGCCTCAGAAAGCTTCCAAGATATCAAAAACATAAATTAGGTGTCAAGACGAGGATAATGACACCCATATTGCTATACAAAAAATCCAGCCAAAAATCGGGTCGGAAAGATGACCCTCGAGGCCCGCACAATGAAACAGAAAACAAAATTCACAATTATGCTCGCGGTGGATCAAAGAACCCATGCCCAAAGTTTGGGCGTGAACGGGGTTCATTTCAGGGCCCAAAACAGCCACGAAGTGCTACTAATTCATGGGATTAAAATGGAAAGCTCAGAATTTGAGGGCGGGGACCTACCTCAACAAGAGAAACACGTCACGGAGGTGAGTTGCACAAATTTAGGTGCATGCAGTCCCTAAAAACCAGATTCCACAAGATTTCCCCAACTCTAAGAATTTAGCAACAAGGAAATTTAGCAGAAGAATTACATCAATTTACACAGAATGAGGAGAGGGTGACGAGGGAACTTACCGGGTGAAAGATACTAAGCAAGGGAGCTGGAAATGTTGAGCTTGGATCTTAACAATGGAGCTTTATCATATTTTTGAAGGAGAAAATGAAGTTGGGACTTAATATAACTGCCAGGGGTTCTTCCTTGCGATCGCGCCAGGAACCCCGCATTCGCAGAGAACAGTTGGCCCAACCATCGCATTGATGATGGTCCAGGTCGCATTCGCAAAAAGGAAGCCAAGTCGGGACCCAGCCGACTACATCACGAACGTGAGGGAACCCTTCGCGAATGCGATGGTCAAGAAACTAGACCATCACAAATACAATGGGGTCCCCGTGATTGCGAAGAGCAAAGTTGTCTTCAACTTAATGCAGAAACCAGCAAAACACTAAGTCCAAAAATCTTCCTATGGACCTTCGGGATTCATACAGAATCCCGTAAACACAAACTAACCATGCTACCCTACCAAAAATGGCATTCCGAACTCAATGGAATAGATAAAACTCCCAACGGGGATCATTTTAAAGAAAAGTGGGGCCCACAACCAAAACCAACTCAAAACTCAAAACCCAAAAACAAGTCCTGAAGCCTCAGGACCAGAACCAAAATTCCTTTTAGCCCAAAGTTGACATTACGGAGCTAACGACGCTGATGGAATTTCAATCTGAGACTGTCTTCTCTAAATATTAACTAAAGTCAACCCTACCAGCCAAACAAACTTCAAAACACACAAGCCACACAACCAAACTGAAAGTGCTCAGACCCAAACCAATGGTTCTACTAGACAAAAATCCCCGTTCCAGAGCAAATGGAACTTTTGAAATTCGATTCTAAGCGTGTTTTCCAAGAAAGTTGACCGAAGACAAGGATTTACCAACTTTAAGTGCTAAAATAGGGAAATGGTCATAACGACCTAACAGACAGCCCGAGTACCAGACCGTCAGTCCCAGCAAGTCATAAATGACCTGTAGTAACTAAGGGAAAGCTCGAAACACAGAAAAAGCACAAAAAATGGAAAATAACCTGGTGGGTCATTACACTTGCCTAACCCGATATGAGGCATAGAAATCCCACACCAACTCAGGGCAATAGAGGTCGGAGGTTTTGGCAAAGTGAGCCCAGATTCTTATATGAAATTGATAGGGTATGTTTGGGAAAATAGCCTCAAAGTCTTCCACATCAAACCCTTTCTCTTTCAAAAATGGTCATTTTTCCTGAAACTTAAGATAGTATTGCTGATCATGGAGTTTTCTATAATTGTTGATCATGGAGTTTTATTTGCATCGTGTTTTTGGTGGTCGCTTTATAGGAAAATTGGGTATCCAGGTTGAGCTTAGCATAATATTACATCTGCAGTCTGATGGTCAATCAGAGCAGGATATTTAAGTTCCAGAGAATGTTATACGGGAATTTGTTATGGATTTCATAGTTTAGTGGGACCAGTGCTTAGCTTTGGTAGAGTTTGAGTATTCATATGACCTTATTCAAGGTGAAGTATGGTAGGAGGTATAGGTTTCCTATGGGTTGGTTAATGTTTTTAAGAATAGCACGGGTGATTGACTTGTTGTGTGACTTCATGGTTAAGAGAACAAATGATTCAAAAAGGGATTCATACAAGTCAATATAGGCAGAAGGGTTATGCGGATCACAGAGTTCATGAGTTAGAGTTTTAGGGAGGTAACTTTTAGAGGTATCCTGGTTTCTAGCTCCGTTGGGTATTCATCCTGGTTTTTCCTGTGTTTGTGTTGTATCGTTATGATCTAGGTGAGTTTCTCATGCTTCGATAGGAGTCAGTTTGGTTAAGCAAGGTTTGGGTTTTTAAGGAATGCCTATACATATTTAGGCAGGCAGGTAAGAAGTTTAAGATCTGGGAACTTTTCTGTTTAAATTTTGTGAAGGTGTCATCCAGTCGAGAAGGATCCTTGGGGAGACGAGCTCAACATGCGGACCAGATATCCTCATGATTTTTATCCTTCAAGTGCTTTCTATTTCTTAACTTTTGAGGATAAAAGTTCTTTTAGTAGTGGATGTTGTAATGACTCTCCAGGTCATTTTAGTTGTTTCCATGAATTTTTAGCATTTCAAGCTTTCTCTCAGTGGCTACAGGTTATTTATGACTTTCCAAGATTGGCGGTTTGGTTCCTGGGTAGTTTGTTTGTGGTTTAGAAGAGTTTTACTACTTCCTAACTCTTGAAGTTGAAAGACTTGACTTAGGTGACATTTGGAGTAAACAGGATCGAATAAAAATTCTATCAGTGATGTTAGCTCTAGAATGTGGACTTTGGGCTAGTGGGATCTTTGGTTCGGGTCGTGAGGCTTCTAGACTCATTTTGGGCACTTGGGTAACATTTGGGCAAAACTGTTAAAGTGTTGACTTTGGTCAATATTTCATCAAGACGACCTCTATCGGCAATTTTGATGATTCTGTTAAGTCTGGAATGTCATTTTCAGTTAGGTAGCATGTTTGGTTTGTGTTCACGTGATTACGAATGAATCTCAAGGGTCCATCTGGTGAAATTTTAGACTTGGTGACTTGCTGGTTTGCTATTGTTGGTGCAGCCAAGTTTGCTCATTGCGATCGTAGTATGACCATTGTGTTTACGATGGTCAGACTCTTTGACCATCATGTTCATAAGGGCTTTATCGCATTTGCAATGAAGGGAAGCTGGGACCCAATCCTAGTTGTTTTTTGCGTTTGCAAAAAACACCATTACGATTGTGATGGTCTCCCCTATCCCTTGTTCGCTTGGTGACACCCAATTTTGACCTACTTATACTTCTCTCGAGTTGTTATCTTACTAGTTATTATTATTTTTTAAAAGCTTAATTTTCCTCGCGTATTGCTTTTATTTACTAAATAAATCACGTGTTTTATCATCGTCTTGATACTTTTTAAATTCGTATACAATTTATAAATATATAATTTATTTCTTATTATTACTATTTTATTGTAAATTTTGTATAATATTATATGTCATTAATTTTACGTATAATATATATACATATTTTATTTACAAGTAATTTTAGCGTTACATTTTATGATAATTATTATTAATTATTATTCTAGCTATTAAATTATACATATGTAGTATTTTATTAATTAAATAGCAGTCCAAATTCGATTTCTTCTCAAAATGATTTATATTTTAGCCACTTTCTACCTATTTAATGTCAATTATATCCCCAATTGAGTTCAATTGTCTATATTTTAAATCCCAAATTCATAACCCAATTTGAGACCCAATCCAGACCCATCAACCTGACCCGTCTGCATCTTTTAATCACAGCCATTCATCTCCCTCATCCAACAGTCCTCATTCATTCTCCCAATATTTCCTTTTTAATTAACCTAATCCCCTCTAATCCCCATTCACTTCTCCCTCCACCAGCACCGCCTCTCACCTCCCGAATCTGCCACCCTTCTCTCCTCTCCTCCACCGGCCACCACCGCATTTCCATCACTGCCGCATCAGTCTCCCTTCTCTCCTCCTCTTCATATACTCTGAATCCTGTCAACAACCCCATCGCCACCTCTACCACAAGCCACCCCATCTCCGTAGAAACCCAATACCACAGCCACCTCCTCATCTCCATCAGCCCCCCCTCTCTACCATATCTCATATCCTTCCCCTCAATCCCTCGACTCCTTCCTTCGCTACCCTTATTCGGCTACCCATAGCTGAAGAACCACTGCCTCAACACTGCACCACCACCAGCCACCACAACCCATCACCCCATCTCCTTCTACCCTCCTTTCTCCTTCTAAATCATCCATCCAAACCAACATCTCCTTCAACCATTGCCACCCTCCTCTATTTATCCTTTTCCAGTGAAACCCTGCCATGAAACCTTCATGAAAACCACTGCCCTCCTCTCCATATTTCTTCTCAAAACCCAAAACCCCCAAAGGTCCCTCTTTTCCGATTAATTTTGAAAAGCACAGTAGTATTTCATAATGTTTAAGCTGCGACATTTTTGATTTTGAGGGTTATTACGTACCAATCACTGGTACAATTTCCTTTGCATTCATTTATTATTTCAAATTAGTATGTCAGTTTGTTCATCAAATAGTGCTCATGAATTGTAACTCTGGTCAAAACTGACTAGTAATTTAGACACAAAACTTGTCCACTCATATCCCTCTATGCTCGATTGATATTGATTGTAACTTTAACCTTAATAAACCTTTATGTTTTTTTTGGTTAATTATTCTGTATTCAAGCTCTTTTTATTTGAAACACATGCCTATATGAACCAAGTAACTATAGTCAGAATGTTTTCCTTTCTTATATGATTCCAGACAAGCTCTTTATCCCGTTTATGGTAAGTTAATATGTGTAATGCCTTGATTAATTCTAATTAATGAGTAATATCATTTCTTATTTGAACAATCATCTGTAGTACTTGTCTCTCTACTTCTGGCTATTGAGTGATATTTCTCTCCCCTTAATTATTTTACAGCTTGAGCACTCGTTTGGTTTTGGAAAACTTTAATTTTGTAAGAAATTATTGATTGATTCTAGCTTTAATTGATCATTTCCTTATTTCAAAGTATATGGCAGCGCTTATTTCACTATTTATGGTAAACTTAAACTTGATTGATTCAAATTTTCTGTTAAAAGAAAGAATCCCTGTGATTAGCCGATTTTGATTATTAACTTGCCTTTTAAGTCTTTATTGGCTGGGATCCTGAGGCTATAAAAAACAACATTCTTTCTTCTCCTTGGATCACTTGTAGTGTATCACTAGGAATTCCCATGCTTCCTTTCACTACGTTTCTCTTATCTTAAAACAACTGGAAGTTTTCACCATCTCGGGGCAAAAAGGAACCTCCCTTTACTTGTTTTGCCTTCTATTTTTTCATCAAGATTGTTTCTTCTTAACCAGTATAATGATCCTCCGAGTCATTTTCCATTTTCCATGCTTTTCCTGCATTTTGAGCTTTCCCTCAGTGGCTCCAGGTCATTTATGACTTACCGGGGCTGACAGTTTGGTGCCCGGGCAGTTCGTTAGGTCGTTATGACCATTTCCCTGTTTTAGGTTTTAAATATGGTAAATCCTTGACTTCAGTCAACTTTCTTTGTTAACGCGCTCAGAATCGAATTCTGACAGTTCCGTTGGCTCCAGAATGGGGATTTTGGTCTAGTGGGACCATTGGCTTGGGCCTGAGTGCTTCCAGTGTGGTTTTGTGTGGCTTTGTGGGTTTTGGAGTCAGTTTGGTTGGTAGGGTTGACTTTGGTCGACATTTGGAGAACACGGTATCGGATGGGAATTCCGCTAGTGTTGTTAGCTTCGAAATGTTGACTTTGGTCTAGGAGGACCTTTAGTTCAGGTCTCGAGGCTTCCGGGCTCATTTTTGGGTTTTGAGTTTCGAGTTGGTTTTGGGCGTGGGGCCCACTATTCGTTAAAACAATCTCCGTTAGGAGTTTAGTCGATTCCATTAGGTCCAAAATTCCATTTCTGGTAGGCTATCATGGTTGGTTTGTGTTCACGGGGTTCCAGATGTATCCCGAGGGTCCGTCAGAAGATTTTTGGACTTGGTGTTTTTGTTGGTTGCTGCATTAAGTTGCAGACAACTTTGCTCTTCGCAATCCCGAAGACCCCATCGCATACGCAATGGTCTAGTTTCTTGACCATCACATTCGCAAAAGGTTTTTTCGTGTTCACGATAAATCCGGCTAGGACCCGGCTTAGCTTCCTCTCTGCGAACGCGGCCTAGATCATCACGAACGCGATGGTTGGGCCGGCTGTTCTCCGTGAACGCGGGCGTCCTATCGCGATCGCGATGAAGGACCCCTGGCAATTATATTAAGTTTCAACTTTGTTTTCCCTTTCAAAACTCCGAGAAAATCCATTGTGAAGCTCCAAAACTCCATTTCCCAGCTTCTTTACTTTAGCACTCTTTATCCGGTAAGTTCCCTCATCACCCCTCTCCTCGTTTCATGTAAATTCCCGTAATTCTCCCGCTATATTCCCTTGTTGCTAAATCTTTAGAGTTGGAGAATTCCTGTGGAATCTGATTGTTTGGGGACTGCATGCTCCAAAAATTGTGCAACTCATCCCTGTAGCATGTTCTCCTTATCGAGGTTGGTTTCTGTTTTTTTAAATTCCAAACTTTTCCGTCTTAATCCCGGGAATTAGTAGCACTTCGAGGCTATTTTGGGCCCCGAATCGAGCTCCAATTGCTCCAAAACTTTGGGCATGGGTTCCTCAACCCACCGCGACCATAGTTGTGATTTTTGTTTTCAATTTTGTTGCGCGAGCCCCGAGGGTCATTTTTCCGACCTGATTTTCAGCCCAATTTTCTGTATAGCAATATGGGTGTCATTATTCTCGTCTTGACACATAGTTTATGTTTTTGATAGTGTGGCAGCTTTCTAAGGCTGTTCGAATGAGGAAGGCACACGAGTGATAGTTCGTGCTTGCAGTTCGGCCCCGAGGTAGGTTACGGTTTACCTTCAAGACTGAGTTTAGTTGGATTATATATATATGTATGTTACTAGAACGCTAGGTTAGATTTTAGATAGATTTTAGGCTTAAATCTTGTTTATCATATTAATTGGCCATTTCGGGTTTTTAGCACTAGGACTGTATATTATCCTTAGCCTAAGAGCTTGTTTCTTCTGCGTGACTAGTCTAAGACCCTTAGCATGCTTTTAGGAGGCTTTAGAGGTAGAATAGGGCTTGACCGCTATTTTCTACTTTAATTTTCCGCTTTACCACTTTATTTTATCATTGTATGTACCTGTGGGCCCGAAGCCATGGCTAGGATTTGGATGGATTCAAGGTCAGTTCTCTTGTTTTGAAAGGTACTTTTGCCCTGTTTGATCTGATGCTGTTATTATTCCTCTGCTTGTGAACATTCATACTCATATCACATGGCATATCATTGGTACAGTACATAAATAATTTTCAAAGGATTTTGGGTTTGAAAAGAGGTTTTTCTACTGTTGTGATGAAATTTTACACTAAATCGAGCTATTTTTAGTATCACCTTGGTTTTTGAGAGGGGAAAGAGGAACTACTATTTTCTGTATATAAATCTATAATTCGATGCGGTATTCCAGACCCCCGATGCATTATTCTGCGTATTTCATTATTTCATATATATATATATATATATGCATAGCCTGATGCGGTATTCCAGATGCCCGATGTGATATTTCGAGTTTATATTATATTGCATTCATATATGCATCATCGTGCATCGTATTGCATTTTCTTTGGCATGTAGATGGACTCTGGTTTGGCTTGATGTTGTTTCCCTTTTTCTCTTTTTATTTACTGGTATGTGTTTGGCTTTATAACTAGAATTAAGAGGATCCCTATATAGTTAGCTGCTTTCCTATAACCTATATTTATATATTATCTTTCTGTGCTCGGTCGGCTTATGATGCCTACTGAGTACCCGTTGTCTTTTCACTCAAACTACACTCTGCATCTCTTTATTTTGATGCAGCACCTAGTACGAGCAACCCTCGTTGATCTCCTGTCGTTCGAGGCTCATTGTTGTTTGGATCGCGGTGAGCTCCCGACGCTTTTGGAGACTTTACTTGCCTTCTATCTTGTACTTCCTATCTATACTTTGTATTTTGGATAGATAGAGGTTATTGTATAGCTACCCCTTGCTTTAGTAGCTCTTGTACTAGTGACACCAGGTCCGGGTTGGTGTTCGGGTCGTTTTGTCTTTTTTGATCACTCTAGGGCCATCTTTTATAAATTGTGTATGTTGGTATTTGTATATATGCTTTTGGCCCTATCTCTTGTTATATCTTCCACTTCTCTTTAGTTAAATTATTATTTATTATTTTCCGCATGTTTGGGATAGGCTTGTCTACTGTGGGGTTCTGTAGATGCCATCATGGCCCAATTTCGGGTCGCGATAAGAGTGGTATCAGAGCTTTAGGTTCACCAGTCTCACTGATACAAGAGCAAGTATCTAGTAGAGCCTCATGGATAAGGTACGATGACATCTGTATCCTATCTGCGAGGAGCTATAGGACATTCCTTAGGAAAGGCTTTATTTTGTTTTATTATTTATCGTGCTTACTTGATTTGATCAACTCCTAAGTATATTTGTTTCACT
Source organism: Jaltomata sinuosa (assembly GCA_003996215.1). NCBI lineage: Eukaryota > Viridiplantae > Streptophyta > Magnoliopsida > Solanales > Solanaceae > Jaltomata > Jaltomata sinuosa. Next base: position 390,411 of record QJPP01001965.1, on the reverse strand, counting down.
TCTTCTCAGATGGTTCAGATGAGATCTTCAGTGGGTGAGGACGAGGCCCCTGCCCTTACAGTTAGAGCTCCAGCCAGGGGACAGGGCAGATGTTGACACAGAGGTTGAGGAAGGGCACAGGCTAAGGCAACAGCTCGGCCCTGGGCTAGATCACTGTCACCATAGCCTGAGGTTAGAGCGGATGAGGTTCAGTATGGGCCAAAGCATATGGGGCCAGCCCTGCATCCGGCAGGTTTTGTAGCTACTCCAGTATTGTAGGACACCTTGGTATGATTTTTGGGGTTTCTTTAGGGTATGACTCCGCCAACTTCTTCGCTGAGCACTCTTATTAGTTCTCAGTTCGAAGTGAGGCTCAGACTTCAGCTCAAGCGACAACACAGGGTTCAGAAGTGCGGTCTGTTGCTGTGGCTCCCAGATTTGAGGTACTACCGGTCCCTGCAGTTGCTCCCACTCTTCCAGTCATCCCAGTTATTTCTTCTGAGGAGTAGAAGATGCTAGGTAGGTTCTTGAGATTAGGTGCTCCGAGGTTTTCAAGTGCTTCTAGGGAGGATGTGCATGAGTTTCTGACTAGCTGCCAGGAGAGGTTACATAATTTGGGGTTAGTTTAGTCTCACGGAGCCAATTACACCGCTTTTCAACTGGATGGGCTAGCGAAATAGTGGTGGAGGTCGTATGTTACTTGTAGACCGGTCGGGTCACCTCCACTTACTTGGGATCAGTTCTCTACAGCTTTTTTGGAGAAGTATGTACCATGTAGCATGAGGGAGCATCTAATGGATCAGTTTGAGCCTGGCCGTATACTTGCTTGTGTTGAGGCTAGGTCTTCCTTGTTGGAGCAGATTCAAGCACATCAGTTTGATGATGCGAGATTGAGTATCATCCGTGAAAATGTGTTGAGTGATGAGGCTAGGAAGGTGACTTTAGATTTGGAGGGTCTTCTGAGGATCGAGTGTCGTATTTGCTTTCCTAGAGTTGGTGACTTGGTTAGATTGATATTGGAGGAGGCTCATTGCTCTAGATATTCTATTCATCCCGGGGCAACTAAGATGTATCGTGACTTGAGGCAACACTACTGGTGGTGTAGGATAAAGAGGGAAATTTTGGGTTTCGTATCCAGGTGCTTGAACTATCAGCAGGTGAAGTTCGAGCACCAGAGGCCAGGTGGTTTATCACAGAGGATACCCATTCCGGAGTGAAAGTGTGAGAGTATATCCATGGAATTTATAGTCGGATTGCCACATACCTTGTAGAGGGTTGATGCTATTTGGATCGTCGTGGACAGGTTCACGAAGTATGCTCACTTTCTGCCAGTTCATACTTCCTATAGTTCTGAAAGGTTGGCCCAGATCTATATTTAAGAAATTGTCCATTTGCATGGGGTGCCAGTTTCTATCATTTCTGACCGAGGTACTCAGTTCACTTTGCACTTTTTGCAGTCTATTCAGAGAGAGTTGGGTACTAGATTTGAGCTTAGCACTTCTTTTCATCTGCAGACAGACGGCTAGTTAGAGCGTACCATTCAGTTTCTGGAGGATATATTGCGAGCCTGTGTTATCGAATTTTGGGGTCACTGGGACCAGTGTTTGGCCTTGGCAGATTTTGCATATAATAATAGTTACCATTCCAGTATCCAAATGGCTCCGTTCGAGGCTTTGTATGGTAGTCAGTGCAGATCTCTTGTGGATTGGTTTGATTCTTTCTAGGTTAGGCCGTGGGGTACTGATTTGCTTCATGATTCTATGGATAGAGTTCGGGTTATTTAGGAGAGACTCCATACTATCCAGAGCAGGCAGAAGAGTTATGCTGACCGGAGAGTTCGAGATCTTGAGTTTATGGTTGGTGACAGTATGTTCCTTCTGGTGTTGCCCATGAAGGGTGTGATGCAGTTCGGAAGGAAGGGTAAGCTCAGTCCGAGGTTCATTGGTCCATTTGAGATCCTTCGCCGTATTGGAGAGGTTGATTGTGAGTTGGACTTTCCTCCTGCTCTTTCTAGTATTCATCCAGTGTTTCATGTTTCTATGTTGCGGTGGTACATTCTGGATGAGTCTCACATGCTCCAGTTGGAGTCGGTTCAGTTGGATGAGTCCTTAGCCTTTGAGGAGGAGCCTGTTGCTATTTTGGACAGGCAGGTTAGGAGGTTGAGGTCCAATGATATTCTGTCAGTTAAGGTTCAGTGGCGGCACCATCCTATCGAGGAGGCTACTTGGGAGATCGATACCGATATGCGGACCCGTTATCCTTATCTTTTCGAGTCTTCAGGTACTATCCTTATTCTAACTTTTGCGGATGAAAGTTCTTATAGTAGTGGATGTTGTAATGACCCTCTAGGTCATTTTTGGTTTTCTGTGCTTTTTCTGCATTTTGAGCTTTCCCTCAGCGACTCCATGTCATTTATGACTTGTTGGGGTTAACGGTTTGGTGCCAGGGCCATTCGTTAAGTCGTTATGACCATTTCCCTGTTTTTGCTTTTAAAGTTGGTAAATCCATGACTTTGGTCAACTTTCTTGGTTAACATGCTCAAAATCGAATTCCAATAATTTTGTTGGCTGCAGAACGGGGATTTTGGTCTAGTGGGACCATTAGCTTGGGCCTCAGTGTTTCTGGTGTGGTTTTGTGTGGCTTTTTTGTGTGTTTTGGAGTTAGTTTGGCTGGCAGGGTTGACTTTGGTCAACATTCAGAGAAGACAGTGTCGGATGGGAATTCCGTCAGTGCTGTTAGCTCTAGATTGTCGACTTTAGGCTGGGGGGACCTTTGGTTCAGGTCCCGAGGCTTCCGGGCTCATTTTTGGGTTTTGAGTTTTGAGTTGGTTTTGGGCGTGGGGCCCACATTTTGTTAAAACTATCTCCATTGGAAGTTTCCTCGATTCTTTTGAGGCCGGAATGCCATTTCTAGTAGGGTAGAATGGTTGGTTTGTGTTCACGGACTTCCAGATGAATCCCGAGGGTCCGTCGAAAGATTATTAGACTTGGTGTTTTTGCTGGTTGCTGCATTAAGTTGAAGACAACTTTACTCTTCGTGATCGGCGAAGACCACATCGCGTTCGTGATGGTCTAGTTTCTTGACAATCATATCCGTGAAGGATTTCTTCGCATTCGCGATGAAGCTGGCTGGGACCAGCCTCGGCTTCCTCTTCGCGAAATCAGCCTGGATCATCGCGAACAGGATGGTTGGGACGGCTGTTCTCCACGAACGTAGGGGTCCTATTGCGATCGCGATGAAGGAGAAGGACCCCTGACAGTTATATTAAGTTTCAACTTCATTTTCTCTTTCAAAACTCCGAGAAACTCCATTGTTAAGCTCCAAAACTCCATTTCCCAGCTTCTTTGCTTCAACACTCTTCATCCGGTAAGTTCCCTCATCACCCATCTCCTCGTTCTGTGTAAATTCCCGTAATTCTCCCGTTAAATTCCCTTGTTGCAAAATCTCTAGAGTTGGAGAATTCTTGTGGAATCTGATTGTTTGGGGACTGCATGCTCCAAAATTGTGCAACTCATCCCCGTAGCATTTTCTCCTTATCGAGGTTGGTTTCCATTTTTTTAAATTCCAAACTTTTCCGTCTTAATCCCGGGAATTAGTAGAACTCCGGGGCTATTTTGTACCTCGGATTGAGTTCCAATCGTGCCTGAACTTTGGGCATGGGTTCCTCAACCCACCCCGAGCATAGTTGTGATTTTGTTTTCGGTTTTGTTGCGCGGGCCCTGAGGGTCATTTTTCTGTCCCAATTTTTAGCCTGATTTTCCATATAGCAATATGGGTGTCATTATTCTCGTCTTAATACCTAGTTTATGTTCTTGATAGTGTGGCAGCTTTCTGAGGCTGTACGAAAAAGGAAGGCACATGAGTGACAGTTCGTGCTTGCAGTTCGAGGTAGGTTACGATTTACCTTCTAGACTGAGTTTAGTTGGATAATATATATTTGTATGTTACTGGAATGTAAGGTTGGATTTTAGATAGACTTTAGGCTTAAATCTTGTTTATCATGTTAATTGGCCATTTCGGGTTTTTAGCACTAGTACTGTATGTTATCCTTAGCGTATGAGGTTGTTTCCTTTGCATGACTAATCTAAGACCCTTAGCATGTTTTTAGGAGGCTTTAGAGGTAGAATAGGGTTTGTCCGCAATTTTCCACTTTTATTTTCTGCCTTACTGCTTTATTCTATCATTGTATGTAACTGTGGGCCCGAGGCCATGGCTAGGAATTGGATGGATTCCAGGTCAGTTCTCTTATTTTGGGGGTACTTTTTCCCTGTTTGATCTGATGGTGTGATTATTCCTATGCTTGTGAACATTCATACTCATATCGCATGGCATATCATTGGTACAGTACGGAAAGGATTTTTAAAGGCTTTTGGGTTTGAAAAGAGGTTTTTCTACTGTTGTGATAAAATATTGGACTAAATTGAGCTATTTTGAGTATCACCTTGGTTTTTGAGAGGCAAAGAGGAACTACTATTTTATGTAAATAAATCTATAGTCTGATGCGGTATTCCGGACCCTCGATGCAATATTCTGGATATTTTACTTTCTCATTTATATACATATTAGTCTGATGCGATATTTCAAACCCCGATGCATTATTCTGAGTATTTAATTATTTCATATATATATATATATATGCACAATCTGATATGGTATTTCGGGTGCCTGATGTGGTATTCTGGGTTTATATTATATTGCATTTATATATGCATCATCGTGCATCGCATTGCATTTGCTTTGGCATATGGATGGACTCTGGTTTGGTTTGATGCTATTTCCCTTTTGCTCTTTTTATTTACTGGCATATCTGAAGCTTTATAACTAGAATTAGGAGGATCCCTATATAGTTAGCTGCTTTCCTGTAACCTATATTTATATATTATCTTTCTGCTCTCGGTCGACCTTTGATTCCTACTGAGTACCCATTGTCTTGGTACTCATACTACACTCTGCATCTCTTTTTTCTGATGCAGCACCTAGTACGAGCCACCCTCATTGATCTCCTGTCGTTCGAGGCCCGTTGCTATTTAGATCGCTGTGAGCTCCCGACGCTTTTAGAGACTTTACTTGCTTTCCATCTTGTACTTCCTTTCTATACTTTGTATTTTGGATAGACAGAGGTTATTGTATAGCTAATCCTTACTGTAGTCACTCTTGTACTAGTGACACCAGATTTGGGTTGGTGTTCGAGTCATTTTGTCTTTTTCGATCACTCTAGGGCCATCTTTTGTATATTGTATATGTTGGTATGTATATATATGCTTTTGGCCCTATCTCTTGTTATATCTTCCGCTTCTCTTTAGTTAAATTATTATTTATTGTTTTCCGCATATTTAGGATAGGCTTGTCTACTTGGGGGATGGCCCAATTTTGGGTCGCGATCAGAGTGGTATCAGAGCTTTAGGTTCACCAGTCTCACGGGTACAAGAGGAAGTGTCTAGTAGAGCCTCATGGATAAGTTACGATGACGCCTGTATGCTATGTGCGAGGGCTATAGGACATTCCTTAGGAAAGGCATCATTTTGTTTGATTATTTATCCTTCTTACTTGATTTGAGCAACTCCTAAGTATATTTTTTTCACTCCTTCTCAGATGGTTCAGACGAGATCTTAAGCGGGTGAGGACGAGGCCCCTACCCCTGCAGTTAGAGCCCCAGCTAGGGGATGGGTCATAGGTCGACCCAGAGGTCAAGGCAGGGCACGGGCTGTGGCACCGACTCAGACCTGGGCTAGATCACCATCACCAGAACCTGAGGTTAGAGCGGATGAGGTTCAGTATGGACCAGAGCATATGGGGCCAGCCCAGCATCCGACAGGTTTTGTAGCTACTCCAGTATTACAGGACACCTTGGTACAGTTTTGGGGTTTCTTTAGGGTATGACTCCGCCAGCCACTTCTTCGAGCACTCTGATTGGTTCTCAGGTTCGAGAATTGGCTCAGACTTCAGCTCAGGCGACAGCACTGGGTTCAGGAGCGCGGTATGTTAATGCATATCCTAGATTTGAGGTACTACCAGTCCCTGCAGTTGCTCCCCCTCTTCCAGCCAGGCCATTTATGTCTTCTGAGGAGCAAAAGATGATAGGTAGGTTCTTGAGATTGGGTCCTCTGAGGTTTTCAGGTACTTCTAGGGAGGATGCGTATGAGTTTTTGACTAGCTGCCAGGAGAGGTTACATAATTTGGGGTTAGTTGAGTCCCATGGAGCTGATTACACCGCGTTTCAGCTGGATGGTCCAGTGAAATAGTGGTGGAGGTCATATGTTTCTTGTAGATAGACCGGGTCGCCTCCACTTACTTGGGATCAGTTCTCCGCAGCTTTTTCTGGAGAAGTATGTACCACATTGCATAAGAGAGTGTCTGATGGATCAGTTTGATGGGTTGGAGTAGGGCTCCATGACTGTATATGAGTATGAGGTTCGTTTCCACCAGTTGTCCAGACACGCCACTATGATTCTGCCCATCGAGCATGAGAGAGTATGCTTGTTTGTTTGGGGTTTGACCTTGCACCTTCGCTTGGACACAGAGGGTATAGTAGCATCGGGTCTGTCTTTTCTGGAGATAGTTGATCATGCCCGTACTATTGAGGGTATAGTTCGCGAGGCCAAAGGGGGCAGCGATAAGAGGCCCCGCCATCAGGGCAGTTTCAGCAGTTCACAGGGCCGTGGTATGGGATACTATGGTAGAGGTTAGCACCAGCAGCGTTTCTAGCTGAGCTAGCCTGTTCAGGCAGCATTACAGACTACTGAGGGTCAGAGTAGCCAGAGTCTCATTCTTGCTCCCTGAGGATATCATTCAGGGTCTACAGGTCATGGTGGTCATTCTGATTTGGCCGGGTCTTCACAAAGAAGTTCATATGGTCGGGGTTGCTATGAGTGTGGCGAGATAGGCCACTTTGCTATAGAGTGCCCATCGGTAGAGAATCCTAGGAGATAGGATCCGTTTGTTCAGGCCCCTAAGGCTCCAGCACCTCCAGCTAGAGGCAGTTCTTAGGGTAGTAGGGGTGGTCCCCAGGGCACTAGAGGTGGCCCTCAGTCCGGTAGGTTAGGTGGTCATGGCGGTCGGGGCCATATGTATGCAGTTCCCAGCTGGACGAGGTCGAGGCTTCAAATGTTGTTATCACAAGAACGATCTCCGTTTGTCATCAGTTTGCTTCCACTTTGTTTGATCTAAGGTCTACATTCTCGTATATATTTTCTTATTATGCTATTCGTCTGGGGTCTGCTTGTGAGTCCTTTCTTGTGCCTTTGCATGTATCTACTCCAGTAGGTGATTCTTTAGTAGTGGATCAGGTGTATCGGGCTTGTGTGGTGACTATCTTGGGGTATGGCACCTGGGTTGACTTGATTGTCCTTGATATGGTCGATTTTGATGTGATCTTGGGCATGGATTGGTTGTCTCCTTATCATGCGGTCTTGGATTGCTTCGCTAAAACTGTTACTCTTCAGATGCCTGGTATCCCTCCTATCATATGGAAGGGAGCCGATAGCCACATACCAAGGGGAGTTATATCTTTCCTGAGCGCCCAGCGGTTGGTTGGGAAGGGGTGCTTAGCTTATCTTGCCTACGTCCATGATACTAGTGCCACCACACCTCCTCTTGAGTCGGTTCCAGTGGTTTGCAAGTATTCAGATGTGTTTCCTTCCGATCTTCCGGGACTTCCTCCTAATCGTGACATTGATTTTGGTATCGATGTCGAGCCGGGTACCAATCCCATTTCTATTCTGCCATATCAGATTGGCACCTGCTGAATTGAAGGAGCTTAAGGATCAGCTCCAGGATCTGTTGAGTAGAGGTTTTATCCCGCCTGGTGTGTCTCTGTGGGGTGCTCCAGTTCTGTTTGTGAAGAAGATGGACGGGTCTATGTGTATGTGTAATGACTACAAGCAACTGAATAAGGTGATAGTTAAGAACAGATATTCGATGTCGTGTATTGATGACTTGTTTGATCAGTTACAGGGTGCAGCCATGTTTTCTAAGATAGATCTGAGGTCTAGTTATCACAATTTGAGGATTAAGGATAAGGATTAGGGATGAGGACATCCCAAAGACTGCATTTAGGACTCGATACGACAATTATGAGTTCCTAGTAATGTCATTTGGGTTGACTAATGCCCCATCAACATTTATGGAGCTGATGAACTGTGTGTTCAGTGCTTACCTGGATTCGTTTGTGATTGTGTTCATCGATGACATTCTGATTTATTCGAGGAGTAGAGCAGAGCATGAGCAGCATCTTAGAGTTGTACTTCAGGCTTTGTGAGACCACCAATTGTATGTCAAATTCACTAAGTGTGAGTTTTGTCTTGAGTCTGTGGCATTCTTGGGGCACGTGGTGTCCAAGTATGGAATTATGGTGGATTCGGCAAAGATTACAATAGTTCGTGATTAGGCTAGGCCTACTTCTCCTATCGAGGTCCGTAGCCTCGTCGGGTTGGTAGGTTAATACAGACGGTTTGTGGAGGGATTTTCTTCAATAGCAGCACCGTTGACTAGATTGACTTAGAAGAATGTTCCCTTCCAGTGTTCAGATGAGTGTGAGGCAAGCTTTCTGAAGCTCAAGGCCTTGTTGACTTCAGCTCTGAGTCCTACACTTTCGGTCGAGGGTAAGGGTTTCACCGTATATTATGATGCATCATGTATTGGTTTGGGTTGTGTGTTGATGCAGCACGGCCGGGTTATTGCATATGCTTCAAGAAATTTAAAGGTTCACGAGAGGAACTACCCCTTACATGATTTGGAGTTAGAAGCGGTAGTTTTCGCATTGAAGATGTGGAGGCATTATCTTTATGGCGTGCATTGTGAGATCTTTACTGACCATCATAGTCTTCAGTACATTTTCAGCCAGAAGGATCTAAATTTGTGGCAGCGGAGGTAGTTAGAGCTACTGAAGGACTATGACATTTTTATCCTCTATAATTTGGGCAAAGCAAACGTGGTAGCATATGCCTTGGACCGAAAGGCGGTGAGTATGGGTAGTTTAGCTTTCTTAGTTACGGAGGAGCGACCTTTAGCTTGGGATATTCAGTCCTTGGCTAATAGGTTGGTTCGACTTGACATTTCTGAGCCAGGCCGTATTCTTGCTTGTGTTGAGGCTAGGTCTTCCTTGTTAGAGCGGATTCAAGAATAGCAGTTTGATGATGCGAGATTGAGGATCATCTATGAAAAGGTGTTGAGTGGTGAGGCCAGGAAGACGACTTTAGATTCAGATGGTGTTCTGAGGATCGAGGGTCGTATTTGCATTCCTAGAGTTGGTGACTTGGTCAGATTGATATTGGAGGAGGCTCATTGCTCTAGATATTCCATTCATTCCGGGGAAGCTAAGATGTATCGTGACTTGAGGAAGCATTACTGGTGGTGTAGCATGAAGAGGGATATTTCATCTTTCGTATCCAGGTGCTTGAACTATCAGCAGGTGAAGTTCGAATGCCAGAGGCCAGGTGGTTTATCACAGAGGCTACCCATTTCAGAGTGGAAGTGGGAGCGTATATCCATGGACTTTTTAGTCGGATTTCCACTTACCTTGCGAAGGTTTGATGCTATTTAGGTCATCGTGGACAGGTTCACAAAGTTTGCTCACTTTCTGCCTATTTAGACTTCCTACAGTTCCGAGAGGTTGACCCAGATCTATATTCGAGAGATTGTCTATTTGCATGGGGTGCCAATTTCTATCATTTCCGATCGAGGTACTCAGTTCACTTCGCACTTTTGGTAGTCTATTTAGGGAGAGTTGGGTACTAGAGTTGAGCTTAGCACTGCTTTTCATCTGCAAACAGACGGCCAGTCAGAGCATACCATTCAGGTTCTGAAGGATATGTTGCGAGCCTGTGTTATCGATTTTGGGGGTCCGTGGGACCAGTGTTTTTCCTTGGCAGAGTTTGCATATAATAATATTTACCATTCCAGTATCCATATGGCTCCGTTTGAGGCTTTGTATGGTAGGCGGTGCAGATCTCTGGTGGGTTGGTTTGATGCTTTCGAGGTTAGGCGTGGGGTACTGATTTTCTTCGTGATTCTATGGATAGAGTTTAGGTTATTCAGGAGAGGTTTTGTACTGCCCAGAGTAGGTAGAAGAGTTATGCTTACTAGAGAGTTTGAGATCTCGAGTTTATGGTTGGTGACAGTGTGTTCCTTCGGGTATCGCCCATGAAGGGCGTGATGCGGTTCGGGAGTAGTGGTAAGCTCAGTCAGAGGTTCATTGGTCCATTCAAGATCCTTCGTCATATTAGAGAGGTTGCTTATGAGTTGGCCTTGCCTCCTGCTCTTTCTAGTGTTCATCCGGTGTTTCATGTTTCTATGCTGCGGCGTTACATTTCGGATGAGTCTCATGTACTTCAGTGGTAGGGTTGACTTTGGTCAACATTCGGAGAAGATGGTCTCAGATGGGAATTTTGTCAGTGTCGTTAGCTCCAAAATGTCGACTTTATGCTGGGGGACCTTTGGTTTGGGTCCCTAGGCTACCGAACTCATTTTTGGGTTTTGAGTTTCAAGTTGGTTTTGGGCGTGGGGCCAACTTTTCATTAAAACAATCTCCATTGGGAGTTTTATTGATTCCAATTAGTCCAGAATGTCGTTTCTGGTAGTGTAGCATAGTTGGTTTGTGTTCACGGGGTTCCGGATGAATCCCAAGGGTCCGTTAGAAGATTTTTGGACTTGTACTGAGTTTAGTTGGATTATATATATTTGTATGTTACTGGAATGCTAGGTTGTATTTTAGATAAACTTTAGGCTTAAATCTTGTTTATCATGTTAATTGGCCATTTCAGGTATTTAGCACTTAGACTGTATGTTATCCTTAGCCTAGGAGCTTGTTTCTTCTGCATGACTAGTCTAATACCCTTAGCATGCTTTTAGGAGGCTTTAGAGGTAGAATAGGGTTTGCCCACTATTTTCTGCTTTTATTTTCTACTTTACCGCTTTATTCTATCATTGTATGTAACTATAAACCCGAGGCCATGGCTAGGATTTGGGTGGATTCTAGGTCAGTTCTCTTGTTTTGGAGGGTACTTTTGCCCTGTTTGATCTGATGGTATGATTATTCCTCTTCTTGTGAACATTGATACTCATATCGCATGGCATATCATTGGTACAGTACGAAAAGGATTTTTAAAGGCTTTTGGGTTTGAAAAGAGGTTTTTCTACTGTTGTGATGAAATTTTGGATTAAATCGAGCTATTTTGAGTATCACCTTGGTTTTTGAGAGAGAAAGAGGAACTACTATTTTCTGTATATAAATGTATAGTTCGATGCGGTATTCTGGACCCTCGATGCGTTATTCTGGGTATTATACTTTCTCATTTATATACATATTTGTCCGATGCGGTATTTTGGACCCCCGATGAATTATTCCGGGTATTTCATTATTTCATATATATATATATGTAAAGTCCGATGCGGTATTCCGTGAGCCCGATGCGGTATTCTGGGTTTATATTGAATTGCATTTATATATGCATCATCGTGCATCGCATTGCATTTTCTTTGGCATGTGGATGGACTCTTGTTTGGCTTGATGTTGTTTCCCTTTATCTCTTTTTATTTATTGGCATATCTCCGGCTTTATAACTAGAATTAGGAGGATCCCTGTATAGTTAGCTTATTTCTTGTAACCTATATTTATATATTATCTTTCTGCGCTCGGTCGGCCTATGATGCCTACTGAGTACCCGTTGTCTTTTCACTCAAACTACATTATGCATCTCTTTTTTTCTGATGCAGCACCTAGTATGAGCCACCCTCGTTCATATTCTGTTGTTCGAGGCCCGTTGCTGTTTCGATCGCGGTGAGCTCCCGGCGCTTTTGGAGGCTTTACTTGCTTTCCATTTTGTACTTCCTGTCTATACTTTGTATTTTGGATAGACAGAGCTTATTTTATAGCTACTCCTTGCTTTAGTCGCTCTTGTACTAGTGACACCAGGTCTGAATTGGTGTTTGGGTCGTTTTGTCTTTCTCAGTCACTCTAGGGCCATCTTTTGTATATGTGTACGTTGGTATGTATATATATGCTTTTGGCCCTATCTCTTGTTATATATTCCGCTTCTCTTTAGTTAAATTATTATTTATTATTTTCTGCATGTTTGGGATAGGTTTGTCTACTGAGGGGTTATGTAGATGCCATCATGACCCGATTTTGGGTCGTGACAACCAGTTAGTTTTCATCAAGTAATTTCAATTCTTAATGTGGTAGTTCATTGTAGTTTTATTTTTTTATGTCGTAGTTATGTAGTTGGAAATATAAAATGTCATAAGCATTCTTCGGGAAGCTTTTAGATGTGTTATTCTAAAGTCATATATGTGAAATGCTTTAAAGTCTACTGCCTAAACTCGCGTCGATGGAACCTTATGTTAACCTTGCATTGAATTGAGAGTCTTGACCAAAATTTGCTTGAGTTTATTTTATTTTTGCGGTTATATGTTGCATTAGGATTACATATGGAATGGGTTTTTTAAAATTTGTTTTTCTTGATGGGTAGGTAATTTAAAGGATTATACCCATGTTCCTATGATTAAATATAGTCTATTGTGTGTATATCCTCTAAGGGTCTTAAATATTTTCTGTGAAATGCCAACACTTATACAATTGTGTTGTGAGTATAAATGAGCTAAAGGGAGTATTGTCGTGGATTTTGGGCTGCATATGATCTTGGTTCATAGTAAGTAACATGCTTACTATTGCATAAATAGGTCTAACTTGTCATTTGAGAAATCATGTGTCAATTCCTGCATCTTGTCCAACCTTTATTTTTGGTAGCGTGTATATTTGTGTAGGTGTGATTTTTGTGTGAACAGGTAGTCTTACCATTGAATATGGGACTGGTTGAAGAGTTGCCCCAGGAATTGAGATGGATTTGTTCGCGAAGTCTCATAGTCTAGAGTTCTACCTCGTACATTTTGATTATTTAGTTTGTAATAATGAGTACAAACATTGATGTTACAATAAAATGAGGGGGCTGCCTTGGGGGACTGGGAAATTACGTGCTATGTGTTTCTTCTTCATTTTTTTAAATTCTCAAGCTACTGCGCTTTTATTTATTTTTATTCAAATAATTTTTTTAAGAATATAAATTTACAATTTGTTTTAAAACAATTTTCACCTCTTATGATTAAAACCACTATTTATGTTTCCCTTTTACCATTTGAAATAAATAGTGTTATTTTATTTTCAATAAATCATTTAAATACTTCTCCTAACAAATAGTTAGTGGGAAGTAAAATGAGATTACGTGGTCTAATCTTAATATTTTAAAACTAAGGTGACGCATCCCCGAGAGGACCATTCACCAAAGTTTTTCAAAGGAAGTTATGTGTATTTATATGTAAATACATTTATGTGTTTATATTCAACTTCAAATCTTTCACTTGTCTTTTAAAATATATTATCATTAATTTTAAACTCTAAAAACGATCTCAAAACAAATTATTGCCAAGGTTGAAGAGCGCGATTAATAATATGGTGGTATCATTCCTATAAGGCAACAAACATTTTAAGTTTTCCAAAATTCTCTCTTGACTTCATTTAAACCTCAAATATATTTATTCTTATAAACTTAATTTTATTGTTATGTTATTTTTCTTTTTTACTTGTCTGGGGTAGTTAGTATTTTTATTTCAAGAAATTAGTTTCACTCGTGTAAATTGATTTGAACGGTCAATTGCGTATAATTTGTTAGCGTTATGCTCTTCAATAAATAAGCAATATCTCTTTACTTTATTATTTTAATTATATTCTCTCTTCTCGCTTATCTAATATTAAAGAATTTCTATGATTAATCACCTAGTTATATTAATTTATATTAGTTAATTAATTATCAAGTTTTACATATCTAGTTTCACTTATCCGCCTACTCTTTTAAACTAATAAATAAATTTATTATTTAAATCACTTTTATTACCTAGATTCGTATTTATTAAATAATAATTTATGCCGAGTTTATTTACTTGTTCTAAAAAAAATCATGATTAATCACTTAGTTATTTAAATTCGTATTAATCAAGTAAATCAAGTTTTTATGTTAGTTTTTTTACTTGCTTGTTTTAAGTAATTAATTAAATGAATTTTCTTTTTTTAATCGCTTTAATCACTTAGTTTCTTCTTTATTAGACAATAATTTACTTCTAGCTTATTTATTTATTTTTAAATAAAATGTTTTCTATGTTAATCACCTAGTTATCTATATTTGCATATTAAGAAAATAATTTGTCTAATTAATGAATAAATTAGCATGTTTATCTATTTATCACTTGCTTTAGATTAATAAATAGAAATTTCGTTTAATTTAATAACTTGTCTTACAATAAGTTTTGCGTGCTCATCACATAGGTATTTAGTTTAATAAATTTATTGGACCCTTTGATTATCACCCAATTCCCCACATAATATATGAATTTGGCAGGGACCCACATTTGTGGACTTCGAAAGGTGCTTAACACCTTCCTTTCGAGGTAACTTGAACCCTTACCCAATTTTTAGTTGCGCAGACCCTAATTAATTTAATCGTAGTTAATTAGTATGGTGCCCTAACGCACCTTAATTCGTTAGGTGACAACTCTTCATGCTCTTATATCCTAAAAAAGAGTTGTCACATTGAATCTCATTTTTTTGCGAGAAAAAATGAGGCGCGACAGAATGGCGATTCTGCTGGGGATACTTAGGTTCTAACCATTATGGATTTGCGTTATGTGGGATCTTGTGTCATTAGTTTTTTAAAATAATTAACTTTCATGTTTAATATCTTCATTGTTTAATTTTTTTTAATTATTTGCTTCCTTAAGTGACATGTTAATCCTTCTCTTTTTATTTTTCTTAAATGATTTATTATCGTGTTTAATTACTTTTTTGTAACGACCCTTCCAGTAATTTATGCATTTTCGCCTTTCTTGTACCGTTAGAGCTTGCATGTAGCGGCCCCAAGTTATTTATGGCTTGCTAGGACTGGTAGTTTGGTGCCCAGGTTGTTTGTTATGTCTTCTTGGCCGTTCCTTGTTTTAGAGCTTCAGACTTTTGAAATCATTGACTTCAGTCAACATTCTTAGTGAACGTGCTAAGAATCAAATTTTAACAGTTTAGTTAGCTCAAAAACGAGGACTTTGGTCTAGTAGGAACCTTGGTCAGGATACGGGAGCTTTTCAACTTAGAATTCTCACATTCGGTGTTTTCACGACAGTTTGGCTTGTTTAGTTGAATTTGGTCAATATTCGAAGAAGACGGTCTCGGGTGGAAATTCCGTCAGTGTTTTTAACTCCAGAAAGTTGGGTTTATATTAGGTAGTTGGTTGGTTCGGGTCTCGGGTGATCCGGGCTCATTTCGGATGTTTGGTTGACATTAGTTAGTGTTGGCTTGGGTCAACATTCCTCGAAGACGACCTCGTATGAAAGTTTCATCAATTTCTTTGAGTCTAGAATGTCGTTTCCACTCTAATATTTATTTTGTGAGTATCAGATTCCAATTGTCCCTGAAACACCCCGTAGAAGTTTTTGCTATTGCTAGTTTTCTGCAGCAGAAATTGTTCAGCGCCAACGGCGCTGACCTGCGTCCAGCCCCTATAAATCTTTTCTCTTTTGAGTTTTTAGCTCAAATTCTTGTTTCCTCCCAACTCCAAACTGAAAATCCTCTCTACCAAATTGCTCTCATCAGTCCTAAAGATTGGAGAATCCATCAAATTGTTGAGAAATCTTGTTTCGTCGTTGTTGGGTAAGTTCTTCTTCCCCAAAATTTGTTTCTTCTCCATTGTTGCTACCACCATTTTTGTTGATTCTTAAATCTTGGAATTACTTGCAGTAATTTTCCTCTTATGCTTTGCATGATCGTGGATTCAGAGTTTTTCACCTCCTTAGCTTGTCTTCTCGTCGTGGTAAGTACCCTTTTGTTTAAATTCCGAATTTTTTCCTAGAATTTCTATCTTTAATTCTTGACTTGAGCGGGCTTTTTTGAGTCCCATCTATTGTCCGTTTCTGCTCATATTTTGAGCATGTGCTCCCGAGATGGTAAATAATACATGTGTGTTTTTCATTTTTGATTTTGGGTTACAGGGTCCATGGGTCCATTTGTGACCTGAATTTCGATCCGGCTATTATTATAGTGATATGAGTATCGTTAGTCTTGTTTTAATATTTAGATTATTGTATTTGATAGTGGTTTCATGACTTGGAGCTTTCCGAAGCAGTTCGAGCCTGGAAGACGCCATCCCCACAGCTATTCATCAAACAACAGGTAGGTTATGGGTTTCCCTACCTAGACTCTGCGTATATCGGCTATAACTGCATTAATTAGCATCCTTGGGTGGGTTGTTATAGGTTGGAACCCCAGCCCTTGTCTGCCTTTTTTTCCATTTATTTGATATGCTGATTGTAGTATTCTCGTAGTATTGTATATCACCCTTCTGGTCCTATGTGACCTTGTGTTGACTCTGAAATATAGACGGTGGGTTATTTAGGAATGTCTATGAGTCCCGAATATTTAGATATTGATTTAGGTTGGCTATCGTTGTTGTAGAACTGATCATGCCTGTGCAGGGCCGGTAGGAATGTTTATGAGCCGTTGTGGGCTAAGTTATATTGTTTGTGAGCATATCATTCATGCAAATGTTTGCTGCATGTTTTACTTCGAATTTTCTAAGCTTGCATGGCCCCGAGGGCCCATTTTTGGTATTATGACTTTAAAATGGTTTTGAAACTAGCTTTTACGAAACCTCTTAGAGTAGACGGGATATTATGATGATTTGATTACAAGTATTCATTCTAATACTAGGCCCAGCTGGGCCATAGCACTAGACATTGCTTTCTACGGATATAGACCCGGATATGAGCCGAGCACCCTTTTAAGGGATTTTGATACTTGATATCTGTTTTATACCTTGATACGCTCTGGGCACCCTAGATGAGGGTTATTAAGACATGACTACTTCTTTAGACCCGGATACGCTTCGGGCACCCTTGATGGGGATTACTGAGATTACTATTACTGATTTAGAATCGGATTGAATCTAGGCACATACTACGAGATCCATATTATTGAGATATTTGAGTTTTGTGTTGGTATGTGGTCTACGAATAGACCTCCATGGACCCTACAATTCTGGACCAAGTGCTACAGGCTGACGAAGACTGGAGGGAGGGGATGTATGGTGTATAAGAGGTACTCGGGAAATCTCCTTCCATGGATCCTCCCTTTATTAGACCTTTGGGGCACTGGAGGGGGTAACATATGGCACTGCATTTATACTTTGTTACAGATTCATCATATCACATCATCATGCATAATTCACTTGGATTACACCCTTGTTTGTTGTGTGTTCAGTGTACGCTCCGGTTGTATGGGTGGTCGGAGGGTTTATTTTCACTTTATTGCATTCCTCGATTATATGGGGGGCCATTGGGACTGTAGGTAGATTATATTACTCTTGTCATTTCATAGAGGTAGTTATGGTCCTTGGTCCTTGTGGATTGGTAAGTTTTTAGCCTGTTGAGGCTCCAAGTTTGGGTTTGAGTATTGATGGGCTAGTGAGTCCTATATCTTTAAGGTTTCGTCGTGTGTCCTCCTGAGCGATTGTGATTTATTGGACGTTGTTCCTTATCTTGATTCTGAGTAGAACTCTTGGTTCTGGTGGTTTAGTTATTACATTCAAGGTTGTAAATTGTGAGATGGATCCCGGTTTATGCTTATCTTGAGAGTTGGTATTTTAGTACATTTTCATTACTTTTATGGGTTTTAGTTGATTATGTTGGTTTGCTTTCCTTATTTCCCTTCTTACTTGAGGTTACCGGTATACCGCCATGTTCCTGATTCTCTCTCTCTTTATTTATACTATTGTGGTAAGGATCCCAGGTGCGTCCGTCTTTCTTACACCCATGTTTCTGTGTTATGTATATCTTTTGTGCTAGCATTGTATGCTTATAACTTTTGGTTGTCTATTCTCCATGCTAGTTCCTTGTGATTTCTCTATTGCTTCGGTGACTACTTTCTTGCTATCTGCTACTTATTATTTTTATATCTCATATGTGCTCAGTCGGCCGATGATGCCTACTGAGTACCCGTTGTTTTGGTGCTCATACTACACTTCTGCATCTTTTTAGTGTAGATATTATGTCACGCCCCTAGCTAGGAGGGGCGGACGTCAAGTGAGTTATACGAGAACCTGCTAAACATATATACTAAACTCATGATAAAGTTATAAACTGTATAAGAAACAATAAGGACATCAACATGTGTTTACATATTCCGAAACGTAAATAACTGAAGGGCCCACTAGACAAACTGTACAACTGAAACAAAACTATGTCTAAGAAGCCTCTAAAGAGTCTGCAACTGAAAATCTGATAACTAGTCGGGACAGGGCCCTGACATACCCAACATACGATATTTACATGAATCCAAAATATATGACCTAGGCATCTGATAGCTCCAGAGAGAGGTGAAGCTTACCAACTGATCAACGGGAAGGCACTGGTCTACTGTGGATGTCTGCTAGCCTGAGTACCTGAGTCTGCATTCATAAAATACAGCGCCCAAAAATAAAGGGACGTCAGTACATATGAAACATGTAGTGGTATGTAAAGCAGACTGAATAACAAGTAGACATGTAAGAATGCTCACTGAATTGAATATCAAATATAGGAAAATCTGAGCATACACATACAGGGAATGTAATTTGAAACTGAAAGTGAAACTAATACAATGACCAATATCAGAGGTCCTTATATAACGTCTTATACACTACTTAATTACATATGTTTAAAATCCCTAGAATTTGCCTAGGTGACATCTTTACCCTTTTACATAATTTATCTACTCTTTATGTAATACTAACTGTCAGAAAGTCACAAGATGGCCTGTTGTCGGCGATCGATGACACCTGTTTGGAATCTGTAGCCAACTATCACAACCATGTGTGAAATCTCACAGTCTGGATAACGTGGTCTGTCAAGGTACGCCCTCCAGGGCTCCTGTAAGGTCTGCCCGAAGGCCTGTGTAGTCAGGGAATCCATGACAGGAAGTTCCAGCTGACTCTGTTTGAATTCTGTGCACAGAATAGCGTCGCACGTAATGGCCCTAGTGATACCCACCCCACGCTGCAGAGTAGGCTATAAACTCGTCTTGCTTGTAAAGGCTCATAGTAGGAAACTTATAAATCATATAACTTGTTATCTGAATATTGATTACTTTCTTTTAGCTGAAGAATCATATATCTATGTGATCTTATATACTTAGGTCTATTTTGTGGCCAGTTAATTCCTCTAAGTTTGTGACATATATGCTCGGTAACTTCTAAGAGTTTCAACTGAAGACATGTATGATCGTGTGAAACATGTGACTTCTTTGACTAGATATGAGTACTATAACTCTATAGGTTTAGAACTACACTCGAGAGAGAACTATAATAGAATTAAGCTTTTCTTTCAAGAAGTATATAATCTATGATGACCTTTATAGGAGGAACATGTGACTCTAGGTCGTACCTTGATGGCGAAAAGAGGTTTTAGCTTTACATACCTTACTTCAAGACTCTCTCTCCCTTATGTAGAATCATTGGTTCCCTTAAAACACTTCCTTATCTATGACATAACAACATATTCAATAGTATAAGCAACTAACCAAGAAATATGGCGAGGTCGGGAAGATGATAATAGCTTACGAGCGACAAGCTTAGCAAATAAGATAGTTAAATGGGGTATCATCCCACCTCTCTCTTTTCCCCTTATCAACTGAACTATGACCACCTATGAAGTCAATATTAATCCCTCCATCAATTCCTTACAATATGCAGCCCATTCCATATCCCAAACAAGGTCATAAACTTGACCCCTCGACTTTTAAATACTGCCTTGGGAGTTCTTTATTTAGTAGAGTTTAAATGAACCTTTAATCTCATAGAATAAGTTGGGAGAGAATTATAACATTTAATACAGTTATAGGAAGCCAAATAACATATAAACAACATCCTCAATCAATTTAGGAATTTTATCAAACACTTGACGAGGGACAAGCTTGCAAGAGCCATAGAAATCATGTTTGCTATACCTAGCATCCCTCCTTATCGCAGAAAGCTTGCTGCCTCAATACACCACAATACACACCTCGTTTA
This sequence comes from Jaltomata sinuosa, assembly GCA_003996215.1. NCBI lineage: Eukaryota > Viridiplantae > Streptophyta > Magnoliopsida > Solanales > Solanaceae > Jaltomata > Jaltomata sinuosa. The sequence continues at coordinate 370,357 of QJPP01001965.1, read as the reverse complement.
TTCAACATTACAACCATTACATCCCTCTACATACTCCCTCCTCACCGAATATATTAGTTACAATGGGCAAAACATGGACTCACGGCTTCCTTTCACCGTCCCGTGAGTCCTACCCGTAAACTATACTTAAAACAACTCTTAGAGTCATATTTATAGGGATTGAACAGCATCCATACCTTTATCAATAAGAATACAATCCCTGCACCCTTTTTATCTTCAAGAACAACACCTTTTCCTTCAATAAAACACTTGACTAAGTATGTTTCCGTGACCTACGATGAAAAATACACTTGATTCTTGAAGGAATTCACTTACCTTAGGCTAGGGAGGGCTTGAGATGAATAAGAACTGAAGAAAACAAGTGTTAATCAGGTCCCTTATGTTCTGATATGTATGGGATACGAAATCCCAATGTTTCAATATAAATACACCACTTTTGGCCGACTTACCCAAGGCTGCCACATGTCCCGCAGTGATTGGGCAGTGTGCGTGTCTGTAGTAAAATGTACATAACTCTTTACTCCAAACTCATATGGACAAGAGGTTTATTGCGTTGTAAAGTAGACTGAAATACCTTTAATTTGATACGTCATAGGACCTCCAAATCATTTTATATTAGGAGATATACCCGTTACAAGTAAGACCTTGTACTAGCTTACTTGAAATAGTCCACCGTAGTGAATCCTTCAATTTGAACTTTTGTTCCAACTCTCCCTTTGGTCTATAACCTTGGTATATCACTTCAAATGGCTTAGTATAAGCGTCCCTTTGTATAATTTTCAATTCACAACCTTATACTCTTGGTTCATAATGATTCCTTCACATTTACGAGTTGCACGTGTATCTTAAGTTCGGGGCACTACATTATCCCCCCCTTGGGATCATTCGTCCGCAAATGAAGGATACGACTCAAAATTATTCTAATTCTACCTTTTTCCAAAAAAAAATGGCAGAGTTTCCCTTGTAAACTGCCTTATCCAAAACCTGACAGCTAACCAAAACACATACCATACGCTTCACAGAGCGTCACAACAAGAGAATAATATTCAATAGGTATCAACGAGGCTCCGCTTCGCTTTATATGAATGAAAACTATTGTAGTTAATATATCTTACCTCATACTCCTTCAAATTTACATCTCAACTCTGAGGAACATATAGAACTCTTGAATCATAGGCACGTATCAAGTACCTGAACATTTCGCATATTGATAAAATAGTATTAACAAATATGACTAAAATTGATATTCGAATGAAAGGAGTAATGACTTTAAAAACCTCCTGGTTTTTCCTTGAATAAGTGAGGATATTTGCCCCTCATGTTGGCATCTGCTTCCCACATGGCTTCTTCTACATTCTGACTTTTCCATAGGACTTTAACTGAAGCTATTTCTTTCCTTCTCAATTTTTTGATTTGTCTATCTAGTATGTCCACCGGGACTTCTTCATATGATAAATCTCCTAATATCTCTATACCCTCTAAAGGGATAATTTGAGAAGGATCCGCTAAGCATTTACGTAACATAGACACGTTAAAGACTGGATGTTCTGCTGCTAACTCAGGAGGTAAATCAACCTCATAGGCTACTTGGCCAACCCTCTTTAGGATTCTATAAGGACCAATATATATAGGGCTCAACTTACCTTTCTTTACAAATCGCATAACACCCTTCATAGGCGATACCTTCAAGAATACCCAGTAATCAACTTGAAACTCTAAATATCTGCACCGCACATCTGAATAAGATTTCTGTCGGCTTTGAGGGGTCTTCAGCCGCTCCTGTGTTAGCTTTACATTTTCAACTGCTTGATGGACAAGATCTGGTCCTAATATTTGAGTCTCACCTACATCAAACCAACCAATAGGTGATATACATCGTCTCCCATAAAGAGCTTCAAATGGAGCCATGCCAATACTGGAGTGATAGCTATTATTATAGGCAAATTTTATCAAGGGCAAATAATCATCCCAATTGCCTTTAAAGTCCAGAATGCATGCTCTCAACATGTCTTCGAGTGTCTGAATAGTGCGCTCAGCTTGGCCATCCGTCTGTGGATGGAATGCGGTGCTAAGGTTCACTTGTGTTCCCAAACTATCCTGGAATGACCTCCAAAAGTGTGAGGTGAACTGGGCACCCCTATCTGAAATGATGGACATTGGGATTCCATGCAAGAGAACAATCTCTCTTATATATAACTTGACATAATCTTTTGTGGTACTGGTAGAATTAACTGGTAACAAGTGGGCTGATTTATTTAATCGATCAATGATCACCCAAATAGAGTCATGCTTGTGAAATGAGGAAGGCAAACCTGTAGCAAAATCCATGTTAATGGCCTCCCATTTACATACTGGAATGCTCATAGTTTGAGCTAGGCCACCGGGCCATTGATGTTCTGCTTCACTTGCTGACAGTTGGAGCACTGTGCTACAAACTCTACTATATCTCTTTTCATGCCATTCCACCAGTAGACCTCTTTAAGGTTATGGTACATCTTTGTAGAGCCTGGATGAATGGAATACCGGGAACAATGTGCTTCAGCCATTATCTGTTGTCTTAGACCATCTACATTAGGAACACACAGTCTTCCTCGGCACCTTAAGGAACCATCCCCCGCCATGTCAAATGCTAAAAAATTTTGTTGTCGGATTCCTACTCGGTACTGGAGTAATAAGGGATCATCATATTGTTTTTCTTTCACTACCGCCACTAATGATGACTCTGTAGTGTTCTGCACAACCACACCCCCATATTCAGAATCTAGAAGTCGAACTCCTAGGCTAGCTAATCTGTGAACATCTCGTGCTACTTCATGTTGATCGGGTGACAAATGTTCTAGGCTGCCCATAGAAACACAACTGAGAGCATCCGCTACAATGTTGGCTTTACCGGGGTGGTAGAGAATATTGACATCGTAGTCTTTCAGCAACTCTAGCCACCTTCTCTGCCTCAAATTCAACTCCTTTTGCTTGAAGATATATTGGAGACTCTTATGGTTTGTAAATATGTCAACATGTACTCCATACAAATAGTGGCGCCAAATCTTAAGTGCGAATACAACTGCTGCAAGCTCTAAATCATGTGTGGGGTAGTTCTGTTCATGCTTTTTCAATTGTCGAGAAGCGTATGCTATAACCTTCCCATGTTGCATCAAGACGCATCCTAGGCCGACACCCGAAGCATCACAATAAATGGCATACCCTTCTGTGCACTCTGGTAAGGTCAATACAAGAGCGGTAGTCAATCTATCTTTCAGCTCTTGGAAGCTTCTTTCACAAGCATCTGACCACTGAAATTTGGCTGCTTTCTGTTTTAATTTAGTCAATGGGGCGGAAATAGAGGAAAATCCCTCCATAAACCTCCTGTAATAACCGGCGAGCCCCAAGAAACTATGCACTTCTGTCGGAGTGGTAGGTCGAGGCGATCTCTTCACAACCTCTATCTTCTGAAAATCCACTTTGATACCATCACTAGAGACCACATGGCCAAGAAAAGCCACTGAGTTCACCCAAAACTCACATTTAGAAAACTTGGCATAAAGCTAGTGTTCTCTAAGAGTCTATAGAATTAATCTGAGATGGTCTGCATGATTTACCTCATCACGTGAATATATCAAGATATCATCTATAAATACAATCACGTACATATCAAGAAAGAGTTTGAAAACCCTATTCATCATATCCATGAAGGCTACTGGGGCGTTCGTCAGTCCAAATGACATGACAAGGAACTCAAAGTTCCCATATCTAGTTCTGAATGATGTCTTCAGAAAATCAACCTCACGTATCCTCAACTGGTGATAACCAGATCTTAAGTCAACCTTTGAAAAACATTTAGCTCCCTGCAACTGATCAAATAAATAATCTATTCTGGGTAAGGGGTACTTATTCTTTATTGTCACTCTATTCAACTGTCTGTAATCTATACACATTCGCATTGTTCCATCCTTATTACATACAAATAGCACTGTAGCGCCCCATGGAGATATGCTGGGTCGAATAAAACCTTTGTCAAGTAGATCTTTCAACTGCTCCTTTAGCTCTTTCAACTCTGCTGGTGCCATTCTATAAGGCAGAATGGATATAGGCCGGGTATCGGGATCTAGGTCGATACCAAAGTCAATATCTCTAACCGTAGGTAATCCAGGAAGTTCATCGGGAAACACATCTGGATATTCATTCACAACGGGTACGGACTGAAGAGTTGACATACGTTCCTCTGCTTCAGGGTCTCTGACATGGACTAGGTGATATAAACACCCTTTCGTTATAAGGTTTTTGCCTTAAGATAGGAAATAAACCTTTCTCTAGGCATCACACATTCCCTTTCCACTCCAAGACTGGTTCTCCAGGGAAAGCTCGACAATCAACTATAGCGTAACAAGAGGATAGCAAGTCCATGCCCATAATGACATCAAAATCAACCATGTCCAGCTCTATCAAGTTAGCCAACATATCATGGCCACATACTGTTACTAGACACCCATAGTAGATCCTTTTAGCTATAATAGATCTCCCACTGGAGTCGATACTGCAAATGGCTCACGTAATACTCTGGCTCTATTCCAAACTTCTTAGCAACAAATGGAGTAACATATGACAGGGTCACCCCTGGATCTATCAATGAATAAACATCATAAGAAAAGATGGATAAGGTACCTGTAACCACATCTGGGGAAACCTCTAAATCATGTTGCCCTGCTAATGCATACATTAGATTTGGGCCAGCTCCCGAACCTAAACCTCTACCTCTACCCCTACTTGTACCTCTGTCTATCTGTGCCTGAGGATCACGAGATAAAGGTGGTGCTGAAGAAGAGGATGCTCTTGCAGAGCCTGTGGACAGTGATCTATCACCCCTTCCCTCAGCTCTAAGTCGAGGAAAATCACGCATCTTGTGACCCTCAAATCCGCACCCATAACAAGAAGTAGAGCCATATAAGCACTCTTCAAAATGAGAACGACCACATTGTCTGCAAGTAGGACGAGGTGGTAATCCCCGACCAGTACCTCTCTGATAGTGAGGGTCTGGTGCCCTAGAAGTCTGACTCTGATCCTGTCTGGACCTTGATGACTGAGCTGGAGCACTAGCTGTGAAACTGGATGCCGACTGAGCCTGCCTAGGTGGACCTCTGCTGGAGGAAGCCTTGTCACTCCTGTGATACCTGCCAGCTGCCATGGCTCTCTTACTGTGCTCCCTTTCTGATCTGTCTGCCCTACGTTCATGGATGCGATCCTCTGCCTGTTGTGCATATGCCATCAATCTAGCAATATCCATATCATTATTAAGTGCAGCAACCGCACAAGAGTCAATCAAATGATATCCGAGGCCACCCACAAAGTAATGCATCCTCGCCCTTTGGGTGCTGACCATCTCTGGAGCAAATTTGGCCAACTGCGTAAATCGCATGCTATACTCCTTAACACTGAGGTTATTCTATCATAAGGATAGAAATTTATCCACCCTCGCTTCCCTGAGATCTAAAGGTAAAAAGTGATCTATAAAGGCCCTTAAGAATTCTTCCCAAACTGCTAGAGGGGCATTCAGGCCCCTGGAATCAACCCACATCTCATGCCAGTCAATGGCAACATCTTTTAGCTTATAGGAGGCCAATTCCACAAACTCAGTCTCAGATATATGCATAACCCTGAAGATTCTGTTGATCTCATCTATAAACTGTTGAGGGTCCTCTTTCACACTAGATCCTATAAACACCGGGGGATTCATCCTGAGGAAATCACGAACTCTGGATCCAACAGTCTCCCCCTGAATAGTGTTACGTGTAGCAACATTCTGTCCTTGGACTTGAGCAGCTACTAACTGGGTGAACAACTGTATTGCTCCTTTAAGATCCTGCTCTGAGGCACCTAGTGGTGGTACAGGCAGTGTAGAAACTGTTGTTGATGCTACTGGAGGTGTAGAAACTCCTATATGCCCTTCTGTTCTAGGCACCTGAATACTTGGCAAGACCTTTTGAGCCCTGGTCTGATCTGCTAGTACTGGAGAATGCGCTATAGTGGCTGCCTCTTGATTAGTGTTGGTAGTGGCCCTATGGCCTATATTATCTGTATCTTTGGTAGACATGATCTGTATCACAAATAAGAAGAATGTGAGTCAGAAGTAACTTTATATGACTTAGCTCTAGTGCACGATCTAGATTTTAATAGAAGGTCAGATTCATAAATGCCCGCGTAGTCCCTTAATTATAAATATGGCGTGCAACACATTCATAAGGAAGGTCCTACTAGACACGGCTTCTTAGACTCCCTGGGACACTTAAACCTTATGCTCAATTACCAAGTTTGTCACGCCCCTAGCTAGGAGGGGCGAACGTCAAGTGAGATATACGAGAACCTGCTAAACATATATACTAAACTCATGATAAAGTTATAAACTGATAGGAAACAATATGGACATCAACATGTGTTTACATATTTCGAAACGTAAATAACTAAAGGGCCCACTAGACAAACTGTACAGCTGAAACAAAACTATGTCTAAGAAGCCTCTAAAGAATCTGCAACTGAAAATCTGATAAATAGTCGGGACAGGGCCCCGACATACCCAACATACGATATATACATGAATCCAAAATATGTGACCTAGGCATCTGATAGCTCCAGAGAGAGGTGGAGATTACCAACTGATCAATGGGAAGGCACTGGTCTACTGTGGACGTCTGCTAGCATGAGTACCTGAGCCTGCATTCATAAAATGCAGCGCCTAATGATGTGCCGAGATTCTACGGCATATTTGACGCCTTTAACTAAGAATACTCGGGAGTTTTCAAGCAACTTTTGTGGTTTTTGATGTTTTATTGTTATATTTGCAGGAAATGGAGCTAGAGATGGAAACAGAAGAAAAATGGTTCAAAAATCTCACCTGGTTAAATCTGACGGCTGGCATGACTGACCGTCACACCTGTGACTGGCCGTCAGCCAGGCCGTCGGGATGAGACAGCAATTCATCGAGCACTGCCTAGGAGTGACGGCCCGTCACTGGCCTGACGGACCGTCACTCATTCCACCAAGATAAAATAGAAAAAAAACACTGTAAGTCATCACTGGGCGGACGACTTACCAGAATTTACCAGCAAGTCATCACAGGCCCGACGACTTACCAGAATTTACCAGCAAGTCGTCACAGGCCCGACGACTTACCAGAAAAATTGCCTGGGAGCTCACTGTTTAGCTGTGATGGCTCAAGTGACGGCCAGTCACATGCATGATGGTCCGTCAGGTGACCCGTCAACGCGATGCGGGATTCCAAAAATTCTATTTTTTGACTTTATTTCCTGGACTGCTATAAATACCCAGTGTTAGGGTTATTTTATAATTCATTACCCAATATTTCTAGAGACTATTTTTGAGCAACTTTTGGAGAGAAAAATACGACATACACATTTTTTTCTTCTTCTTCGATTACTCTTGGGATTTTTGGCTGCTTATTCTTGGATAATTGAAGTAAATTTCATACTATTTGTAAGAATCCTTCTCTTATTATGAATATGATTTTCTTTTATTTCTTTAATAGCATAAGTAGCTAATTTCCCACAACTAGGGTTGTGGGAGCCATGGCAAAAGTAACAATATAGATTCCGGGTAGCGTAGGGTTTAATTTATATGTTGTCACGTTGTTAATCATTCGTTATTTACATTTTCTAATGGTTGCAAACATTAGAACATACCTAGGTTTGATTGGCTTGAACAAAGAGATTAAAACCAGGAAATTTGATTAACTACGAGGATTCGAGACTACCAAATCTCGTCTTATGATTAATGCTGTAACTAGATTAATCTACTTGATGTTTAGGATTGAAATAAGAAATTTCACCTTTTCAAGTTCTAGAGAATTAAAAAGGAAATTTGTCTATTTGGTTGAGAAACGTTTAGATGATACCATTAATTCAATCACATCGTGATATACATATAGAAAGAACCCGGTTAAGCTTTGAGTCGAAATTGTTACGATGCCATGGTGAACACTTCCCTAGTTCATTCTCATATTGAGTAATACTCATTGAAACTCGTAACTTATTATTTGCATTGTTCAAATATTGATCACACAAACCCCCAATTTACCGGAAACTATTGATTATTAGTCATCTAATTCACTAACGACTTAATTTGCACCTTATTCCCTATGGGATCGACCCCAATCTCTTTTGGGCTCTATATTTGACAACGACCACTTACGCTTCTTAATTTGAGGTGTAATTTGAGCGTTATCAAAATTTGGCGCCGTTGCCGGGGAATACGGTTGTTCATTAAGTCCGGTGTGTTTAGTTGACTCTTAGTCATACTTTCCTGCTTTTACTTTTATTTGTTGTTTTTGTTTGTTACAGGGTACAGAGTTGTGCATGCCAAGTACCCGATGCTCGGGTGAACCAATATTACCCTACGACCCCGAGCTCGCAAAAATGCTAAGGCAAACCATGAATGTACAACAGCAGGAGGCAGCAAGGCTCGCTACATAATAGCAGGCTCAACAGGCTCAACATCACTTGAATGCTGAGGATATCGAGGATGACATTACATTAGATGGAGTTGGTGCTACGGACGCTATTGTTCTTCCTCCGCTAGCGCCCGGGGCCAAGTTCAACATTACTAGCACAATGATTCAGCTCTTGAATTTGAGAGGGTTGTTTCGTGGTGTGGTTGGTGATGACCCCAACAGGCACCTGATGAATTTTGTGAGCATATGCAAGTCGTTTGAATTGCCAGGAGTGAATCAGATGGCCATCAGGCTTAGGTTTTTCCCGCTGTCTCTGTTAGATGAAGCAGCGATGTGGTTGACTGAGCTAACTCCCGATTCTATAACAACCTGGGGAGAGTTGAAAGGAGCTTTCCTAGAAAGGTTCTTTCCTCCCTCTAGGATGATACAGTGGAGGGACGAAATCAGCAATTTCAGGCAACAACCTCATGAGGCCTTACATGAGACCTGGTTGCGGTTCAAGAAAAAGCTGACACAATGACCAAACCATCAGTTGACCGACAATTTTTTGTTGCAGACATTCTACAGGGCACTGAATTCGGCTATCAAACCGACACTGGATAATACAACAGGTGGAGCATTTATGGGTCTCACTTTTATTGAGGCCACAACTATTTTGGACCGGCTCACTAAAACCAACAGGGCCTGGCATACACGGTATACAGAGGTAGCTGCTAGCACTTATGCAGTCGGTATGTCAGCGAAATAACGCCGGAAAAAGAAAGAGCGGGACCAACATATGGCCCATCTGAAAATGCAAATGGACCTACTGACAAAACATTTGTTGTCAGGAGGTATGGAGAAAGTTAAAGTTGTGGGTTCCCAAGGTAGATCAGCAGAGTTTGAATCTGATGAGGAGGCTAATTATTTGGGGGGTTTCCAGGCTAATGTCTAGGGAAACCAAGGTCGGAACTATCAGAAGGACAACTACTATGAAAATGCTGGCTACAGAGATCGTGATCAGGGGAACTGGAAGCATAAAACTGATAGAGGTGGGTTGTATGTACCACCTGGTAATCCGGAAAGAGCTAGAAACGAGACAGGGACGTCCAAATTGGAGAATATGATGGCGAAGATGTTGTTGAAGATGGAATCTACTGACTCCAGAGTCAAGGAAATGAAATCTGAATTATCAGCAATGAGTCAGTTGGTGGATTCTCATTCCACCTCAATCAAGCAGTTAGAGAAACAAATGAGTCAAATCTCAGCGTCTCTAAATCAGAGGAAGACAGGTACCTTGCCGAGTGACACCATTCAAAACCCAAGGAATGATGGGAGTTGTATGACGATCACTACGAGAAGGGTTAAAACATTATCGAAATCACATTCAGTAATTCAGACTTAGAAAGGTGATATTGCGGATGAAAATGTGGTAGAGGATGCTACTCAAAGGCTCACGGATAAAAGCAAGGAAGTTGAAAAACTTCCAACTATGATGCCTCGGCCACCGCCTCCTTTCCCATAACGGTTGAAGAAGAAAATGGAAGATAGCAAGTTCCTAAATTTCATGACCATGCCCAAGCAGATATCAATGAACATCCCACTGGTGGACGCTCTTGAACAAATTCCCAGATATGCCAAGTTCATGAAGGACTTGATTACCAAGAAGAGGTCAATGAGCTTTGAACCAGAAGATAACCTCTACCACTGCAGTGCTATTTCTTCAAGATCGTTAGTGGAAAAGAAGGAAGATCCAGGTACTTTTACTGTTCCCTGTACTATTGAGAAATTCAACTTTGAAAAAGCCTTATCTGATCTTGGTGCTAGCATCAACTTGATACCGCTAGCAGTCTATAAACAATTGGGTTTCGGAGCTCCCAAACCAACTACCATGAGGGTGTTAATGGCTGACCGTTCAGTAAAGCGACCGGTGGGAATATTGTATGATGTGCTGGTAAAGGTTGGTAAGTTTATATTCCCAGCTGACTTTGTAATCTTAGATTGTGAAGTGGACTTTGAAGTTCCCATAATATTGGGACGACCATTGTTAGCCACTGCAAGAGTGTTGGTCGACATGGAAAGAAATGAACTAACATTCAGATTAAATAATGAATTGGTCAAGTTTGATGTGTGTAAATTGATGAAGCCACCAAGAGGCACGAGGGTGGTCTCGGTTATCAATGTTATTGATGAAGCCCCTATGGATGTGCATATTGAGCATAAGGGTTTTGTTGAGACCCTGGCTGTTATGATAATGATGTTGGGATCACAAGAAGAGAAACCTATAGAGGAAGGCGGTGAGAACAAATCAAGGAAAAGAAAACACCGCAAGAGAACTAGCAAAGAAAAAGAGTTAGAAAGAGTAAAGAAGTTGTCTCGACTAGCTGAGGAGCCGATAAAAGAGAAAGTTGGAGCTCAACAGGATGATGTCGCTTGCACCTATTCCATCGATTGCTCCTACTTTAGAGACCCTGACGGTCTCCAACATCATGCCAGACACTGAGTCCTATGGGCTTCACAGGTATTCCTTTCTCTCACAGTTTTAGCTCTCACATGTATGCATTAGGGACAATGCAGGAGTCTAATTTGAGTGTGTTGGGATACCTGTGAGTCTTTCACCATTGAGGGTTTTTGTTGCCGTGTTTCTTTTCCCTCCGGTGTGCTATCTAGTAGAACCGGCATGTTTAGGTTGTCATTTTAAATTTTGTTTGTGTTGTTTTCTGGTGTCTATAGCAAGCATGGCTTTTTGGAAAGTTGAACTAAAAGGAGCCTCCTCTGAAAAAGTTGATTTTGTACTTATGTTTGAAACGATTGACTGTTCTGGATCCTTGAATGTCATTGTGTGGTTGTGATTGTAATAATTATGCTTAAGCCGAGATGATGTTTTGATAGTTGGTAGTGGTATGGTTTCTTGGTACCAAGTGTATGTGAGCTTATTGTTAAAAACTCTTACTCTGTCCATGCATCTAGAACTTGCCCGGTCTATTTTCTTAAGCTTGAAGTTGGTTGCTTAGGAAAGAATCACAAGCCCTTTTTGTGTGCAGTCCACTTAGCCTATAAGACCGTCCAAATGCAAATAATACCTTTGATCCCTGTTTGAGCCATAATTGACCCTATTCTTTCAATAACTTGTCACCGTTTCTTTTTAACTTTGAATCCCTATCTTGGCCCTGGTCCTTCCTTGGACATCGTGCACCTCAACTCAGGCAATCAACCTAAGTTGAGGGTGGCTACTATAGAGGTAAATGATAAGAAAAATAGGATGGACAAGATTGGTTATGGATAGAATGAAAATTTCAGGTGTGTGCCTAAGAAAAAAGAAAAAAAAATGAAAAAAGAGATGAAAAAGAATTGTCAAAATAAAGAGGCCGCACCTGTAGCTAGAAAGAAGGGAATAAAAAGGTGAATAAGGATGGACGAAGTAAAGTTAAGTGGAAATAGTAGGTCAGTAATTCCAAGGAAGGCTTAGTCACTAACCCCTAAATGTATCCTACCTGCACCCAAAGCCTCATTACAAGCCAAAACAAGTCCTATAGTGATCTTGAGCGGCTTTCTGAAAAACTGAAATAGAATAACATGGGAAAGCTTATGGCATCGCATGTGCATTGTTTGAAATCGTTTGTGGGTGTGAGCACCTTACCTAATCCCAAATCTTGTGTGTGGGACTTCTTTGTGGTGAGGGCACCGAGATTTCTGTATCATCTATTGACTGTTGGGATGACTGTTGTGTGTGTATGTAGAATATTCTATCATATCGGAATGACATGTTTGGATCCTTGCAAGTTAGCGTTTCATACAATTGTGTACTACCGGGGATCTTGATTTAAATTTAATAGACTGTTGAGTGGCCATGATTTGCTAGAGATATGTGTTGGTATTCTTAGTTGAGTCGTCATTTTGTTTTTGTTGTCATGTTGCTTGAGGACAAGCGAAGGTTTTAAGTTGAGGGTGTTGATGTGCCGAGATTCTACGGCACATTTGACGCCTTTAACTAAGAATACTCGGGAGTTTTCAAGCAACTTTTGTGGTTTTTGATGTTTTATTGATATATTTGCAGGAAATGGAGCTAGAGATGGAAACAGAAGAAAAATGGTTCAAAAATCTCAACTGGTTAAGCCTGACGGCTGGCATGACTGACCGTCACACCTGTGACTGGCCGTCAGTCAGGCCATCGGGACGAGACAATAATTCATCGAGCACTGCCTAGGAGTGATGGCCCATCTGACGGCCCGTCATGGCCTGACGGACCGTCACCCATGCCACCAAGATAAAATAGAAAAAAAACACTGTAAGTCGTCACTGGGTGGACGACTTACCAGAATTGACCAGCAAGTCATCACAGGCCCGACGACTTACCAGAATTTACCAGCAAGTCATCACAGGCCCGACGACTTACCAAAAAAATTGCCTGGGAGCTCACTGTTTAGCTGTGACGGCTCAAGTGACAGCCAATCACATGCATGACGGTCCGTCAGGTGACCCGTCAACGCGATGCGGTATTCCAAAAATTCTATTTTTGGACTTTATTTCCTGGACTGCTATAAATACCCAGTGTTAGGGTTATTTTATAATTCATCACCCAATATTTCTAGAGACTAGTTTTGAGCGACTTTTGGAGAGAAAAATACGACATACACGTTTCTTTCTTCTTCTTCGATTACTCTTTGGATTTTTGGCTGCTTGTTCTTGGATAATTGAAGTAAATTTCATACTATTTGTAAGGATCCTTCTCTTATTATGAATATGATTTTCTTCTATTTCTTTAATAGCATGAGTAGCTAATTTCCCACAACTAGGGTTGTGGGAGCCATGGCAAAAGTAACAATATAGATTCCGGGTAGCGTAGGGTTCAATTTATATGTTGTCACGTTGTTAATCATTCGTTATTTACGTTTTCTAATGGTTGCAAACATTAGAACATACCTAGGTTTGATTTGCTTGAACAAAGAGATTAAAATCGGGAAATTTGATTAACTACGAGGATTCGAGACTACCAACTCTCGTCTTATGATTAATGCTGTAACTAGATTAATCTACTTGATGTTTAGGATTGAAATAAGAAATTTCACCTTTTCAAGTTCGAGAGAATTGAAAAGGAAATTCATCTATTTGGTTGAGAAACGTTTAGATGATACCATTAATTCAATCACATCGTGATATACATATAGAAAGAACCCAGTTAAGCTTTGAGTCGAAATTGTTACGACTCGATGGTGAACACTTCCCTAGTTCATTCTCATATTGATTAATACTCGTTGAAACTCGTAACTTATTATTTGCATTGTTCAAATATTGATCACACAAACCCCCCATTTACTGGAAACTATTGATTATTAGTCATCTAATTCACTAATGACTTAATTTGCACCTTATTCCCTGTGGGATCGACCCCAACCTCTGTTGGGTTCTATATTTGACGACGACCGCTTACGCTTCTTAATTTGAGGTGTAATTTGAGCGTTATCACCTAAAAATAAAGGGACGTCAGTATATATGATACATATACTGGTATGTAAAGCAGACTGAATAACAAGTAGACATGTAAGAATGCTCACTAAATTGAATATCAAAGATAGGAAAATCTGAGCATACATATACAGGGAATGTAATTTGAAACTGAAAGTGAAACTAATACAATGACCAATATCAGAGGTCCTTATATGATGTCTTATACACTACTTAATTACATATGTTTAAAATCCCTAGAATTTGCCTAGGTGACATCTTTACCCTTTTACATAATATATCTACTCTTTATGTAATACTAACTGTCAGGAAGTCACAAGATGGCCTGCTGTCAGTGATCGGTGACACCTGTTTGGCATCTGTAGCCAACTATCACAACCATGTGTGAAATCTCACAGTCTAGATAATGTAGTCTGTCAAGATACGCCTTCCAGGGATCCTGTAAGGTCTGCCCGCAGGCCTGTGTAGTCAGGGAATCCACGACAGGAAGTTCCAGCTCACTCTGTTTGAATTCTGTGCACAGAATAGCGTTGCACATAGTGGCCCTAGTGATACCCACCCCACGCTGCAGAGTAGGCTATAATCTCGTCTTGCTTGTAAAGGCTCATAGTAGGAAACTTATAAATCATATAACTCGTTATCTGAATATTGATTACTTTCTTTTAGCTGAAGAATCATATATCTATGTGATCTTATATACTTAGGTCTATTTTGTGGCCAGTTAATTCCTCTAAGTTTGTGACATATATGCTCGGTAACTTCTAAGAGTTTCAACTGAAGACATGTATGATCGTGTGAAACACGTGACTTATTTGACTAGATATGAGTACTATAACTCTATAGGTTTAGAACTACACTCGAGAGAGACCTATAATAGAATTAAGCTTTTCTTTCAAGAAGCATATAATCTATGACGACCTTTATAGGAGGAACATGTGACTCTAGGTCGTACCTTGATGGCGAAAAGAGGTTTTAGCTTTACATACCTTAATTCGAGACTCTCTGTCCCTTATGTAGCGTCATTGGTTCCCATCAAAAACTCCTTATCTATGATATAACAACATATTCAATAGTATAAGCAACTAACCAAGAAATATGGCGAGGTCGGGAAGATGATAATAGCTTACGAGCGACAAGCTTAGCAAATAAGATAGTTAAATGGGGTATCATCCCACCTCTCTCGTTTCCCCTTATAAACTGAACTATGACCACCTATGAAGTCAATATTAATCCCTCCATCAATTCCTTACAATATGCAGCCCATTCCATATCCCAAACAAGGTCATAAACTTAACCCCTCAACTTTTAAATACCGCCTCGGGAGTTCTTTATTTAGTAGCATTTAAATGACCCTTTAATCTAGTAGATTAAGTTGGGAGAGAATTATAACATTTATTACAGTGATAGGAATCCAAATAACATATAAACAACATCCTCAATCCATTTAGGCATTTTATCAAACACTTGACGAGGGACAAGCTTGCAAGAGCCATAGAAATTGTGTTTGCTATACCTAGCGTCCCTCCTTATCGCAGCAAGCTTGCTGCCTCAATACACCACAATACACACCTCGTTTATTCAATATTAAATCCCTCTACATACTCCCTCCTCACCGAATATATTAGTTACAATGGGCAAAACATGGACTCACGGCTTCCTTTAACCATCCCGTGAGTCCTACCCGTAAACTATACTTAAAACAACTCTTAGAGTCATATTTATAGGGATAGAACAGCATCCATACCTTTATCAATAAGAATACAATCCCTGCACCCTTTTTATCTTCAATAACAACACCTTTTCCTTCAATAAAACACTTGACTAAGTATGTTTCCGTGACCTACGATGAAAAATACACTTGATTCTTGAAGGAATTCACTTACCTTATCGTAGGGAGGGCTTGAGATGAATAAGAACTGAAGAAAATAAGTGTTAAGCAGGTCCCTTATTTTCTGATATGTATGGGAGACGAAATCCCAAAGTTTCAATATAGATACACCACTTTTGGCCAACTTACCCAAGGCTGCCACATGTCCCGCAGTGATTGGGCAGTGCGCGTGTCTGTATTAAAATATACATAACGTTTTACTCCGAACTCGTATGGATGAGCGGTTTATTGCGTTGCAAACTAGACTCAAATACCATTAATTTTATATGTCATAGGACCTCTAAAACATTTTATATTAGGATATATACCCACTACAATTAAGACCTTGTACTAGCTTACTTGAAATAGTCCACCGTAGTGAATCCTTCAATTTGAACTTTTGTTCCAAGTATCCCTTTGGTCTATAACATTAGTATATTACTTCAAATGGCTTAGTATAAGCATCCCTTTGTATAATTATCAATTCACAACCTTATACTTTTGGTTCATAATGATTCCTTCACGTTTATGAGTTGCACGTGTATCTTAAGTTTGGGGAACTACATATTAGTTGAGCTTTCGCCATTGATCGCATTGGAGACTCATGCAACTTTTGTACATTTGAGACTAGGGTGAGATCCTAGCGGTCTAGGCTTGACCATATCTCATCTTTTGTACTGTTACTCTTTGTATATTTGTAGACAGTTGTACTTATCATTTTGTTACTTCTAGCACTTATTTTCTATTTAGAAGCTTTTTTACTGTCGATACCAAGTCTTGGGGTTGGTGTAGTTTCATTTTGTATATCTTCGGGTTATTGCTTCTGCTTTGTCTATCTTTATATTCTGCTTCCGCTTATTTCTATTTATTGTGCGTATCGGTTAGGTAGTAGCCCATTACTAATTGTTTCAGGCTACGTGAATTGGTTCGCCCATAGGGGGTTGTATGTGCCATCATGACCTGAGAAATTGGGTCTTGACAGCTTGGTATCAGAGCTCTAAGTTCACCAATATCGTGGTACAGAAGAAAATGTCTACATAAAGTCTCGCAGATCGATATAATGATGTATGTATCCTATCTACGGGAGGCTACAGGGCATCAATAAGAAAAGTTTCATATTCTTGGCTCCTTATCGTGCGTTCCTGGCTGTATTAACTTCTAAAAACTTTGATTATTTCATTCCTTCTCAGATGCCTAAGATGAGTTTGACAGTGGGTGATGTCGAGGCTTCTGTGTCTGTTGCTTCTATGCTTTCATCAGTGCCATGACTTCAGAGTGAGAGTTTACCACATCATATAGGGGTTGTTTGACCATCCCAGCCTCCGATTGGATTCATAGCTACCCTAGTTCTTTAATACATCATGGCTACGACTCTGAGTCCTCCGGTGGGTGTTTCAGTACCCGATTATTTGGGTGGTGCCTCAGTCAGAGTTAAGCTTCTAGTTCTCCAGCAGGGTTGTATGTTGGTGTTGGACTATGAGGCAAGATTTCACGATATGGTTAGGCGTACATCTAGGACTGTTCCATCAGAGTTTGATAAGGTTCAGAGCTTTATTAGAGGTTTGATTTTAGCACTACGTTTGGTGACCAAACATTTTGTTACAGTTGGGACTACCTTCCTTCAAGTAGTGGATCATGCTTGGCCTATTGAGGGTTTATGCCATGAGGCTTATGGAGGTAGTGCTAAGAAAAGTCGTCGCCATGATAGTTTTCGAGGTTCTCAAACTTAAGGTAGAGGATTCTCCACCGGAGATAGGTTCCATTGCTTCTTATCTACCAGGCCAGTTTTAGTTGCTCTGAAATTTTTAGAGGGTGGTTGTACAGGACATGTTGAGCTTAGCGGACATGGTACGGGTCAGATCCCTCAAGGTTCACTTTCAGGTTGTGTAGGACATAGTAGCCGGTCAGGTTCAGTGCGATCTTCTCACCCATATATACCCAGTGGGATTTGCTTTCAGTGCTGTGTGCGTGGGCACTTTTTTAGGGATTGTCCCATGATTCCATCTTCCAGTCTGCAGGGTCAGCAAGTGTTATCTCCTAGGGATTCAGTGCCACTGGATAGAGGTGGAGTGTAGGGTATTATAAGTGGTCCCCAGATGGTTAGAAGTGTCTTTCATTCCAGTGGTTCAGGTAAAAGTTGTTATCAGTGTGGTGAGCATGGGCACTTTGCTAGAGATTGCCCCACGATTGTGTATCCTTGTAAGCCTGGTTGTTATGATTGTGGAGAGATTGGTCACCTTTATAGAGCTTGTCCCCAATGAGGGATAGTTGGGCCTTCAGCTTTGACTACTCAGTCCAGAGTTAGACCTCGTCAGTCAGATGCCCCTCTTGGTGGGCCCGATATAGAGATTCCTGATATCATTGCTCCAGGTAAGGCTTTTGTTATTTTTGGCTTGTGATAATCCTGTTCGTGTGGTTATTCTTTCCCTTCTCTCATTTATTAGCTTATATGCCTACCTGCTACTTGCTTAGTTGTTTGAATACTTGAATTATAGTATCTATGCATTATTTTCTTGGTAGTTTATTCTTTAGTAGTGGATGAGGTGAGTTGTCCTTGTGAGGTGTTTTACCCGGAGTTGTAGCTCGTGGGTAGTCCTAGATGGTAGTTTCCTAGGCTGTTTTTATGTTGGTTTGGTGTTACCAATGGTTGTGCCAGAGTTTGGGCTCTTGTTTTGAGTTGGGATGGTGTTGGTTATTCTAGTGAGCATGGTTTGGCATTTCCTTCCCGAGTGATTAGAGTCGACCCTTTTAGTTGGCGATTTAAGAGGTTGGCAGGTATGGGGGTTGTTCCTATAGTCTCCTTCAGTTTCTTGTCTGGTTGGGTTGTCTTATCATTTTCCCTGGTTCCAATCGGAATGAGTTTCAATCGTAGTTCTCTAGGTGATCTTTTGAATTTGGCATTGTAATTGGGTTTTGGCTTTTGCATTTGCGACTAAATGTTGACAGTAGCCTCGTGGCTGAGTTGTATTCATAGCATATTGGGTGAGTCGGGCATCCGACCCATCTTCTCATGCCTTGTTAAGTTTTGACAATGTAAGTATGGGAGTTAAGGAAATAGCCCCAGATTTGATTTGAGAAGGAGTTTGTAAGTTTCACTATATTGCTAAGGAAGGGTTTTGTTTAGTTGAAAAAGGAGGGAGATGACTCTTTGTTCGTGCTTGTGTGTTTTAGTAGTTGACTACGATGACGATGGAGGTTTGCTTTGGGTTGTGTATTAGTGATTTGATTTGGCCGTTTACAGATTGTAGTGGTTTTTCCTTTGATTGGTTTGAGATTTCAGTTGTAGCTGCGGTTTTGGAAACTTACATATTCAAGCCTAGTTAGCTTCAGTTCCTAAAGGTTCATTAACAACATATGGGTTTGACAGAGGCTTTGGTTGGCAATTTTAAAGTTGGGTTTCAGAATCGTATACTAGCAAACTACTCCAGATGGTTTGTGGTTGGTTCTTTCTGTTGCAGCTTCTTGGGTTGGAAGACATTGAGTTCGGATAACTTAGCTTACCAACCTTTCATTATAGGGTGACAGTTGGCCTTGGACACCTAGTCCTTGGCTAACCTTTGAGTTAGGCTAGACATTCCAGATTTCAACGGTGATCTAGTTAGTACGAGGTTTCTTCTCCCATGGTTGGATAGACTCAGCAGTGTAAGTCCGAGATTCAGTGGTGGTGTAAGCTTTATATGATCAGGTTGTGCGGGTTGAGGATATTTTGTAGTTTTAATGAGACTTAGAGACTGGTGGTAACCATTTGTTTGTCGAGAGTTTGAAAGCTTATTTAGTTGATTCTTCCAGGGTTATCTTTTATATGGGGTTTCAGTGTTGGTTAAACTCAGCCAGTATGGACTAGAAGTACGATATGTTGTGTTCTTCGAGATGGTTGGTTTGTGTGATGATACAGTAGAGGGGTTGATTTGAGCCAAAGGTATGAGTTGAAGGTCTATGCAAGGATTTCTATGGCTAGATGACAACTTTTAACCCCAGGCACCTTTTCCTTTGCCTTCGGGGTGTTTTGACTTAATATTCGTGTCATGGTGTACTTCAACCTACGGTGAGAGTTGTAAGGAAAATTCAAATATAAGTGATGTTTGAGTATTCTTAGAGTTTGGAGCTTTAGCTAGTGATTTCGGACTTCGTGGTAGGCTTACCACCCACATTGCAGGGTCTTAGTTTGGTTTTGATTCGGGTCTGTTGGGCAGGTTTCCCTGGTTCATGCTCTTTCTATTGATCAAGACTTGGCATAGTACAACGAGGTTGGGTTCATTCTACAGTTTGGAAATTTCTCCGTCAACACAGTGTGTTCATACATGTTTTTCCTAACCTTGGTGTGCAAACTTCAGTCGGGTTCAGATGGGTTGTTCAGTTAGGTTCAGTTATCGAGTTTAATGTTAGCAAAAGTGTTCATTCATTGGTTAATGGTCATTCAGGGCAGGTAACTCTAGTTTTTGATCATATTCTAAGGGTTGTTATCTTTAATGGCAAAGGCCAGTAGACTATACCTTGGCTTTGAAAGAGTTAGAGCAAAAAGGGTGACTTCGTTCGTGGTAGAGTATAAGCGAGAACTTTGGATTTCTGGTATATTAGTTGACGCTTCGAGGGTGGTTTGAGTGTTTGACTTGGATGAAGCTTCTTATTGTGGTGCAAGAGGGTTCAATTAAGAATAAAAGGGTTTTACGGATCAGCAGGTTCATGAGTTAGAGTTTTGGTTATTGGATTTTCTGGTAAACTTGGTTATGGTCTCAAAGATTCGAGTTATGTGTGTTGGTCGCCTTGCTTCTCTGATTTTGGTGTTGTGTCGGAGTTTTCCGATTGAGATTCTCAAGGTTCAGTTTGGGTTGGCAGACCCTTGGAGTTTAAGTTTGGAATCCATCTTGGCTAGTAAGGAGTTTAGGCTTGGTTGTTTTCTTTGGTTCCATTCTATTGGGTGTCATCTAGTCATGGAGGCTACCTGGGTCATTCGAGAGAGTAGTGCGGGTTTCATATCTGCTATTCTTAGATCTCTAGTGTTTCCTTCTTTCCTGACTTTTGGGGATGAAAGTCTTTTTAGTTGTGGATGATGTAATGACCCTTCCGGTCATTTATGCATTTATTCCTTTCTTGTACTGTTAGAGCTTGACTGTAGCGACCCTAAGTCATTTATGGGTTGCTGGAACCGGTAGTTCGGTGCCTTTCTTTGGTCTTTTTGGCTGTTCCTTGTTTTAGAGCTTTAGACTTTTGAAATCATTGACTTCAGTCAACATTCTTGGTGAACGTGCTCAGAATAGAATTCCAACAGTTCAGTTAGCTTTGGAGCATGGACTTTGGTCGGGCTCCGAGTGCTTTTCAGCTTGAAATTCTCTCTCATTCTATGTTTTCAGGCCAGTTGGGCTTGTTTGGTTGACTTTGGTCAACATTCAGAGAAGACGATCTCGGAAGGAAATTTTGTTAGCGCTGTTAGATCTAGAAAGTCAGGTTTGTGTTAGGTAGTTGGTTGGTTTGGGTCCTGAGTGATCCAGGCTCATTTCGGGTGTTTGGTTGGCATTAGATAGTGTTGGCTTGGGTCAACATTCCTCTTAGATGACCTCGTATGTAAGTTTCATCGATTCTATTGAGTTTGGAACATCGTTTCCACTTTAATAGAATATTTGGTTTGTGAGTATCGAGTTTTGATTGTGCCCGGAACACCCCATAGAAGTTTTGGCTGTTACTGGTTTTCTGCAGCAAAAATTGTTCAGTGCCAATGGCACTGACCTGCGTCTAGCCCCTATAAATCTTTTCTCCTTCAAGTTTTCAGCTCAAATTCTTGTTTCCTCCCAACTCCAAACTAAAAAGTCTCTCTACCAAATTGCTCCCATCAGTCCTAAAGCTTGGAGAATCAATCAAATTATTGAGAAATCTTGTTTCCTCGTTGTTGGGTAAGTTCTTCTTCCCCAAAATTTGTTTCTTCTACATTGTTGCTACCACCATTTTTGTTGATTCTTAAAGCTTGGAATTACTTGTAGTAACTACCCTCTTAAGCTTTGCATGATCGTGGATTCAGAGTTTTTCACCTCATAAGATTGTCTTCTCGTTGTGGTAAGTACCCTTTTGTTTAAATTCTGGATTTATTCCTTGAATTTCCATCTTTAATTCTTGACTTAAGCGGGCTGTTTTTAGCCCCATTTTCTGTACATTTCTGCTCAAAGTTTGAGCATGTGCTCTAAGATGGTAAGGAACATGTGTGTGTTTTTTGTTTCTGATTTTAGATTGCAGGGCTCACGGGCCCATTTGTAACCCGAATTTCGATCTGGTTATTATTATAGAGATATGGGTATTCTTAGTCTTGTTTTAATGTGTAGATTATTGTTATGATAGTGGTTTCGCGACTTAGAGCTTATCGGAGCAGTTCGAGCCTGGCAAAGTCGTCCTCGTAGCTATTCATTGGACGACAGGTAGGTTATGGCTTTCCCTACCTAGACTCTGCATATATAGGCTATAACTGCATTAATTAGCATACTTGGGTGGGTTGTTAAAGGTTGGTACCCCAGACCTTGTCTGCCTTTTTTATTCGTTTATTTCATGCGCTAATTATAGTATTCGCGTAGTATTCTATATCACCCTTGTGGTCCTGTGTCTCCTTGTGTTAACTCTGGAACATAGACGGTGGGTTATTTGGGAATGTCCACGAGTCTCGGACATCTAGATATTGCTTCAGGCTGGCTATCTGTGTTGTAGAACTGATCGTGCCTGTGCAGGGCCGATAGGAATGTTTGTGAGCTGTTGTGGGCTAAGTTATATTGTTTGCGAGCATATCATTCATGCAAAGGTTTTCTGCATGTTTTACTTCGTATTTGGCTTCGTGCCTACTATAAATGTATTTTCTAAGCTTGCATGTCCCCGAGGGCCCCTTTTTGGTATTATGAGTTTGAAATGGTTTTGAAACTGGCTTTTACGAAACCTCTCAGAGTAGAGGGGACATTACAATGATTTTATTACTGGTTTTCCTGCTGATACTAGAGTCGACTCGGCCGTAGAACTAGACATTGCTTTCTACGGATTTAGACCCAGATACGAGCCGGGCACCCTGTTTAGGGATTTTGATACTTGATTTCTGTTTTAGACTTGGATACGCTTCGGGCACCCTCGATAAGGGTTATTGAGGCATGCCTACTTCTTTAGACCCAGATACACTCTGGGCACCCTTGATGGGGGTTAGTGAGATTACTATTACTGATTTAGACTTGGATTGATTCCAAGCACGTACTACCAGATCTCGATTATTGAGATATTTGAGTTTTATGTTAGTATGTGGTCTACGAGTAGACCTCCATGGACCCTACCATTCTGTACCAAGTGCTACAGGCTAACGGTGACCACTGGGAGGGGATGTACGGCGTAGGAGAAGTACTCGAGAAATGTCCTTCCATGGATCCCACATTTATTAGACCTTTGGGGAACTAGAGGGGGTAACATATGGCACTGCGATCACACTTGGTTACAGATTCATCATATCACATCATCATGCATATTTCACTCGGATTCCACCACTGTTTGCTATGTGTTCAGTGTACGCTCCAGTTGTATAGGTGGCCGGAGGGTTTGTTTTCACTTGATTGCGTTCCTCAATTATATGGGCAGCCGTTGGGACTGTAGGTAGATTATATTACTCTTGTCGTT
Source organism: Jaltomata sinuosa (assembly GCA_003996215.1). Taxonomy (NCBI): domain Eukaryota; kingdom Viridiplantae; phylum Streptophyta; class Magnoliopsida; order Solanales; family Solanaceae; genus Jaltomata; species Jaltomata sinuosa. The sequence goes on along the minus strand of QJPP01001965.1, from coordinate 346,961 downwards.
TCATAGAGCTAGTTACGGTCCTTGGTCCTTATGGATTGGTAAGTTTTTAGCCTGTTGAGGCTCCGAGTTTGGGTTTGAGTATTGAGGGGCTAGTGAGTCCTATATCTTTGAGGCTCCATCGTGTGTCCTTGATGAACGCTCAAATCATGCTCTCCAATTAGGAAGCCATGGAGATCGTGCAACAAAACAATATTTATAAACCCAACGAGTGTCGGGGTCGTACCCAAGGGACTTGGGGTAGCCAAATTTCCATTATGACGAATTGAGTTCAAGATGAGAGTAATTGCCCAAAACAAAAAGTAAAAGGATGGGGGGAATTGGGAAAATTGTCACTACAATCGCAACTCAATTAAAAACAAGAAAACTAAAGCGGATGTATCAAGTTTAACTAGATGACTAGGGATGCATATCCGATGGGGTTTTTCTTATGGGTTTGGGTAATTACCAATTCATACCTATTCTCGCTTAGTGACATAAATAGCATTGGTCAAAAGTAAGATTTGCTTATCTCTCGATCAACAATCTTATTTCCGATGATCTCGGCTAGAGCATCATCTGTTTTACCAATAAACAACCAATCTAGCTTTGGAGGTCACACTATCTCTAGCTTAGACCCTTAAATAGGAGAATCCGAATATAAGAGCTATCCCTAGCCACAAATCTTAGTGGAATCCCAAGTTCCCACTAACAATCTCACATCCGAAACTATGAAATCCTTTCTCAAGCAATCACATAGTCAAGTAATGTAAATTAATGTTTGCAACCACCAATTTAATGATTAAAACTAGGTGAAATTGTTAGACCCATGTAAATTAAGCAACTATAAGAAAGAATAGATAACACCCATACCCATTTCTTAAACACCCATCATCAATGCACCCTTCGATAAGAGAATTTAGCCACTCATAGTGAGAGAGAAAGAGATACCAGCTGGGTAATTCAAAATCTCTTCCATTAGAGCTGAATCTCAAGTTCTAGCTTCAATTTGAGTACACAATTGTTAACCAAGTGAATTGGATTGAAACCCTCTTCTCAACGGAGGTGGAAAACTTAGTCTCCAAGCTCAAAGGTCTTCAAAATATTCAGAATGATAAAATTTATTTACAATTGTGCCTGAAGAGGCCTTTTATAGTTTCCCAAAACGTCTCTAAAAAATAGGACCGAAATGCCCTTCGAGCAGTGTACATCGCGACGTGTAGTTTGCACATTGCAATGTGCGCGCTGCACACTGCCTCCAGTTGAATCAGTGACTTCATCTAGAATTGGGAGCTCCGTGCGAAGGGGGTGTGGTTCACACCTTAGGATGTGCACGTCACACAGCGACCGCACCTTGTGACAGACTCTTCAGTGACTTTATCCTCTTGTGTGGAGGAGGTGCAGTTCGCACCTCATCCTGTGCGTGTCGCATGACCACCGCATCTCTGGTTAGAATCTTCAACCTTTTTGAACACTTCACACTTCACTCTATTTGAGCTCTTTTTAGTTCCGTTTCCTTGTTTGTCATCATCTATCAAAAGTACCTGCATAGACATCAATAAAGGCCATAAGAACCTCTAAATCTATCTAAAATATAGCAATAATTCATGGATGTAGGCTCAATAAGTTGGTAGACTACCGACTTGTCAAACCCCCAAACTTGAACTATTGCTTGTCCTCAACCAAGATACTTACAAGACAAGAAATGAATTATGCTCTAGGCTCAATTAAGGCACAAAAGACTACTCTACACTAAAAATTAAGAAAAAGAATATACAAAAGACTCAAAACTATGCTTATCTCAATTTGGACCACCACAAACTCAAGGCAATCGATCATTTCAAAACCTTTTTCAAAAGGATATCATTTCTCATTCAAAATCAACGGAATTTTTTCCATTCAAAACAAGACATTTAAGCTTGTCAAGTCATTGGCATGGATCGTCAAGGTTTGCCTCGAGATTTTCCACACAACTTGTTTCATTCATTCCCCTCAATTGAAATAGAGACTCTATGTTTCAATTCGAGTGCATGATGACACTCACCACAAGAGACAATCTCACTCACAATCATTAAATTCATAAGACATGGGATTATAGGAGAACCAATAAGACACTCACTCTCTCAAGAAAGTTCAAGTGCATACGCGTCGAACCATAGGCTTGCCCTTCATGTATATCGCCACTAATGTAAAGTAGGCAAGCTCAGAATCACCAAGGACTTGCGGGTTACGATGTTGGCTGGGGTCAAGGTGAGGATATCATTTGGATCAAGTGACTACACCTCCCTAATGCTCTTTGTTATCATTTCAAACACCACTCACATTTTCAATTTCAACTTCACCTTATTCCTCCCTCACACAACCCAAGATTTATCCTTTTTACTCATGATCATTCAAACTCTTTATACCATCTTCACTTGGTAGCACCTATTTTTGGTTTTCAATTTTCTCATTGGATTGATCTTTTGGAGGTATTTTCAATTCAAAATTAAGGTGCTACCTTGCACTTGAAGTGCTCTTCTTTTCTTCTCCTCGTTTGATCACATGCACCCCCAAACTTAGGCATTTGCCTATGTTGTATTTCGTTTCCCCCCTCCTTAAACTTAGGCTTTTAACCTACATTTCATTTTCAAGCAATTAGGGAGGATGGGTGCCAAAATAGAGGTTTAAAAATGGTAAAGGTGTTACAAGGTGCCAAAGAACGGTCGTCAGCTCAAAGGGGGTTCACTAGGATTTGATGTCATGGGAGGTCATTTGGGTAAAGTGGCTGTCAAAAAGTGCCTAAGGTCATCTTCCAAGCCTGACCACACCTAGAATTTTGCCTTGAATCATATTCGGGGGAAGTTCTAGACGACACTTATGCACAAGAATCAAGGAAAAGCCTCACCACACAAGGCATCATTCCAGAAGACTTCTTTTATTAGTCTCACAATCAATTGGGGAAAATCATTTTTGACAAGATATGCCGAGTTCATTACACGCTCGTTTGTGAGTCAATCAAGCCAAAGCTATAGTGTGCAACTTATGACAAGAGAATGCTTTTCCTCAAAAATTAATTTCCCTTCTTTCTTTTATTTTCAAAACAATATGCCACGAGAAATTTTTTGGTGGACCAATTTCAAGACAAGTAACTACAGACTCGATTCTAAACTAAAACTTGGCATTTTCCCTTAAGAAAGTTGCCTCTCAATCTATCATAGGGAAACACCAACCCGGTTCGACAGAAAAACAAAAGAGAAGAAAAAGAAAATAATCAAAACTTTTGCTCCTTGGGAAAGAACCGTGGCATTAAGAAAACTCTCAGAATTTATTTCTAAGCTACTATTAACTATGCGATATCTAAATTTCACGCTCAGGATTCATCTTGAAACAATCCTCAACATAGGCCTTTAGCGCATTTGCAAAGCAAGGGTAGCAAGACAATAGAGCATGTAAGACCAACGCGGCAACAAAAGAAAAATAGATCCCGGCAAGGGCACAAATAAGCTCAAGGTAAAACAAAACTTAAAAGAAAATTACAATCATCCAAGTAATCTAGCAGAATAGAATGTCAACAGGCTCGACAAGGGCAATAAAAGCAATAAAATGCCCGAAAAAAGCAACAAAATATCTCAAGCCCACTCACGGGCACCAACACAAGTATAAAATATCTCAAGCCCACTCACGGGCACCAACACAAGTAAGTAAATCCACCCCCTCCCCATAAAAGGAGCATTGACCTCAATGCTCATAGTGCAATGGGAAAAATGGTGAAACAACCTGGAGGATTAGTCCTCATCATCAACATAGGCAGCTTCTTCCTCATCAGAGGATCTATCACTCAGGACAGCACCACCCTGCTCTTTATCTTCATGACCGGACAATACGTCATCCTCATAGGCTGCAAGCAAACCATCCATTGGTCTGGTAATGGAGCAAGGTGGAGGCAGGATAGTTAGATCTGCTTTTACCATAGGTGATTTTGCTTTTCCCTTGCCCATGTCTTTATGGAGAGTCTTGAGAGATTTCTCATACTCGTCCAACCATTTTCATAAATTGCGAATGCTTTCCACAACTTCTTTCGTGGCCCACTTGACTCCCCTTTCATTCTACTTTTGTAGTTCATTGGACAGCTTCCTCAATTGCCTCTCATGATTGTAATTTTTGTCAACTAGGTCTTGGAGGTGATGTGCCATCATTTTACGGCACTTTCAACTCCTTTTAACTAAGAACAATCATACGTTTTCAAGCAACCATCATCGTTTTTGATGGTTTTATGTTATATTTGTAGGAAATGGAGACAAACACGAAAACAGACGGAAATACGAGCAAAAAGACATTCTGGATAAGAGTGACGGCCTGAGTGACGGTCCGTCACAGAGACCGTCAAGTGGAGGCAGACCACTGCCCAGGGGTGACGGCCACCGTGATGGTCCGTCAAGGTGGTGACGGTCCGTCACCCCAAGCCATCAAGTTGAGGCAGTCCGCTACGCGGAATCTGAACATTTTTGGGTTTATTTCCTGGACTCCTATAAATATCCTATGTTAGGTTTATTTTACATAATTCATTACCCAATAGTTTTAGAAGAGTTCTTAGTCGATTTTGGAGAGCAAGAACAGGTTTTCTTGTTCTTGAATTCGTGTTCTTGATTTGTTCTTGGGATCTTGGTTTTTCTTGTTCTTGGATATTTGAAGATTGTTTTCATTATATTGTAAGAATCTCTTCTCCTTATTATGAATATGACTTTCTTCTCTTCTTCTTCTAGCATGATTAACTAAACTCCCACAACTAGGGTTGTGGGAGCCATGGCTAAAGTAGCGATATAGATTCCGGGTAGCGACGGATTCAATATATATGATTGTCACGTTGTTAATCATTCATGCTTAACATTTTCTAGTGGTTGCAAACATTAGAACATGCCTAGGTTTAATTTGTTTGAGTAAAGAGATTAAAACCGGGAAACTTGATTAACGACGAGGATTCGAGACTACTAACTCTCGTCTTATGATTAATGCTGTAACTAAATTAATCTACTTGATGTTTAGGATTGAAATATAAAAGCATACCTTTTCAAGTTCGAGAGAATTGAAAAGTAAATTCGTCTATGTGGTTGAGAAACGTTTAGATGATACCATTAATTCAATCACATCGTGACACACATATAGAAAGAACCCGGTTAAGCTTAGAATCGACATTGTTACCATCGCCATGGTGAACACTTCCCTAGTTCTCTCTCATATTGATTTTCACTCATACATTATTGTTCGTTTTGTTTACACATTGTTCACACAAAACCCCCCTTTATTTACCGGAAACTATTGACCATTAGTCAACTAATTCACTAAAGACTTAACTTTCACCATATTCTCTGTGGGATCGACCCCAACCTTTGTTGGGTTCTATATTTGACAACGATCACTTACGCTTCTTAATTGGAGTGGTACTTTGAGCGTTATCAAATTTTGGCACCGTTGCCGGGGACTTACGATTGATTATTAAGTCCGGTGTGTTTATTTGACTCTTAGTCATACTTTCCTGCTTTTACGTTTATTTGTTGTTTTTGTTTTGGACAGGGTACAGAGTTGTGCATGCCAAGTACCCGGCGCTCGGGTGAATCAACATTACCTTACAACCCCGAGCTTGCTAGAACATTAAGGCGGAATATGGCCGCACAACAAGAGGCAGCAAGGCTCGCTGCAGAACTGCAGGCCCAACAAAATCTTAATGTTGGTGGTCTGCAGGACGATGTTATGCTGAATGAGGAGGATATCCACTTGGATGGAGTTGGCGCTACGGGCGCCATTGCTCTTCCACTACTAGCGCCTGGAGCCAAGTTCAACATCACTAGCACGATGATCCAGCTGTTGAACTTGAGAGGAGTGTTCCGTGGTGCCGCTGGTGATGATCCAAACCAGCACCTGATGAATTTTGTGGGCATCTGTAAGTCGTTCGAGTTGCCTGGAGTGAGTCAGACAGCAATCAGGCTCAGGTTGTTTCCGTTGTCTCTGTCTGATGAGGCAACATTGTGGTTGACAGAGCTGACCCCCGGCTCTATCACAACTTGGGGAGAGTTGAAAGGAGCTTTCCTAGAAAGGTTCTTTCCTCCCTCTAGGATGATACAGTTGAGGGATGAAATTAGTAATTTCAGATAGCAACCTCACGAAGCGTTACATGAGACTTGGTTGCGGTTCCAGAAGAAGCTGACGTAATGCCCGAACCATCAATTGACCAACAACTTCTTGATGCAGACATTCTACAGGGCACTGAATTCGGCTACCAAGCCAACGTTGGACAACGCAGCAGGTGGTGCATTCATGGGTCTCACTTTTGTTGAGGCCACAACTACTTTGGACAGGCTTACCAAAACCAACAGGGCCTAGCATACACGGGATACAGAGGTAGCAGCTAGACTTATGCAGTTGGGATGTCAGCTGAGCAGCGCAGAAAAGAGGAGGAGCGCGACCAAGACATGGCGCATCTGAAAACGCAGTTGGACCTGCTGACGAAGCACTTATTTTCAGGAGGTATGGAGAAGGTAAAAGCTGTGGGTTCCCAAGGTAGAGCAGCAGAGTTGGAAACTGATGAGGAGGCGAATTACTTGGGGGGGTTCCAGGCCAATGGCCAAGGAAACCAAGGTCGGACCTATCAGAAAGACAACTACTACGAAAAAGCTGGCTACAGAGATCGCGAGCAGGGAAACTGGAGGAATAACACCGATAGAGGTGGCTTGTATGTACCACCTGGTAATCGGGACAAAGCTAGCAACGAGGCAGGGACTTCCAAGCTAGAGAACATGATGGCGAAGATGCTGCTGAAGGTAGAATCGACTGACTCTGGGGTGAAGGAGATAAGGACGGAGTTATCGGCCATGAGTCAAATAGTGGAGGCGCATTCCACCTCGATTAAGCAATTGGAGCAGAAAGTGGGCTTAATCTCGGCATCTCTAAACCAAAGAAAGATAGGTACCTTGCCGAGTGACACAATTCAAAACTCGAGGAACGACGCGAGCTGTATGGCGATCACTACCAGAAGCGGCAAAATATTACCGGAATCACATCCGGTAATTCAGACTCAAGTTGAGGGTGATGACGCCAACGACAAGGAGGTTGAAGAGGCTACTCAAAAGCCCACGGAGAAAAGCAAGGAAGCTGAAAAGCCTCCAACTATGATGCCTCGGCCACCGCCTCCCTTCCCACAACGCCTGAAGAAGAAAACGGAAGATGGTAAGTTCCTGAATTTCCTGACCATGCTCAAGCAGATATCAATAAACATCCCATTGGTGGAAGCGCTTGAACAAATGCCCGGATATGCCAAGTTCATGAAGGACTCTATTACAAAGAAGAGGTCGGTAAGTTTCGAACCAGAAGATAACCTCCACCACTGCGGCGCTATTTCCTCAAGGTCGTTAGTCGAAAAGAAGGAAGACCCAGGCGCGTTTACTGTTCCCTGCACCATTGGGAAGCTCAACTTCGGGAAATCCTTATGTGATCTTGGTGCTAGCATCAACTTGATGCTGCTAGCAGTCTACAAGCAATTGGGCTTGGGAGCACCTAAACCAACGTCCATGAGAGTGTTGATGGCTGACCGTTCGGTAAAGCGACCGGTGGGAATATTGTTCGATATGCTAGTCAAGGTTGGTAAGCTTATATTCCCCGCTGACTTTGTGAACTTGGATTGCGAAGTTGATTTTGAAGTTCCCATAATCTTGGGACGACCATTGCTAGCCACGGCAAGAGTATTAGTTGACATGGAAAGAAACGAACTGACCTTCAGACTAAACAATGAAGTTGTCAAGTTCGATGTGTCCAAATTGATGAAGCAACCAAGTGACATGAGGGTGGTCGCGGTCGTCAATGTTATTGAGGAAGCTCCTGCGGATGTGCATCTTGAGGAGAAGGGTTTGGTTGAGACTCTAGCTGTTGTGAGAAGGATGCTGCGAGAAGAGAAACATGTAGAGAAATGGGGTGAAAATAGATCAAGGAAACGAAAACACCACAAGAGAATCTGCAAAGAAAAAGCGAAGAAGTTATCATGGCTAGCTGCCGAGCCGATGAAAGAAGAAGTTGGAATGCAACAGAAGTGTGTCGCGTGCACACACTCCATCGAGTTCTCCTGCTTTGGAGACCCTGGCGGTCTCCAACATCATGTCAGAATCTGAGTCCGATGGACTTCACAGGTATTCCTTATTCTCACAGTTTTTAGTTTTCATATGTATGCATTGGGGACAATGCACGAGTCTAAGTTGAGGGTGTTGGGATACCTGTGAGTCATACACCACCGAGGGTTTTTGTTGCCGTATTTATTTTCCCTCCGGTGTGCTATCTAGTAGAACCGGCATGCTTAGGTTGTTATTTTAAATTTTTGTTTTTTTTTAGTGTCTATAGTGATGAGCATGGCGTTTTTCTTTGACTAAAAGGAGCCCCCTTTAAAAATTTTCTGGTTTTGAGCTTATGTTGAAACGATTGACTGTCTGGATCTTTGAATGTCATTGTGTGATTATGATTAGAATGAGTATGCTTAAGCCGAGCGGTTGTCTTGATAGTCGGTAGTGGTATAGTTTCTTGGTGCTAAGTGTGTGTGAGCGTATTGTTATAAATTCTTACTCTGTGCATGCATCTAGAACTTGCCCGGTCTATTTTGTTAAAGTTCAAAGTTTGGTTGCTTAGGAAAGGATCACAGGCCCTTTTTGTGTGCAGTCCACTTAACCTATAAGACCGTCCAAGTGCAAATAGTCCCTTTGAACCCTGTTTGAGCCATAATTGACCTTGTTCTTTCAATAACCTGTCACCGTTCATGTTTAACTTTGAAACCCTGTTTTGGCCCTGGTCCTTCCTTGGACATCGTGCACCTCAACTCAGGTAATCAGCCTAAGTTGAGGGTGGCTACTATAGAGGTGAATGATAAGAAAAAGAGGATGGAAAAGATTGGTTTTGAATAGAATGAAAATTCGGGTGTGTGCCTAAGAAAAGAAAAGAAAAAAAAAGATGAAAAAGATCGAAAAAGTAATAAAAAGAATTGTCAAAATAAAGAGGCCGCACCTGTAGCTAGAGAGAAGGAAATAAAAAGGTGGATAAGGATGGACAAAGTAAAGTATGTGGTAATAAGACGTCGGTGGTTCCAAGGAGGGCTTAGTCACTAACCCCTAAATGTATCCTACCTGCACCTGAAGCCTCATTACAAGCCAAAACAAGTCCTGTAGTGATCCTGAGCGGCTTTCTGAAGAACAGAAATAGAATAGTAAGGGCAAGCCTATGGTATCACATGTGCATTGTTTGAAATCGTTTGTGAGTGTGAGCGCTTACCTAGTCCCAAATCTTGTGTGTCGGATTTCTTTGCGGTGAGGGCACCAAGATTTCTATATTATCTATTGACTGTTAGGATAGCTGCGCGTGTATATGTAAAGTGTTCTATCATATCGGAATGACATGTTTGGATCCTTGCAAGTTAGTGTTTCGTACATTTGTGTGCTACGAGGGAGCTTGATTTAAAACTGAATAAGATGTTGAATGACCATGAGTTGCTAGAGACACGAGTTTGTTTTCTTAGTTGAGTCGTCGTGTTGTTTTTCTTTTATGTTATGTTGCTTGAGGACAAGCGAATGTCTAAGTTGAGAGTGTTGATGTGCCATCATTTTACGGCACTTTCGACTCTTTTTAACTAAGAACAATCGTACGTTTTCAAGCAACCGTCGTCGTTTTTGATGGTTTTATGTTATATTTGTAGGAAATGGAGACAAACACGGAAACGGACGGAAATACAAGCAAAAAGACATTCTGGATAAGAGTGACGGCCTGAGTGACGGTCCGTCACACATGTGATGGTCCGTCACAGAGACCGTCAAGTGGAGGCAGACCACTGCCCAGGGGTGACGGCCATCGTGACGGTCCGTCAAGGTGGTGATGGTCCGTCACCCCAAGCCGTCAAGTTGAGGCAGTCCGCTACGCAGAATCCAAACATTTTTGGGTTTATTTCCTGGACTCCTATAAGTACCCTATGTTAGGTTTATTTTACATAATTCATTACCCAATAGTTTTAGAAGAGTTCTTAGTCGATTTTGGAGAGCAAGAACACGTTTTCTTGTTCTTGAATTCGTGTTCTTGATTTGTTCTTGGGATCTTGGTTTTTCTTGTTCTTGGATATTTGAAGATTGTTTTCATTATATTGTAAGAATCTCTTCTCCTTATTATCAATATGACTTTCTTCTCTTATTCTTCTAGCATGATTAACTAAACTCCCACAACTAGGGTTGTGGGAGCCATGGCTAAAGTAGCGATATAGATTTCGGGTAGCGACGGGTTCAATATATATGATTGTCACGTTGTTAATCATTCATGCTTAACGTTTTCTAGTGGTTGCAAACATTAGAACATGCCTAGGTTTAATTTGCTTGAGTAAAGAGATTAAAACCGGGAAACTTGATTAACGACGAGGATTCGATACTACTAACTCTCGTCTTATGATTAATGCTGTAACTAGATTAATCTACTTGATGTTTAGGATTGAAATATAAAAGCATACCTTTTCAAGTTCGAGAGAATTGAAAAGTAAATTCGTCTATTTGGTTGAGAAACGTTTAGATGATACCATTAATTCAATCACATCGTGACACACATATAGAAAGAACCCGGTTAAGCTTAGAGTCAACATTGTTACCATCGCCATGGTGAACACTTCCCTAGTTCTCTCTCATATTGATTTTCACTCATACATTATTGTTCGTTTTGTTTACACATTGTTCACACAAACCCCCCCCCCTTTATTTACCGGAAACTATTGACCATTAGTCAACTAATTCACTAAAGACTTAACTTTCACCATATTCTCTGTGGGATCGACCCCAACCTTTGTTGGGTTCTATATTTGACAACGATCACTTACGCTTCTTAATTGGAGTGGTACTTTGAGCGTTATCAGGAGACCAATGTTAGACAGTGTCCCCCTGGGCATAGTGGCCCCCTGGGCATATTGGCCCAATGGTCACAGTGGCTGGAGGTATGTTTGTTCCTGAAGCAAGATGAGATGGAGGAGAGGTTTATATTTCAGCATCAACGTCATTATCCTCAACTTCCATTGATGCCTCTTCTCTATGCCTTTTGAATCAAGAGGCATCCCAGTCAGTCTTCTTGTCAAGATCCAATACACCAATGGCAAGAGTGGGAGTATCACAGTCGAATAAAGGCACACCGGCTTGTACACAAAGTTTGCTAATTAGCACCGGAAAGGGAAATGCATCACTACTATTCGAGATTTCCTCTTTATCACTAATGTAATGACCTCACCCATATTGATATGGTCTCCTACCATGAATGCAGCTACCAGCATGGCTCCATCATGTGTCATCTTTTGGTCATTTTGAAAAGGTATCAGACGGGAGCGCACAAAGACATACCACACGCGTTCCTCAAAGTATAAAGTCAGGCAGGGAATTTGACCCCCATAGTGTCCCAGGGATGTGTGTCAGGAGAAATGATGGGAGGCAGCCCATTCGAGAGGCTTACTCTTGAGAAGTAGCTTCTCCATGAGGTCATGCGCTGATTCAATTGGATTGCTCCAATATATGGAATTGATTGCAGCTGGAGTGATCTTGACTTCTTTTCCCTGAACCATAACTGAGTCCAATGCAGGGAATTTCTCACACCCTCTTTTGTAGCCTTTAGAACCCTATGAGGTCTGATATGAGGTGAAGAACTCGCGGACTAACTCCTTGTAATAGGTTCCGGGCACTTCCTGAAATGGTTGCCACTGCTGGTTAGAAAACTTAGTGGAAATGTTAGGTAGATTGTCCCCCACTGCATTTAGGTTGAAGCTTTGTTCCTCATTGGAAGTCCAGCCCCTATCACGATTATAGATCACTTTCATGCCCTCCATTCCAAACCAAACTCTCTCATCCTTTGAGACTTGGTCACTGGAAGATGAGACTTTCTTTTTCCCTTTTGCAATTTGCTTGGAGAAGGAGGGAGCTATTGGCCTGCGTGAGCTTCTCTCGGCGTTACCCCTTTTAGAAGACATACTATGCATACAAAGATTGTGAGCTAAAAGCAGAAACAAAACCTAAAAATAAGTTAGCAACTACAAAGGATGGAATGCAAAGGATTGGAAAAACAAAGTAGGTGAATATCAGCTTGTGCGGACCACATGCAAAATGCAACAGAGAGAGTGCACGTCGCATGTGTTATCGCACAAGCAGATAGAATCCTACAGGGATTTTCCGTCGAGGTGAGAAGCTGGTGCGATTCGCACCATCAGAAGTGCGTGTCGTACCAGGTGTCTCCCCTCAAATCAGTGACTTGTTTTGTATTTTCAACATGGTGTGGTGCCTCATGCGACCCACACATTAATATCTATGCATCTCATGCGAAGCGCACAATGGCATAATTGGAATTTTTGATTCCTTGTGTGCTTGTGAGTTTTGCATGAGATCCATAGATCAAGAGTTGTGTAGATATTGGGCACCCCGCAATAACCCAATCAACATTAAATAAAGGGATAAGGGGTATCATGACCATAACTTCTGGGTACTCAGACTTCCCCGGATTCTCATTGACACAATAGAAAGCAAGAAAGGAACTCAATGACTTCCCTTAAGATGGACATTACCCCATCTATCATTGGGAACATCAAGCCCTCATTTGCACCATGAATATCCATAATTTTAGCAATAATTAACCCCCTCTCCGCACAGGATCATATACCCCAAATATAATGCTAAACAAAAACCATGGGCATACACTCAATGAAATCCGTCAAGAGTCAATTTTTAATCAAAACCTCATGATAAATGACGATTTACCCTTAAGAACGATGTCACCCAATCTATCATCGGGCCAAATCATTCGTTCATCATAACTGGGTTACTCAGACTTCACCCCAACACATAATTCAAGGCTAAAAATCATTACCAATCGACATGCATTACTAAAATTAAAGTTCTACCAAGTTGATACATAGCAATATCATCAATAAAATTTAGGTTTGGGGACCCAAAATTTTTGGATCTTACCCAAAATAAACATGGCCATTCTACTAAGCATGCTTCACAATATAAGTTCTCAACCTTAATAGAAACAAGTATTTAATGTCGGGGAACTTACCACAAGTGAAGATTATGAAGAGAGGAGTGAAAATTGAAGCTTTTTGTTCATCGATAATGGTGACCAGCAAAACCTTCCCAGAGAGATGACTACGGCAGTGGTGATGGAATGGTGGGGATTGTGGGTGAGATGAGGAGATGATTTTTGGAGAGGTTTGAGGGATTTAGAGAGAGTTTTGGGAGAAAATGTTTTAGGGTTTGAGGAAAAATATGGTGGAAAAAGAAGAGAAAAGTTTGTTTTAAAAGAAAAAGAAGAAGAACGGTCGGCCGGGTCATCTCCGCGTCAGGTCAGTCAACGGGTTAGGTCAATTAAAATTCAAACTCTCCATTGGTGCACCCCGATATGCAATTTGCACCAGATAAGGTGGGATCGCATAGCATTTCACACATGCCCCTTTTTCTCCCCTGGGTTTGCCCAGGCATCTATTTCACCATGCAATAAAGGTGCAATGCGCACTTTGGCTTGTGCGATCCGCACGGCCAACTGCACGTTTCCTCAAAATTTTCAATTTTCCTTCAGACATCTGTTTCACCATGTGATAGGTTGTGCGACATGCATAATTGCTTGTGCGGTCTGCACAATCCACCGCACGGCACCATTTTTGCCTTACTTTCCCTTATTCAATTTTTCCATCAATGCATTCCCGACAAAAATACCAAAAACAACAAAAGATAACCAAAAACAAATAAAGAAACTTGGGTTGCCTCCCAAGCAGCACTTGATTTAATGTCGCGGCACGACGATAGTACCTCAATCCTCAATCATTCTTTGGGTTGGTGATGGTTTCACTAGGCAACATCCCTTTCATCCTCGGGTTCATTTGGCTTGAGAGGTGGTTCATCAAAGACTCAAGGTGCTTAATTGAGTTTGAATGGGAGCTAACAGTTTGGTGAAGTGTTGAGACCTCACTCTTCAACTCGCTCACTCCCGTATTAGTGGTGTCCACCTTTTTAACAACCAAGGATAATATATCCTCCAACTTGGAATGGCGGGGGTTGCTTGTGCCCGGTTGGTAGATAGAGTCTGCCTTGTTCGGAGGGATATAGGGATTCGAACTCCGGTGATTAAAATGACCACCATCCTTGTCTCTACCCTGCCAATTTCCATCTCTTTCTTTGCCTCGAATCCAACCTTGGTTCTCCTCCCTCGGGTGATAATATCCGGGATGAGAACCCACCGACACTAAACATAGCTTTCCATCAACCATAGTCATGAGCTTGTCATCACTAGCTTTGATTTCTGGTGTACTCACTGCATTCACTGACTTAGCACCGCCAGCTCCCATCACATGCTTGGCCATAAATTTAATTTGTGTCATCATTTTGGCCATTGTATCATCTCGCTCTTCCACTTTTTTCCTCGTTTCATTGATCAAGATGGATAAGGGTCCTCCCAAAGTTGGCACATCCGCTTCTCTTGTATGCCAAGATTAATTAGTCTTCGTCATTCGCTCTAACAAAGTCGAGTCTATGGGAAACTCTAAGTCCATGAAGGTACAACTTCCAAGATTGTCAACCACCGATTTATTCATAAAGTTCAATGATCGATAGAAGCTTTGTAGTAGCACATTGTTTAACAACTCATAATTTGGACACAAGAGAAGCTTCTTTTTGAATCTTAGCCAAACTTCATAAAGAGGCTCTTCCGAGAGCTACCCAAAGTTGGTAATCTCATCTCTTAGTTTCATCATTCGAGATGGAGGAAATAAGCTCAAGGTAAATGACTCAACAAACTCAGGCCAAGATGTGATAGAGTCATCCAGCAATTCTTCCAACCACGCCATAGCTTCCCCCGTAAAGGAAAAAGGGAATAGGCGCAATCGGATGGATTCTTGGGAGATATGTTGAAAGATGAACGGTTGGAAAATCTCCACAAAATTCTAAATATTCCGGTTAGCATCTTCATGTGCTGCTCCACCAAATAGGCTGTTTATTTGGATTAAGTGGAGCATGGTGCTAGTCACATAAAAAATAATATTTCCCACTGTGGGGGTAGAAGGATTGCACCTACACCCCCTACATCATAGGCTCAGCCTCGTCGGCTTCCATGAAGCCATCAATGCTCTTGTTGTCATCAGCCTCGTTCATAGGCTAGACTACTTAATCACAACGCAAACAACAAACAAAAGTAAAAGAAACAAGTATTCTAAAGGTGACTTCAAACAACAATAAAAAATGGCTATAAACTCATGTCCCCGGCAATGGCGCCATTTTTGATGGACGCTCAAATCGTTCTCTTTAATTAGGATACCATGGTGACCGGGCAACAAAACAATATTTATAAACCCAGTGAGTGTCGGGGTCGTACCCAAGGGACTTGGGGTAGACAAATTTTGATTGTAACGAATTGAGTTCAAGATGAGAGTAATTGCCCAAAACAAAAAGTAAAAGGATGGGGGGAATTGGGAAAGTTGTCACTACAATCGCAATTCAATTAAAAACAAGAAAACTAAAGCAGATGAATCAAGTTTAACTAGACGACTAGGGATGCATATCCGATGGGTTTTTTGTTATGGGTTCAGGTAATTACTAATTCATACCTATTCTCGCTTAGTGACATGAATAGCATTGGTCAAAAGTAAGATTTGCTTATCTCTCGATCAACAATCTTATTTCCAATGTCTCGGCTAGAGGATCAATGGTTTTACCAATAAAAAACCAATCTAGCTTGGGAGGTCACACTATCTCTAGATTAGACCCTTAAATGGGAGAATCCGACGATAAGAGCTATTCATAGCCTCAATTCTAAGTGAAATCCTAGGTTACCACTAACAATCTCACATCTGAAACTATGAAATCCTTTCTCAAGCAATCAAATAGTCAAGTAATGTAAATTAATGTTTGCAACAACCAATTTTAGGATTAAACCTAGGTGCAATTGTTAGACCCGTGTCAATTAAGCAATTATAAGCAAGAATAGACAACACCTATACCCATTTCTTGAACACCCATTATCAATACACCCCTAGACAAGAGAATTTAGCCACTCATGGTGAGAGAGAAAGAGATACCAACTGGGTAATTCAAAAGCCCTTTCATTAGAGCTGAATCTCAAGTTCTAGCTTCAATTTGAGTACACAATTGTTAACCAAGAGAATTGGATTGAAACCCTCTTCTCAATGGAGGTGGAAAACTTAGTCTCTAAGCTCAAAGGGCTTCAAAATATTCAGAATGATAAAATTTATTTAAAATTATGCCTGAAGAGGCCTTTTATAGTTTCCCAAAACGTCACTAAAAATTAGGCTAAAAATGCCCTTCGGGTGGTGTGCGGTGCGATTTGCACCTCAGGATGTGTGCGTCGCACAACGACCGCACCTTGTGACAGACTCTTCAGTGACTCTATGCTCTTATGTGGAGGAGGTGCAGTTTTCACCTCTGCCTGTGCGTGTCTCATGGCCACCGCATCCCCAGTCAGAATCTTCAACCTTTTCGAACACTTCAAACTTCACTCCATTTGAGCTCTTTTTAGGTTCGTTTCCTTGTTTTTATCATCATCTATCAAAAGTACCCGCATAGACATCAATAAAGGCCATAAGAACCTCTAAATCTATTCAAAACATAGCAATAATTCATGGATGTAGGCTCAATAAGTTTTATAAATTACCGACTTATCAGTCCTCCTGAGCGGTTGTGATTTATCGGATGTTGTTCCTTATCTTGATTCTGAGTAGAACTCTTGGTTCTGGTGGTTTAGATATTCCATTCTAGGTTGTAAATTGTGAGATTGATCCCAGGTCATGCTTATCTTGAGAGTTGGTGTTTTAGTACGTTTTCGTTACTTTTATGGCTTCTAGTTGATTATGTTGGGTTGTTTTCCTTCTTTCCCTTCTTACTTGAGGTTACCGGTATACCTCCATGTTCCTGATTCTCTCTCTCTTTATTTATACTATTGTTACAAGGATCCCAGGTGCGTCCTTCTTTCTTACACATGCATTACTGTGTTATGTATATCTTTTGTGCTAGCATTGTATACTTATAACTCTTGGTTGTCTATTCACTGTGCTAGTTCCTTGTGCTTTCTCTATTGCTTCAGTGACTACTTTCTTTTTATTTGTTACTTACTGGTTTTATATCTTATATGAGCTCAGTCAGTCGATGATGCCTACTAAGTACCCATTGTCTTGGTGCTCATACTACACTTCTGCATCTTTCTGGTGCAGATATTAGTTAACCTTTTGTCGTTGATCGCGTTGGAGACTCGTGTAGCTTTTGGACATTCGAGACTAGGGTGAGTGCCTTGCGGTCAGGGCTTGACCATATCTCATCTTTTGTACTGTTATTTTTTGTATATTCGGAGACAGTTGTACTTATCATTTTGTTACTTCTAGCACTTGTTTTCTATTCAGAAGCTTCTATAGTGTCGATACCAAGTCTTGGGGTTGGTGTAGTTTCATTTTGGATATATTCACGTTATTGCTTCCTATTTGTCTATCTTTATATTCTGCTTCCGCTTATTTCTGTTTATTGTGCATATCGGTTAGGTTACTCCATTACTAATTGTTCCGGGCTACGGGAATTGGTTCGCCTACTGGGGGTTGTAGGTGCCATCATGACCTGAGAAATCGAGTCGTGACATTTTTAATATTTCGTGTCGTGTATATATCTCTCCTTACCCTTATAATTAACTTTCTTGTCTGAATATTTTGTTTTCTTAATTGAATTATTTATCTCACGTGAAAATTCTTTTGTTAAATTCCTTTATTTGTTTCCTTAAATTATTTTTTAGATAGAACTTTTACTAATTGTTCATTTATTTATTTTAGTATAGTTTATCTCCTTTTATGAATCTTCTCCTACCTTATTTTCTTTCTCTATTTCTTTAACTAATTTATTTTGCTTTCATGATCAGTCTCTTTCCTCATTCCCCTTACGTTTTTTCTTACTAGTGTTGCATGATCAATTTGTTATTTATTTATTCTATAAATTTATTTAATGTGTCTTATGATATAATTATTCCTTTGTTTACTTACTTTTATTTCTTGATTTTGCTTTATTTATTTCTTAATCGTTTTCTTAAATTGTTCAATGTGTTACTGTTTTTCACTATATGCTACTTGTTATTGCTTTATATAATTATCATTCGGCTCATAATTCCCCCACTTGGGAACTTCACATATTTCACACACTTTACACGTGAATTGTGCCTTTGTACTTCTCCAAAATTCTTTCAATACACTATTTTAGAGAGTTGGCATAGACGTGGGATGAACGGATAGTTTTGCTACCGTGTGACCACGTGTCTCCTCGCATAAGAAAATCTTGACTCCTTGTGTATCCAACTCTTATAAAGCTTAAGATAGTGTCATGTCTACCCTTTATATTTAAGACATGCATGCATTAACTATAAATAGACGTTCATGACACCAAAAGGGTGCATATATTCATCTGCTACGTGTTAATCTTTTACATTTATGTTATCATTTTACCTACTCGATTACTTGGTTATTGTCTTAGCTGTCCTTACTCTTAGAATTTCAAGCTTTAGATGACGTCAAAATCATTTATTTGCACTCAATGTAAATAATTTCATAGTATCGTACCTTCGTTCCTTTAGGTCCAAACCATACAATCTTAAGGCCTAGTCAAAACTCTATTTCATTCTAACGTTATGGCTTGATATTATCCTCTAAAAACTTCCTTTCGACATATAGATCATCACTTAATCTGATTCGTTCCTCAATAGGATATCGCAGACTCCCTTCTAATCTCTTAGAATAATTCATTACTTTTAAGATATTCTTAACTCTTCGTTACTCTTTTCTCTTGTGCGTTCCTCCTTTATTAATCATAAGTCTTGTTCTCCTAAGGTGGACTAAAGTTGAACGTTAGAGCATATCAAATGGCTAGTCAAGCGATGTTCCTCAACCTTGTCAATGAACCACGATTGACCTGATTCCCTTATAAGAGGGATACATAGGCGCTCATTTAATGAGTTCGGTCTCATCATATAAAAAAAATTCCCCTATTTTATATAGTTGTTCTTTCAAAGTTAAAATTGGATTGATTGACAAAGTGATGTGAAGAAAGCTCTAGTGTTCAACATAAGTCAACCTTGTTCATCTTCTATGACTCCCTTATCTTTCAAATTTCTCATTCTAGCATTTATTGAGTATTATGCCGATCATTCAAAATCATAAATTTTATTATTATCATTTGCCCTGTGCTTTAGAATGCGAACCTCCATGCTTAGATCACTCATTAGGTCCTAATATTCATTTTATCCCACCTAAAACCTGTTGCAAGTGCATTTTGTTTAGTATTTTATTACTATTATTATCATTTTTATTACTATTGTTATGAATGACTTAATCTTATTTGTGCTACCTGTTAATGCATGTGTTTGATTTTTTTTTCTTAAAGGTTTTCTATCATTTGAACATTGAATCGGCTGAGAATCTGTAATCCAATAAAGATGTCCAACCATTATGATCCTCCTTTTAACACAAAATGTGCTTCTCACCCAGCGTAGAACACCTTTTCAACTATTTCTCCTCATTTGATCCCTGAAAAGATATCTTTGGCACATACTAATTATGGTGCTTTGCAAAATATGGTGATACATGATGGAAAATTAGCTACGCTACATAAAAAAATTCATGATTTGGAAAAGGTCGTAGTTGAAAAGTTAGGTTCAGAGAACATCCCAGACTTAAGATACAAGAACTTATGTTTGCATCAAAATGTTGAACTGCCGTTAGGATACATAATTCCAAAGTTCAACATCTTTAATGGGCAAGGAGATCCAATCGAGCATCTAAAGGACTATTGCGGCAGACTAGTTGGCATCAGACATAATGAAGCTCTGCTAATGAGATTAATTATCCAGAGCCTGTCGAGAATAACATTCATGTGGTACACCAAGCAAGACTTCAGTAAATGATTTACATGGGAAGATATGGCTCGAGATTTTGTAGAGCAATATAAGTTTAACATTAAGATTGGTCCAACAATAACCGATTTGCTCGAAGTAAAGAAAATAGTCCATGAATCTTTTAAAGAGTATGTAATACGGTGGAGATTGGAAGCTTCCAAAATACGCCATTCACTGTATGAAAAGGATTTGATCCAAACCTTCATCCAATCACTAGATGGTATATTTTATAAATCCTTTTTCTTCATGAGCTTTGATGATTTCGCCAATAATTCGAATTGGAAAAGAATTGGAATATGGAATTCGAACGGGATCAGTTAGTGATAGTGTTGCATCATTAGAAAATCCTTGGGATGAAAAGGATGAAAAAGTCTCAACCGTGTCACCTCAAACACTAGACCATCAAGATGTTCAGCAAGCATACACCGTGTTTAACTCCTATATAGTGCACCCCCATCTTCATAACCCACTAGATTTTCAATACCCAGATTCTCACCAACATGATGTTCAATGACAAACTTATCCAATACCATCCAATGCTCGTCAATCAAAGGAGATGAAATCTCGTACTCTTACCCCACTTACCAAACCTCCGATGAATATATTTCAAAGATTATGCGCTCAAGAAATCTTGAAACCCAAGAAAGGATGGATTTCTAAGTATCCAACTTTGAATTTTGATTCATTCAAAATGTGTGCATATCATTCAAATATTCAAGGTCATGATATCGAGGAATGTCCAGCATTTAGGTATAAGATTCAAGATTTGTTTGAGAAAGGGAAGGTTATAGTGCAACAAGGGCCACTAAGCAACATCTATGACACTACTACAGGTACAACCATCATCTAAGGTGACCTGATAAAAATTGTCCCGAGACATTTGACAAGGAAGCGTACAGTATATCAAAGGAGTTGAGAAGGATAAGACCATCATAAGCAAAGTGCCATCTCTTTTTATTTGCCCCCCCAACCAATAAGTTTTCTACTCTTATTTTTCCTCTATTTGTACTCATGAACTACGTTTGGATACCTAGGAAGCTCATTATTGGGTTCGGTCTTAATCTAATACAAAAATTATTTTTCTCCAATACCTAAAACGTGTCGACTTTTGACAAGACTCTCTATTCGATAAATCTAAGTTATTTTGGCCCATTTCATGACTTCAATAATAACAAAAATGGATTCAAAGTCAAACCTCAATATTCAAATATTAGACAATCACTTTCTTTTGAACTAACCACTTTATTTGAGTGAAGCAAGAACATAAAGCTCCATAAGTTAAAACATGGGAAGAATTTTGAGAGAACCTCAAAATTTCACAAATTGGTAACATTCTGATTCACAAGAAAGTACAAAATATATTTTATATTCTGAACTGGGGCAAAAATTTTTGAGGAGTCCTCAAAAATTTTATCATGATGGCGTGCAAAACAAGGACAAGGAGCTAAAAACAAGCAAAGATATGAACCAACCTTTCTTTTAAAACTAACAATTTTCTTTGAATGTAAAAATAGCATATACAAATGCAGAAACTGCTTTGCAACGGCCGAATAATCATTATCAACAGAAGCACCTATTGCATCTCCAATATGAAAAAGATCTAAGCTACTCAATATCCTCATCTATGATTATATTTTGATCCCGAATTTATATTTTAAGCCCGAATTTATATTTTGAGTCCAAATTTATATTTGTGAACCTGAGATTATATTTAAGCTCGAATTTATATTTTGAGCTCGAACTAATATACTGAGCCTGAGCTCGAGATTATATTTGAGCCCGAGATTACATTTGTATTCAAGATTATATTTGTGTCCGAAGTTTATATCTAAATTGAGCTACCATTGGGCCTGTCCACCCTGAAATGGATATTTGGGCCCGTCTACCCTAAAAATGGATATTTGGGCTCATCCACCCTAAAAATGAATATTTGGGCTCATCCGCCCTAAAAATGGACATTTGGGCTAGTCAGCCCTAAAAAAGGACATTTGGGCCCGTCCACCCTAAAAAAGGATATTTAGGCTCGTCCTCCCTAAAAAAGAACATTTGGGCTCGTCCGCCCTAAAAACAGATATTTGAGCTCGTCAACCCAAAAAATTGGGCTTGTCCGCCCTAAGAATGGATAGTTGGATTCGTCTGCCCTAAAAAGAGACAATTGGGCTCATTCGCCCTAAAAAAGGACATTCGGGCTCGTCCACCCTAAAAAAGGGAAATTTGGGCTCGTCCTCCCTAAAAAGGGCATATCAAGGCTCTAAATCATTTTATGATGATTTCTGAATATAACAAATCTATGTAGCATGTTTAAATTTCACAGGTATATATCACCAAAGTAAACACATTTTTCGTTAAAGGTTGAAACTGGGGCAGCATTTTTGAGGTCCCTCAAAAATACTGGGTTATAAGCACAACGTCAAAGATACGTTTTCTCCACTCATCTCGTTATTGTTTTTATTTATTACTATTATTTTTCATCACATTAGTTAATACTTCTTTATATTTATGAGTAGATCATTTTATCTATTAATATTGGAAGTTGCAGATGACTAAGGCAAGAAACAATTAGAATTGTCATTTTCGTTTTTGAAATACCCTTCTTCTTATCTTTCGTTTAATCTATACCCCTATATCGTTGCGTAATATTCGCATTCTATCCTTGCACACTACTCTAATCTTGTCAACTCGTGCTATCTTGATACAAAATACATATTCGTCAATTTTATTTAGGGACCTCGTTCGTTTCTAAATCTAGAACTACATACGGCCTGATTCTTGTAAGACACCAGATATGTAGGCGACTTGAAACTGAAGTCTCGGCCATGATATTTTTGCAACCCCTGCTTGTTTCTTTCGATTCCAAAAGAATTTGGTCAAACAAAATTGGCTACTAGTCAATATTCCTTACCCGTCAATTCATCCTTCATTCCGGAGCAAGGAAGGGGTAGCTGTTGACACCCAATTTTGACCTACTTATACCTCTCTCGAGTTTTTATTTTAATAGTTATTATTATTTTTTAAAAGCTTAATTTTTCTCGCGTATTGTTTTTATTTACTAAATAAATCACGTATTTTATCGTCGTCCTGAAACTTTTTAAATTCGTATACAATTTATAAATATATAATTTATTTCTTACTATTACTATTTTATTATAAATTTTGTATAATATTACATGTCATTAACTTTACGTATAATATATATACATATTTTATTTACAAGTAATTTTAGTGTTATATTTTGTGATAATTATTGTTAATTATTATTCTAGCTATTAAATTATATATATGTAATATTTATTAATTAAATAGCATTCCAAATTCAATTTTTCTCAAAATTATTTATATTCTAGCCACTTTCTACCTATTTAATGTCAATTATAGCCTCAATTAAGTTTAATTGGCCATATTTTAAATCCCAAATTCATAACCCAATTTGTGACCCGATCCAGACCCATCAACCAGACCCGTCTCAATCTTTTAATCACAACCATTCATCTCCCTCATACAACGGTACTTATTCATTCTCTCAATATTTCCTTTTTAATTAACCTAATCACCATTCACATCTCCCTCCACCAGCACCGCCTCTCACCTCCTAACTCCGCCACCCTCTTCTCCTCTCCTCCACCAGCAATTGCCGCATTGCCATCATTACCGCCTTACTCTCCATTCTCTCTTCCTCATCATATCCTCTGACTCCCATCGACAACCCCATCGCCACCACCACCACCACAAGCCACCCCATCTCCGGCGAAACCAAATACCACATCCACCTCCTCATCTCCATCAGCCCCCCTCTTTCCACTCTATCTCATCTCCTTCCCCTCAATCTTTTGACTCCCTATGTCACTAACCTGCTCTGGCCACCCACAGGCGAAGAATGAATGCCTCAGTGTCTCACCACCACCAGCCACCATAGCCCATTGCCCCATCTCGTTCTACCCTCCTTTCTCCTCCTAAATCAGCTATCCAAACCAATATCTCCTTCAACTATCGCCACCCTCCTCTGTTTCTCTTTTTCCGGCAAAACCCTGCCATAAAACCTCTATGAAAACCACCGCTCCACCATCCTTTCCTCCTCTCCATATTTCTCCTCAAAACTCGAAACCCCCAAAGGTCCCTCTTTTCTGATGACTTTTGAAAAGCGCAGTAGTATTTCATAATGTTTAAGCTGGGAGGTTTTAGATTTTGAGGTGAGTTCTTATGTACCCATCACTGGTATAATTTCCTTTGCATTCGTTTATTCTTTCAAATTAGCATGCCAGTTTGTTCATCAAATAGTGCTCATGAATTGTAACTCTAGTCAAAACTGACTAGTAATTTAGACACAAAACATGTCCACTCATATCCCTCTATGCTCAATTGATATTGATTGTAACTTTAACCTTAATGAACTATTATGTTTTATTGGTTAATGATTTCTGTATTCATGCTCTTTTTATTTGAAACACATGCCTATATTAACCAAGTTAGTATAGTCAGAATGTTTTCCTTTCTTAGTTGATTCCATGACAAGCTCTTTATCCCGTTTATGATAACTTAATCTATGTAATGCCTTGATTAATTCTAATTGATGAGTAATATCTTTTCTTATCTGAACAATCCTTTGTAGTACTTGTCTCTCTACTTTTGGTTGTTGAGTGATATTTCTCTCCCCTTAATTATTTTACAGCTTTAGCACTCGTTTGGTTTTGGAAAACTTTGATTTTGTAAGCAATTGTTGATTGATTCTAGCTTTAATTGATCCTTTCCTTATTTCAAAGTATGTGGCAGCTCTTATTTCACTATTTATGGCAACCTTGAACTTGATTTATTCAACTTTTCTGTTAAAAGAAAGAATCCTGTGATTAGCCGATTTTGATTATTAATTTGCCTTTTTAATTCTTTATTGACTGGGATCCTGAGGGTATAAAAAACAACATTCTTTCTTCTCCTTGGATCACTTGTAGTGCATCACTAGGAATTCCCACGCTACCTTTAGTGCATCACTAGGAATTCCCACGCTACCTTTCACTACATTTCTCTTATCTTAAAACAATTGGAAGTTTTCGACATCTTGGGGAGAAAAGGACACTCCCTTTACTGGTTTTGCTTTCTGTTTTTTTGTCAAGATTGTTTCTTCTGAACCGATTAGTTTTCATCAAGTAATTTAAATTCTTAATGTGGTAATTTGTTGTAGTTTTATTTTATGTCGTAGTTATGTAGTTGGAAATATCGAATGTCATAAGCATTCTACGGGAAGCGTTTAGATGTGTTATTCTAAAGTCATATACGTGAAATGCTTAAAAGTCTACTGCCTAAACTCGCATCGATGGAACCTTATGTTAACCTTGCGTTGAATTGAGAGTCTTGACCAAAATCTGCTTGAGTTTATTTTATTTTTGCGGTTATATGTTGTATTAGGATTACATATGGAATGGTTTTTTAAAAACTTGTTTTTCTTGCTGGATAGGTAATTTAAAGGATATACCCATGTTCCTAGGATTAAATATAGTCTATTGTGTGTATATCCTCTAAGGGTCTTAAATATTTTCAGCGAAACGCCAACACTTATACAATTGAATTGTGAGTATAAATGAGCTAAAGGGAGTATTTGTCGTGCATTTTGGGGCTGCATATGATCTTGGTTCTTAGTAAGTAACATGCTTACTATTCCATAAATAGTTCTAATTTGTCATTTGAAAAATCATGTGTCAATTCCTGAATCATGTCCAACCTTTATTTTTGGTAGCGTGTATATTTGTGTAGGTGTGATTTTTGTGTGAACAGGAAGTCTTACCATTGAATATGAGACTGGTTGAAGAGTTTCCCCGAGAATTAGGAAGGATGGGACGGATTTTTTCACGAAGTCTCGTAGTCTAGAGTTCCACCTCGTATATTTTAATTGTTTAGTTTGTAATAATGAGTATAAACATTGATGTAACAATAAAATGAGGGGGCTGCCTTGGGGGACTGGAAAATTACGTGCTATGTGTTTCTTTTTCATTTTTTTTAATTCTCAAGTTACTGCTCTTTTATTTATTTTCATTCAAATATTTTTTTATAAGAATATAAATTTACAATTTGTTTTAAAATAATTTTCACCTCTTATGATTAAAACCACTGTTTATGGTTCCCTTTTACCATTTGAAATAAACAGTGTTGTTTTATTTTCACTAAATCATATAAATACTTCTCCTAACAAATAGTTAGTGAGAGGTAAAAAGGATTACGAGGTATAATCTTATTTTTTTTAAATAAGCTGACGCATCCCCGGGAGTACCATTCACCAAAGTTTTTCAAAGGAAATTATGTATATTTATATGTAAATATATTTATGTGTGTATATTCAACTTCAAATATTTCACTTGTCTTATAAAAGTATATTATCATTAATTTTAAACTCTAAAACCGATCTCAAAACAAATTATTGCCAAGGTTGAAGAGCGTGATTAATAATATCGTGGTATCATTTCTATAAGGTAGCAAACATTTTAAGCTTTCCAAAATTCTCTCATGACTTCATTTAAACCTCGAATATATTTATTCTTATAAATTTAATTTTATTTCTATGTTATTTTTCTTCTTTACTTTTCTGGGGTAGTTAGTATTTTTATTTCAAGACTTGTTATTTTTTTGTTGTAATAAAATATAGTTTCACTCATGTAAATTGATTTGAACGGTCAATTGCGTATAATTTTGTGATGACCCTTCCGGTCATCTTGGCGTTTATGCATTCATTGTACTGTTAGAGCTTTCCTGTAGTGGCCCCAAGTCATTTATGGCTTGCTGGGACTGGTAGTTCGGTGCCCTGGTCGTTCATTTGGTTGTTTTGGTTGTTTGCCTATTTTAGAGCCTTAACTTAGAATGTCATTAACTTTATTCAACATTCTTAGCTAACGAGCTCGGAATCAAATTTCGATAGTTTCATTAGCTCCGGAGCGTTGAGTTTTGTCTTGTTGTAACTTTGTTGTGGCCTGAGAACTTCCACTGTGGGTTTTGTGTTGCTTTTTCTATTTTCAGGCCATTTGGAGTTTGAAGTATAACTTTGGTAAGCTTTCGATGATTGGAGTGTCGGATTCAAAATCTGACAACTCCATCAGCTCCAGAATGTTGAGTTTCGATTAGGTAGATGGTTGGTTCGGGTCTCGACTATCCCGAGCTCATTTCGAGTGTTCAATTGCTTGTTGGTTAGTGTTGACTTGGGTCAACATTTCTCTGAAATGACCTCGTATGGAAGTTTCGTTGATTTCGTTGATTTCGTTGAGTTCGGAGCATCAATTCCACTCTGTTAGCATTATTGGTTTTTGAGTATCAGTTTCTGATTGGGCCCGAAATTCCCCATTGTGTTTCCAAAAAGTTACAGAGTTTTGCTATTGAAGGTGAAGTCCTCAGGCCTTAATCGTGATCGCGAGCCTCCTCCCTCGCGACCGCGATGAAGCACCTGGTCCCTTGTTCTTCACGATCCCTGACTTATCAATTTATCCAGTAAACTACTAGGGGCCCATGTAGTTGTCGCGATTGCGATGAAGCCTTTCCTCTGTTGTTCTTCATGACCGCGTGGCTAGTCCTCACGATCGCGATAGCCTAGCCAGTGTGGTCCTTGCGACTCTGAGGGGTCCCTTCGCGATCGCGATGAAGGACCTCTGGGAAAGTATATAAACTCTTAACTTTGTCTTTTTCACTACAAAACTGAATTCTCCATTGATACAAGCTAAAAACTCGTCTAAGCACTGTAATTCTTCAATTCTTGGTGTTGGGGTGCATATTTTGTGGCCTTGATCATTCCTCCATCGTTGTTGGTAAGTCTTCTTCCCCAAAGCTCCTTTCTTTCCCATTGATAGCCAAAACTCCAGTGTTGTGAACTCTTGGAGCTCAGAAATTTATTGCAAATTCTATTCCCGGGTGAAGTGCATGCTCAGCAGACTCATTGAAATTCATATCCTTGGCATAATTCTCCCGTTGTGGTAGGTGATTCTTACCAATTTCCAGTTTTCTTTCCTAAATTTCCTTATTTGATTTCTTAGCTTTAGGGGCTATTTTAACTCAAAATCCTTGCCCAAATTCCTTGATTTTTCGGGCATGTTCTCCCTTGGTCATGGTGACCATATTGTGCCTTTTCATTTTTGATTTGGAGTTGCGGGGCTCGCGGGCCCGTCGGTGACCTAAATTTTGGCCTGACTTTTATTATAGCAATAAGGTATCGTTAGACTAATCTTGATATATTATTTATGATTTTGATAGTTTGATCATCATTTGGGGCATCTCAGAGCTATTCGGGATTGGATATCGTTGTCCCAGTAGCTTGTCATCGGAAGACAGGTAGGTTATGGTTTAAACTCTTTAGACTTCGCATATATAGGATAAAATTGTACTAATGGGCATCCTTGGGTTGGGTTTAATAGTTGGTACCACAGACCTTGACCATTTTATTCATGTCCAATTCCTTTTCTTTCTCCAATGGTTGTAGTATTTGCTATAGATGATATTATCACCCTTGTGGTCCTGTGTATCCTTATATTGACTCTGGAACATAGATGGTGGGAAATTAGGAATGTTCGTGAGTCTCAAACATCATATTTATTATTATAGAGCTAGCTATGTGTGCTGTAGAACGATAAGAGCCTGTGCAGGGCCGATAGGTTGATTGTGAGCAGTTAGGCTATTGATTGTTATTGAATATGCCATTTTCATGCATATAAAAGGATTTTCTTCATAATTTTATGTAATGACTCTTCTGGTCATTTCCGCGTATACGCTTTCCTTGTCTGTTAGAGCTCTCCTATAGCGGCCTCGAGTTGTTTATGACTTGCTGGGATTGGAGGTTCGGTGCCCTAGCCGTTTGATTGGTCTTTATGATCAAAATCGTGCGTATTTGAAAATATTATTTTACTTTAAAGTTTAATGTGGTAAAAAGATTTTTTTTATTATTATTACTTTTTAAAAATATTTTAAAGGTCTGTGAAAAATACTTTTGTTATGATATAATTGTATATGTATTTATTTTATAAGGGTTTTTATACATTGAAATATTTTAACAGAGATAGTAAATTTAGTTATGTTGAAAATTACTATTATAATATAGTAGGTTTTATTTGAAATGATTTTCTATTAATTATGGTATATTTAATAAGTTATATTTATTTTACCACGAATCGTGCGTATTTGAAAATATTATTTTACTTTAAAGTTGAATGTGGTAAAAAGATTTTTTATTATTATTATTACCTTTTTAAAATATTTTAAAGGTCTACGAAAAATACTTTTGTTATGATATAATTGTATATGTATTTATTTTATAAGGGTTTTTATATATTGAAATATTTTAACGGAGATAGTAAATTTAGTTATGTTGAAAATTACTATTATAATATAGTAGGTTTTATTTGAAATGATTTTCTATTAATTATGATATATTTAATAAGTTATATTTATTTTACCACGAACCTATGCAATACCCAAATATATACATTATGGGGTTAAAATAGGTATGGTGTGTCACCTCTACTTCCACGTGGAAGTAGAGGGAGTGGATAGCAAGTGAGTTAGGCATTTAGTGCTGCCACTAAGCACATCACCAAGGAACCATGTAATATATATATATATTGGTTATTAGGTGATGTTGGCCAACTTTAATCCTTGCTATATATGTTGCATCTATATATGCTTCTGTCAAGTCTCTCAATATTATTTGAGGATTAGCACTACCTAATATCCGCATATACTTATGCTTACAATTAGGGGAATATTTGTGGAAAAATTATTTGATACGATGTGCCATCTTTGAAAGAAAATTATTCGCATATACTTATGCTTACAATTAGGGGAATATTTGTGGAAAAATTATTTGATACGATGTGCCATCTTTGAAAGAAAATTAATTATCTATGTCAAGTTATTCAAGCCTAAATTCAAGTTTGATTTTATTTTGGAGCTTCTCGGAGTGGTTCGGGCTTGGACATCGTCGTCCTAACAGCTTGTCATCGGACGACAGGTAGATTATGGTTTAAACTCCCTAGACTTAGCATATATCGGATAAAATTATACTAGTTGGCATCCTTGGGTTGGATTATTAGGTTGGTACCACAGACCTTGACCGCTTTATTCATGTCCGCCTACTTTTGTTCCTCCGATGCTTGTTGTACTTGCCGATATGTTTTATTTACCCTTGTGGTCCTGTGAGGCCTTGTTGACTCTGGAACATAGAAGGTGGGATATTGGGAATGTCCGCGAGTCCCGGGCATAGAATTATTCTTCTAGGCTGGTTATTCTTGCTGAGTAGTTATGGGCCTATGCAGGGTCGATAGGTTGATTGTGAGCTGTCGGGCAACTATTGTGTTTGATCGTACCATTTCCATGCATATAAAGAGGTTTTATCCATGTTTTACTACGATTTTGGCTTCGAGCCTACTGGCACTATTTTCTAAACCTTGCATGGCCCCGGAGGCCCGTTTTTTATGGGAATGAATTGGAAATGGTTTGAATTAACTTGTGAATATTCTTGGGTAAAAGAATGTAAAATTATGATTTATATCACCAGTTTTACGATTAACGCTAGACTCGGCAGGGCTGGGGTGCTAGTTGAGTTTTCTTGCTACTTGAGATGATTTTTGCCTCGGTCGGACCGAGCACCTGTGATGACTTTCTACTGTTTAGACCCGGTTATGCCCGGGAACTCTTGGAGGGTTTTTGAGATATTTTCTCATTACTTTAGTCCTGGACAGGGTCTGGGCATGCATATTCGAGACTGGGTCTCTATCTTGAACCCAGACTTGCTTTCGGATGACATATTTTGATTCTGAGTTTTAATATTGGGTCTGGGACCTTCATGGACCTTGCCATCCGGGCCTGGGGCTTTGAGTTGCCTTTGCCGGAGGAAGGGTATACGGCGGAGTAGAGGTATACAGACAGTTTCCTTCCATGTAACCTACCTGTTGGGCCGGATCGGCACCGGAGGAGGTACATACAGAGATACCATTTCACTTGAGATCTTCATGCATCATATCATTCAATATTTGAGGCTCCACCCTTGTTTGTTGTTTGTTGATTGTACGCTCCGGTAGTATGGAATGCCTGAGGGTTTGTTTTCACTTGTTTATGTTCCTCGGTAGTATAGGAGGCTGGGGGACTGTAGGTAGACTCTTGCTATTTACTTACAGAATTGTTCCCTGTTACGGTTAAGTATGAAATTGGTCACTGCTAGGCTGTTAGTTTCTGGATTTGAGATTGATATGATTAGTTGAGTTTGATTCCTGTCTCTGAGCATGCCTATCATTAATCTTTCCCTATTCTTACACTTGAGGTTATCGGTATACCGTCTATTTCGTAAACTTATTATGTATACATTGTTATTGCAAGGACCCCAGGTGCGTTGTTTCTTACTTTCACATGTGCCTAGAGTGTATATATCTGCTTGCTGACCTCACATGTGGTTCAGTTGACTTCCCTCTGGGCTAGTTCTAGTGTACCTTTTATTGATTTCTATGACTACTTATTTTTATTCTATCTGTTACTACGCTTTTATCTTATATGTGCCCAGTCGGCCTATGATACCTGTTGGGTACCTTATGCTTTGCATTTGGTGCTCACCCTACCGCTTGCATCTTTTGGTGTAGATCCTAGCGTGGGCCATCGCCGCTAGATCGCTGTGATTCGTGCTTGAAGATCTGTTAGGGACCACTTCAGACTGAGGGTGAGCTCTTATGTTTGAAACGATTGACTGTCTGGATCCTTGGATGTCATTGTGTGGTTATGATTGGAATAAGTATGTTAAGCCGAGTGTTGTCTTGATAGTTGGTAGTGGTATGGTCTCTTGGTGCCAAGTGTATGTGAGCGTATTGTTATAAATTCTTACTCTGTGCATGCATCTAGAACTTGCCCGGTCTATTTTGTTAAAGTTTGAAGTTAGTTGCTTGGGAAAGGTTCACAGGCCCTTTTTGTGTGCAGTCCACTTAGCCTATAGACCGTCCAAATGTAAATAACCCCCTTTGATCCCTGTTTGAGCCATAATTGACCATGTTCTTTCAATAACCTGTCACCCTTCCTGTTTAACTTTGAATCCCTGTTTTGGCCCTGGTCCTCCCTTGGACATCGTGCACCTCGACTCAGGCAATCAGCCTAAGTTGAGGGTGGCTACTATAGAGGTAAATGATAAGAAAAATAGAATGAATAAGATTGGTTGTGAATAGAATGAAAATTCTGGGTGTGTGTCTAAGAAAAAGATAAAGAAACGAAGAAAAACAAAAAAAAAGAGATGAAAAAGAACGAAAAAGAAATAAAAAGAAGTGTCAAAATAAAGAGGCCGCACCTGTAGCTAGAAAGAAGGGAATAAGGAGGTGAATAAGGATGGGCAAAGTAAAGTTATGTGGAAATAATAGGTCGGTGAATCCAAGGAGGGTTTAGTCACTATTCCCCAAACGTATCCTACCTGCACCCGAAGCCGCATTACAAGGCAAAACAAGTCCTGTAGTGATCCTGAATGGCTTTCTGAAGAACTGAAATAGAATAGTAAGGGCAAGCTTATGGCATCGCATATGCATCGTTTGAAATCGTTTGTGAGCGTGAGCGTCTTACCTAGTCCTAAGTCTTGTGTGTGGGACTTCTTTGTGGTGAGGGCACCAAGGTTTCTGTATCGTCTATTGACTGTTAGGATAGCTGTGCGTGTGTATGCATAATATTCCATCATATCGGAATGACATGTTTGGATCCTTGCAAGTTAATGATTCATACATTTGTGTACTATCGAAGGGGTGGCTTGATTTAAGAATTAATGAGCTATTGAATGACCATGGAGTGCTAGAGACACGAGTTTGTTTTCTTAGTTGAGTCGTCGTATTATTGTTTTTGTGTCATCTTGCTTGAGGACAAGCGAACGTTTTAAGTTGAGGGTGTTGATGTGCCGCCATTTTACGACACTTTCGACGTCTCTAAACTAAGAACAATCGTACGTTTTCAAACAACCGTCGTCGTTTTTGATGTTTTATGTTATGTTTTCAGGAAATGGAGACAAACGTAGAAAAGGAAGGAAATCTGATCAAAAGAGCATTATGGATAAGAGTGACGGTTGGAGTGACGGTCCGTCAAGCCAGTGAACGCTTTATTCATGTCCGATTCCTTTTCTTTCTTCGATGGTTGTAGTATTTGCTATAGATGATATTATCACCCTTGTGGTACCGTGTGGCCTTATATTAACTCTGAAAAATAGATGGTGGGAAATTGGGAATGTCTGTGAGTACCAGATATCATATTTATTGCTATAGAGCTGGCTATCTGTGCTGTAGAATGATTAGAGCATGTGCAGGGCCGATAGATTGATTGTGAGCCGTTGGGCTATTGATTGTGATTGAGCATGCCATTATCATGTATATAAAAGTATTTTATTCATGATTTTACTACGGTTTTGACTTTGGGCCTTCTATTGATGTTTTCTAAATCTTGCATGGCCCGTGGGGTCCATTTTTTGTTAAATTGATTATGAAATGGTTTGGTATCATCTTAATGGATCTTCTTGGAGTAAGAAAAGTTAAAAGAAAGACTTGTTACAGTTTTCCTACTATATATTAGACACGGTTGAACTGAGGTGCTAGATTGACCCTATTATGGATGAGATATGATATTAGACTTGATAAAGCCGAGCATCAGACTTGATTTGCCAGTGTTTTAGACCTTAATACGCCCGGGAACCCTTGAAGGCGATTTATGAGACTTATTTCATTAATTTAGACCTGGATGGAATTCATGCATGCATTTTGAGCATTTGAGTACTAGTTTGGATCCGGTGGCACTCTAAACTGATATTTTGAGGTTAGAGTGTAGTATGTGGTCTACGAGTAGACCTCCATGGACCCTGTCATTCTGGACAAAGAGCTACGGGCAAAAGGGTGACCGGGGGTAAGGGTGTACGGCGGAGTAGATGTACTCGGGAGAAGTCCTTCCATAGATCCCGCCTTTATTGGACCTTTGGGGCACCGGAGGGGGTAACATACTGACACTGCGGTTACACTTGATTTGGCATATCATAGCATATTATTCATTTGTGTGAAGTTCCACCCTTATTTGCTATTTGTTGATTGTACGCTCCGGTAGTATGGGTTGCCGGAGGGTTTGTCTTCACTTGCTTGTATTCCTTGGATGTATGGGCGTCCATGGGATTATACTTTGAGTTATTGTTATTATATCGCGATATTGGTTCCTGTTATGGTTTCTAGTGAGATTGGGATATTGTTAAGGTTAAACTTTGGCTTCTAACTGTTGAATTCTTGACTTGAGGTTGCATGTTTAGTTGGGTTATCATTCCTTGTATTGGAGCATGTTTACTATTTTCTTCCTCTCCTTCTCTTTTCATTAAGGTTACCGATATACCTCCTGCTTTCTGGACTCTTCTTTATATACTTGTTGTTGTGAGGATCCCGGGTACGTGTTTCTTTATTTTGCCTATGATATGTATTCTTTTAGCTAGCCATATGTATTGTTCCTGCTTGTATTCCTTCTGTGCTAGCTTCCGTGTATTTATTAGTTGCCTTCTGTGACTAATTGTTTTCTATTCTGCTTATTACTTCTCTTTTATCTTATATGTGCCCAGTCGGCCTATGATACCTACTGGGTACCGGTTGCTTTTTAATTGGTGCTCATACTACACTCTGTATCTTCTGGTGCAAATTCTAGTGTGGGCCATCGCCGCTATATCGTGGGATTCATGCTTGGAGATCTTTTGGACTATCCAGTCTGAGGGTGAGCTCTTGGCGACTGGAACTTAGTTTTAGTTTATCTTCTGTATCATGTACTCTGTTACTACTCGGAGACAGTTGTGTATATATTATTTTTGATGCTTCATACTTCTTATATGTAGTTCCGGCTCTATACTATGATACCAGGTTTTGGAGTTTGGTTTAGCTTCCGCATATCTTTCTTCTCATCTTGTTCCTTTGCTTCTGCTTGATTATATCGTTTCTTCTGCTTAACTGTTAGCTAGTGGTCCATTACTAACTGTTCTGGGCTACGAGGATTGGTTCGCCTACTGAGGGGTTGTAGGTGCCATCATGATCGAGAAATTGGGCCGTGATGCTCTTTAATAAACAAGCAATATCTCTTTACTTTATTATTTTAATTATATTCTCTCTTCTCGCTTATCTAATATTAAAGAATTTTTATGATTAATCACCTAGTTATATTAATTTTTATTAGTTAATTAATTATCAAGTTTTACATGTCTAGTTTCACTTATTCGCCTACTCTTTTAAACTAATAAATAAATTTGTTATTTAAATCACTTTTATCACCTAGATTCATATTTATTGAATTATATTTTATGCCGAGTTTATTTACTTTTTCTAAAATAAAAAAAATCCATGATTAATCACTTAGTAATTTAAATTCGTTTTAATCAAGTAAATCAAGTTTTTATGTTAGTTTTTTTACTTGCTTATTTTAAATAATTAATAAAATGAATTTGCTTTTTTTAATCACTTAGTAACTTCTTTATTAGACAATAATTTACGTCTAGCTTATTTATTTATTTTAAAATAAAAGGTTTTCTATGTTAATCACCTAGTTATCTACATTTGTATATTAAGTAAATGATTTGTCTAATTAATGAATAAATTAGCATGTTTAGCTATTTATCACTTGCTTTAGATTAATAAATAGAAACCGTGTTTACTTTATTAACTTGTCTTACAATAAGTTTTGCGTTCTCATCACATACATATTTAGTTTAATAAATTTATTGGACCCTTAGTTTATCACCTAATTCCCCATATAATATATGAACTCGGCAGGGACCCACATTTGTGGACCTCGAAAGGTGCTTAACACCTTCCTTTCGAGGTAATTTGAACCCTTACCCGATTTCTGGTTGTGCAGACCCTAATTAATTTAATCATAGTTAATTAGTATGGTGTCTTAATGCACCTTAATTCGTTAGATGGTGACTCTTCACGCTTTTTTATCCTAAAAAGAGTTATCACGTCGAATCCCATCTTTTTGCAAGACAAAATGAGGCGCGACATCGCTTTCATGAGGGATCCTTTATTGTGAACAAAGGACCCCTTGAAGCTATAAATACTTTCTCCTTCATTTTTCACTTTGTTGTTTACGAATTTCTCCATTGTTGTGCTTGTAGACTCCATCTCCTTGAGCTTTTCTTATCATAACAATTTCCGCGTATGTCCCTAACTCATTCCTTTGTAAATTCTCGTATATTTTGCATATATCTATCCTAAATTAATAGAATTCCATGCTTTGATCCTTGAATTTAATTTCTTTGATCAAATAAGCTTCAGGACTATTTTGGGCCCCAAAATGTGTCACGTTTGTGCCCAAATATTTGGCATGGTTTAGGACCCTATTGGGAATATAAATGAAATTATTGATTCTGTATTCGTTAGCAGGCCCTAAGGGTTGATTATTGACTCAGTTTATGACCCAAAATTTCTTATACCAATATGGGTATCATTCTTCTCGTCTTGATACCTAGATTATGCTTATGATAGAATGGCAACATTCTTAGGCACTTTGAAAGAGAAAGGATCCCGAGTGATGGTATGCGATTGTAGTTCAACTTCTAGGTAGGTTACAACTTACTTACTATTAGACTTTGCTCATTTAGGGTATTCATATAACAAACTGCTATGGTTGGGAAATATTGTGGTTGGTTATGCTCTATTAAGTATTTTAAGCCTTATAGCTTGTTTAGAGGCCTTAGAGTAGAATCTTGTTTGGAGATCCTTAGTGTAGGTTGTAGCTCTCTGTAAGTCATAGAGTACTATCTATAGCATCCTCGGGATTATAGTCAAATGCCTTAGCTTAGTTTACGCTGCTTCTGACTTGGGGTAATTAGGTTAGAAAACCTTAGGATAGGATTAGAAGAGGACTTGGCGGCAGAGTAGATGTTTACTATTTTTTTATATTTATATTGTATCGCTTTATCCTCATATTTTTCCCTATTATCTTATATTGTGTATTATTGGGCCCAAGGCCATGGGTGCTAGATTAATTGGATCCCAGGTCAGTAATGTTTGTCCTTAGCTTGATTTTGATTAATCACATGCCATTGCTTAGTTTTATTAGTTGCTTGCCTTGGGTGGGGTTCCTCAGAAACTCATAGTTAGTGTAGCGGTTCTATAAGTACTTACCGTAGATTTGATATCCTCAGTATAGGTTGGAGTGATAGTTCACGGTAGAGTAGTTCTCCTCCTTTAGCTCTTGTTTATTTATCACGTTATTTATGTTTTCTTATGTTATGAGACAGTGGCTCGAGGACTTATACTAGGACTAATGTATTCCAGGTTAGTACAACCTTGACATGGAAGGTGGTCACCCTGTTTTGTGTATGTACTTGTATTCACATAATTGCTGGACTGACACTTATGTATTCCCACATTTGCATACATAGTTCATGGCACAAGTGGAAGAAAAATATCCGACTTTAAAATGAGGTTTTTCACCCTGGCTACGTATTTTAGATTTCTAAAGGGATTGTTCTACTTTACTACTGGTTTTGAATTTTAATAAACTTGCATGTCCGAGGAGAACCGTGTTCTTGGCAGATTTACTGACTATTTTAAACTTGCATGCATGAGGAGACACGTGTTCCAGGTGGTTTTACTGGTTCTCATGAATGCATGCCCGAGGAGCACATATTATGGTTTTACTTTTTGCATATATTGATGAACCTACGGGTGGCCTGCGAGATGATCTGGGGAGCCTATGGGGATGCCTACGAATCTCTTTTAGGGATTTTACTTTTACTGCATTTGCCACATACTGCATTGGACCATCTCATCTTGCATATCATGGAACACCTCTGCATCTCTCTCCCATCAGGTTGGTTGCTAGTTTGTATTGTGTGTTGTTTGTATCCTCCTAGCTTGTGAGGTCCAGTTGGATTTATTATTATTATTTGTAGCTTTCGGGCTTATGAGGGGTCCAGTTTAGTTTGTTTATTGTCGTTCATACTTCTTAGAGTCAATTACCTTATGCTTCTCGAGTCAGATTAGTTATATTGATACTTTATGCTTCCTTTCGAGTTATTTACTTATATTTTCTTAGCGGTTTGGCCGCGACCTATTAACCTACTACTGACCCTTATCTTCTTTCCTTTAGCTTATATTGCATTTTATTATACTTATATTCTCATTGAGCTCTATCGACCTATAATGCATACTGGGTACCACGTATTTTGGTACTCATACTACACTTTTGCATCTTTTTCCTAATACAGATCTTAGTGCGAGTTATCGATGTTCACACCGTTCTTGTGCGAAGTTGTCGACCTGAGATTCGTGGTGAGCTCTTGGCGTTCAGAGTTGATCCTCCTCCTTTTTTGTTAGACCAATCTTATTTTGCACTTCAGAGACTATTGTGTATATAATGTACTGATCTAGAACTCTGTATGTTGTAGCAGCTCTTGTACTAAAACCAGGTCTAGGGGGAGTCTTTGTACATTTTGTTCACTTCCCTTTCTATTTATATGCTTTATCTTCCGCTTGTTCCCTTTATTTAAATGTTGCTCTTCTGCTTTCATATCATTCTCTTATTTGCCCGTTACTTACCATTCTGGGCTAACTGTTTGGCTTACCTACTAGTGTTGTACATTATGTGCCATCACAACCTGAGAAATCGGGTTGTGACAAGAGTGCATACCTTGTTGTGCGCCTGCACATGACACACACAAGACAATCAGAAGGTATCTCCACACTTCATGGGCTTCTGAGGAACATGTGCAGTCTACAGTTCTTCGTGTGTGGCCGCACATGGCCTCGTCACACAATTACTAGTTACATGTGATTCTTGCCTCAGCTTGTGCGGACCTTGTCTGGTCTACATTTCTTGGTGTGCGGCTGCACAAGACCTCCGCATATCCTTACCAGTGGCCACTACCCTTCTTCATTTCCTTTCCTTTTTGCTTTTCTTTACATTTTGTTATTATATTTCATGTTCTTAACATCGAAAAACACAATAATATTTTGTTTTCTTTTCTCACCCTAATTTTCAGGAATATCTTCCAATTGTCCGACCCAAGCTTCTGCATCTAAGAAGGCCTCTTTTAAAGGAAAAACCAAGGTCCCTCCTAGGACATTATCCCTATTAGAGCCCCAACGAGATTATTCTTTTGATCCCAAGCTGCAAGAGGCCATCCTTGTAGATAAGGCAGAGGAAGAGCAAATAGCTACACTCTAAACTAAAATTGGGGAAGATGAAGTACGATTTAAGGAACCGTGCATGAGGGAATAATATCTTGAGGGGCGTAAATTGAAAAATTTCAATAAGAAGAGGGAGATTAACCTGAAAGCAGTTGAAATGGCTCTACCCTTACATTGAGCATCAAATAGAAAAAAAGGGTTTGGACGTGTTGATTGAGCCCCACATTTCTATTCCCCAGAGGTTTTTTGTGAGTTCTTTGCTTCTTAGAGGACATAATCACGCAAAATAAATATTTTGGGCCCATTACAAAACCCCATGCCTCCATAGTGTGCTTGCAAGGAGTGTTGAGGATTATTGCTCTACAAAAGCAATCAACCTTATTTATTATGGTGAAGATCTTTCGGCGCACATTCAATATACAAAGAGGTTAAAGGATAAATTCAATTACATGCTTGGATTGTTGCAATTATGGCCTAAGGGATGCCTACTTGGGCCATAACTGGTTGTCTGATCTTCAAAAGGGACTTGACCATTCAAGAAATCATTGGTTGAGCTTTATTTTCTCTCATCTCACCCCATCAAAAATGACAATAAGCACCCAATTTAGAAGGCACTATTGATTGCTTGCATCATAAAAGGTGTTCATTTGAATGTTGGAGAAACTATGGTCGTTAAGTTGCAAAACTAAGCTCATCAAAAAGAGGACCTCTTTACCACTCACATGCCTCATTTCCATCTTGTGCCATCATTCC
The DNA here is from genome assembly GCA_003996215.1 of Jaltomata sinuosa. Taxonomy (NCBI): domain Eukaryota; kingdom Viridiplantae; phylum Streptophyta; class Magnoliopsida; order Solanales; family Solanaceae; genus Jaltomata; species Jaltomata sinuosa. The sequence goes on along the minus strand of QJPP01001965.1, from coordinate 307,176 downwards.
AAAGTCTAGATGTTCATGCGTATTGATAAGAAGGTTACCTCATTCGGTATGATCAATTTGACCCTGAGTCAAGATAAGGAGAATCCAATTTCTAAGAAGTGGAAAATCTTTGAGTGGGTGGGTCCATGGGTTGATGTTGAAGAGACCCTTGAGGATGTTACAAACATTGAGGATGCCACCCTCTCTTTCTCTACCCCTTTTGAGTCCATCACTCCTACTACAGGTGTCCAGAGTGTCTCTTTTCAAGCCTGCCTCTTTCTAGGACATCTCACCCCCCCTCTATATTCTCCCATTGATAGGTTGCAGATCATGGCTAGCATGACTCTCATGAATAATGCAACTTTGAGTCAGCTAGACACTGATATTCCAAGGTAAATTTAGGGGGCATTGACAAGGCTTTGAAGCCTGTGCTTACTCAGCTTAAAGGGTTAGATGAATGGGTGACTTTTCTTGAGGGGAAGTAGGATAGTCAGGCTATTGTTGAGTTGAGTGCTGATATGGTCAAGGTCAAGGGTTACATTAAGCAACTCCAGCCTGATTTTAGCTTGTTTGATGCTCCTATTCCACCATCTCAGGTAGAGGTTGATAGTTTGTTGCCTATGGATGATGTGCTTCGAGGAGGTAAAACATTCAAATTACACCTATGAATAAGTGTAAACAATCATTGTCAAATATAGTAATCCAACTTTGGACTAGGGTTGAATCCCACAGGGAATATAGTGAGAAACGTAACACTCAAGGTATTTTAATTTACTTCACACTTTGTCAATTCCTAAATCTTAACAGATTTTGACAAAGCTTATCTATTTCTATATCTAGCGGAATGACAGTGCTCAGTGTGAACACTATTTAGTGAAAACCACGATTGGTTCACCTCGGAATATGTCAATTCTAAAGGTTGTTCATATCTATATAATCATTCGCATGTTGTTAGAGGTGGGTGATGATCTTGCAAATATCACCCACTGTCTAAAGTTCTTATTGACTGATCCTTTCCAAACCTATATTGCCTTTCCAGGTATTTAATCTAGGTTAGGAGCGTTGATTAACGTTTGAAATCGTCAATGTATATTAAAATGATAATTAGACAATCACCATAACCTACTCAAGCATTTATCGATGTTTCAACCCAAAAGCATCCCATTACATTGATTTGCAACCCTTGATATGGGTTTAGTTAATCATAGTCAAAGAAAGAAAAGTAATATAATTTAATGAAAACATACTCACATATTGAGAAAAGATGAAAACATGTTGTTGAATTTTAATCACAAAGTGCGCTAAAAGCAATGTAAAAACTGAAGGGAAATATTGTCTTGCGTTATTCTCAAGTGGCGTACAAAAAGACATAAGGATGCTATTTATAGATGAGTCAAAATAAAATCCTAAATAGTCAAGGAAGTTGTCAAGCCCAAAAATTGGGGAGGCGCTACTGGCACCTGGTGCGACACCTAATCAAGCAAGCTAATGGAAACCAAACCACACAACACTGGTGGTCTGTTAAGGCCAAGACAAATAAAATGAAACGCAATGGAACAAACTCGAGTATAACAAAATTATAATACAAGGAAAACTAGGCTGCAACTTACTACTAAACCCATAGAAGATGTCCAAAAGCCTCTAAGATGAAAACAACTAATCACGAGTTGGGACAAGGCCCTGACATGCTTGTTACCGATATAAAGCTAAAGAAGTCTCTAAACTCAACAACTCTGAAAAGAATGGATCGTACCAACTTTTAGCTGACCATGACCACACACACGAGGTTCCCTGTATACCTGATAACCTGCAGGCATGAATGCAGCGTCCCCAGGCAATGGAGATGTTAGTACGAAAAAATGTACTAAATATGTAAGATGAAAGATTAACATAAATAGCACAACCCAATATCGAATCAACAATATGAAGGAAGACAAAATAGAAATAATACCAACATCCCAACAACAACATGCACAGACAAAATGTTAGCCCAAAACTCCCTTACCTTCTCCTACTCTACAACTCACAACAACCATAACTTCTGCCATACATCACCTCAGAAACTCAAGATACAGCTAACCAGAACAATTATAATATAGAAATGCAATACAAGATGAACTACACCAGTCAATCAACTATGCTGGACAAAAACACGGTCTAAAGCGTGCATAATACATACGCTTAACCTGTGGAACAAACTCATGCCTTAGGGAAGAGAAATACACAAGTATGACCATGCGAAATTACTCACGCCTTACAGGTCATCATAATGCCATAGGTTTGATCATGCAAAAATACTCATGCCTTATAGACTCTTGCAGAGCTACGGGCTTAACCATACGTAAAGGTCTCAAACCTTACAGGTTCTTCCAAGACCCCTAGGAAATCAACATCACAAAATACAATAAAACATAATTCAATATCTAGGTTATGGTTTGTTACTATGGAACCAACGTTTTCACTCAGTTTTCTTCAGTTGTTTGCCTCGATCTCGCAACTTGGGATAAGGGTTTGTTATGTTCTAGATGACTAGTTGTGTGCATCCATCGTATGAGGTAGCATTACCAAAATCATCTGTCTCAATCTCACGAATGGGATCGATGGCTCGTCATTTCTTACATTGACTTGTGGAAATTAGATTCTTGTACAGCTTACCCAATGATTTATGTCACGATCCATCATTTATTCCACGACCCATCATTTCACTATTTTCACTAGAAATTTCAACTTTTGCATCTATGACCTATTTCCCTACGGATGTAATAAAAATGAAATCATATACCACAAATATCACTCAAGAACTATAGTAATCCATAGTTAAAAAATATCAAATGTGACATTTAATCCTGTCACAGCAACACTCCCAAGTCACAATTCTTGCTTGTTCACAAGCAACTAAAATAAGACCATGAGTACGAAAGGAACAACTATAAACTACTCCCATTCCACACACACCTAGGCATCAGAAAATCATATAGTCTATAGCAAGTCCAACTGAGCATTTAGCAAAAATGCATTCCACAATGAGTAGCCCTCCATGTTTTCAAAAACTAATGTGGAACTACTCAATGCCTTTCATACAGGGATCAAGGACTAAAATCATGTTATTTGTAGATAATAAATCATATGACCAATGGCTCATGATTTATCAACCAATGATTAGCCAATATTAACCTTATGCCCTCACACGAAAAAGGTCCTTTACACAAGATTAGTATCAAACTAGGACTATACCAATGAAATCTCTCACGCTCACAAAAAAGTTCAGATGTTATCAGCCCAATGCCATAGGGTTGACCTTATTTACTATGCTTGTTGCCTTTGGATAGCTTGACTAGGATCACTATAAGGCTTTTCTCATCTTTTAATTAAGGCCTTGTGATGGGTATAGTACATTTGGTTGAAGTTACTTGACCTTTCTTACACATTACACTATTTGTCAATGTTTATTCTGCCACACCTTTTATTTTTCCCTTTTTGCTTCTTCATTCTATTGGGTATGGTTTATTTTTTAACAGCTACTACTTATTTTTGTGCCTTTCTTGAATCATTTTTTTGTATGGATATGCCAAACCCTCTTTATCTTTGACCAGTAACATCACCCTTTTACACCAACTCTCAGCTTGCCTTCCCAAACCTTACCACCCCCAACTTAGGCACTTTGCCTACATTTTAAATCCTAATATTCAAGGAGGGAAACATTATCAAATAAGGGATTACTTGTAGAATGAAGGGTACAAGGTCATTTGTCTAATAAAGCAAAAAGGTCTCAAGGCTCAAAATCATGGAACTAGGGATAATGTAAGCATTTAGGTCTTTCTATGTCTGAAATTGGCTTATAACATTGAAGCCTATGATCCTTTCCTAATCAAGCCTTCCTCCATAGTCTAGCTAGACTAACCAACAAGTTCTAGATTGTACGAACAACATAGAACCTTACAAAGTACCTCACACATATTTAGCACAGGGTTCTATTGCTAACTGCTAATCAATCAGTTTGTTTACTAGCCTAGACAGTAATTATCAAGACCAATACAGGCATGACATCAAAAAAACTAAGCCACACAAGTCAATAAGTCATATAATGATGCATATTACAAAGTCTAAAGGGGTCTAAATTTTACAAAACATGAACACAAAACTAGTTGTTATAGTGTGAATGCCTTAGTCTTCCTAACTTTCATCTACCTATTTATAAACCTAGACAAAAACACAATACAAAATTTTAAACTAGACATGCCGAGTCAACCAAATTAAAGAACCCTTGGGAAAATAAACATGGCAAGGAAAACCCTTGGGTGGACACAAGATAGCCCCCACCCTCATCAAAAGAGCATGTACTGTCATCAATGCATCAAAAGTACAAAGCACAGGAGGTGACAACTTACATGTGGTGCCCTACGCATTGGCCTCATGTGTGTCTGTGATGTGGGCTAAAGCTGCAATCCCTATGGTATCAACAATGGTAGTAGCATTGCCAGTGACTGGCGTACTTATGGTCAAGTCTAAAGAAGGATCGGTACCCTTAGGTGCCACATTTGAGGAGGCTCCAATCTCTCCACTCCTAAAAGTGTCATCCCTAGAGCGTAGTAGAGCCATCTTAAATCTTTATCCTTTTGCTTCTCTTTTGCGCTCTCTGTCAGCAGCGCTCTCCTCATTAATATCCTCCTCTTCCAACTCTTTTCCCAGCAGCTCGAGTAGCTAATTCTAACAAATTAAACAAGGGCTCATCATCTTCTGGATCCTTTGGTATCTTGGTATAAGCCTTATCAAATATTGTCACAGACTATACATGCAACATAACAATATCTACCTATACATGCACTAACTCCTCAACAAACATGCTCAAATTTGGTGTGATAACATTCTTTAACCTCTCATTCACTCGTGCTTCCATATCATCTATCTGACTATATAGTGTCACATATGAATCGAGTGCAGAAGCAATGGCCTGATTAACAAATGGATTTAATTATTATGCAAATAACTCAAACTTGCGCTCTGCCCTCTCAACTTTCTTAACCAACTTCATAAATTTCTCCTGAGTAAAAGCATATGCTTATGTTGGGGTTTGTGGATGAGAAATAGTAACTGTAGCAGTAGCAGAAAAAGGAGTGCTGGTGAAAGCAGGAGCTGCTATGAGAGCTGAACTAGTACCAGTCTCTATTGCTTATACAGCTGAAGTAACAACAAGCTCTTCTCCTATAGTTGTTGGAGTGGCCTTGTTTAGACTGGTCAGGGGTGTTGCTAAGGCCTATACATAATTTTCCATCTCTAGAAGCATCACAAATGAATCACCTGAGGCAGAGGCTGATTTCTTACCTTGGACTAGAGGCTTTGTTTCGTCCCTAGTCTTGTTAATGTCCTGGATCTTAGTAGCTATAACAAACTATTTTATACCAACTAAGATAGGGACATCTACTTACCTATATAAATAACATATCAGGCATGGGAAGAGTACGGATGTGCTACACTGTATTGCTTGCTAACATATATCCTCTTCATTAATATGACCAAAATTTAATTTGAACCTCGACATGAGACATAAAACTACTGTCACTCTCTCTTTATTCATCTGATTATATTTCATTGTGGGCATGAGATTAAACTTAACTATGGCCTACAAAAACATTATCATTAAGCTCAAGGAGGCTTTCAAACTCTCAGGCATCTCACTTGTCAGCCACTCAGGCTCTATTTCAGTCAAAACTTGTGCTAGAAATTTTACTTGATCTTCTTTGTGTGTTATATGGTTGTCATAGTTTGACATACTCTCTGTCATCACATACTCTGGCCAATACAAGAATTGGTTGATAGTTTGCTTAGAAATATTTACATTAACTTTGCAGACTAAGACACTATTGAGTGCAGGAAAATCCTTGACTTTTAGGACCTTCTTGCAGCTATTTTCTAGGGTAGCTACGTAGTTTGCATAGAATCTCAAACCATGGTAAGGTAGTAGTCCCCTAGTGCCTTGGTGACCCCATCCAAATAATAGTACTAATAGAGCAATTGAATATCATGGTATTATGCTATCTCAGAAGAGTTGATTCTGACTTCCTCTACTACGCTCTGTTTGATGTGGCCCTTACCCATGGTAGAAGTTCCATCATAAAATATCTTGTTATCCCCCTTTTACTAGCCATAGGATGTTATCTCTGAACTCCGCAATTATTACTCTTGAAGGTGGTGCCCTTCACAGGTTCAGCCTCCGGGCTCTTTCTCTCTTGAGTACAACTTTATGCCTCATAATCTGACCTCTGTGCACTAGAATCTTATGAAGAATCCCCTCGTTCTTGAAAATAGAGAGGGTTTCTATGTTTGTATGTAGATTGTAGTGTGGACAAGAGGGGATTCTTCCACCTCCTCGATCTCATCCTCTAAATCAGTAGGTTGATCTTAGAGGTAGGTAGGAGTATACCTTATGGGACATTTATGAGCAGTACACCTCCTTAGTTGTTTCTTTGGAGCCATGAGTACCTGTGGAGGACCAACATTAGCATACACAAAGTAAGAAAAACAAGAAAACAAAAACAATAAACAATATTTAATTTTATTAATGATGGACTATCATATGGGAAACAATTCATAAAGTGATTCATTAAAATAGGACAACAACAACAGGTGCAAGTTCTATGAACCACATATGGATTCGACAATCTGTGATATGGGATAACGGATCGTGATTCCATCCATTAGTTTGCGGTAGTGGTAATAAGGGTAAATGAGGCAAAATAATGGTTGAGTTGATAGACCATGAACCAAACAATGATATGTGAAATCAACTATTGATTCAAGGGAATGATATATCAAGATGTGGATGCTCATGATGGGCCATTCCACAGTTTGTGGACTAGTTCACGGTCTGTGGAGTAGTCCGACAATGCCATATATTGTCCAAAATTTGTTTTTTCATTAGGCAGTTGAGGTTAGGAACCATGATAGGTTGTAAATATCAGTACTTAATGAAACATGCATGTTTAAGACCATATCCTCACATAACAATTATCACACCAATAGGATTACTCAGACATTACCCTTAAGTTTATCACAAGAATATTGTTAGGAGGTTTCGGGCAAAACTACTTTTGAAATTTGTTTCCTAACTCGGACGTCGTAATGCCCTAAAAAAAATGGGTATAGCTACCCATGTCCAATATATCAATTCAAATAACACTAACTCAGTTCTCAAACCCATAAAGCAAATAATTTCCTAATGACAACACCCAATATTTAATTATGCAAGAAATTTAAAGACAACAATCATACTCCTGTTTAAATATAAAATTCCCCAATTTTGACCTAGGGTTCCATGTATGGATTAAATTGAAGTATAGAACCCTAGTTTCACATTCAACCCCAAGAAACATCCCAAAGAAGTTGGATTAAACCCATACCTTAAAGAGAAGGAACTTGAGAGTGGAGGATTGAGTTTGGTCATGATGATATGGTGTGTGTGATAAGTTGGTAATCTACCAACTTATTTAGTTCTTCAGCATTAATTATTGCTGCAATCTTCTACTTTATGTTGGAATTTATGTCTTGAACCTCATATGTGCATGAATTCCTGGGATTTGATGGATAAAAAGGATTTGGAACCGAAAAGGCAATAAAGAAAGAAAAAAACCCAAGTGATGAGCTAAGAAAAGAACACAAGTCAAAAACTGGCGTCTGCAAAGAGAAAAAGGCCACTTGCAGGTGCAGGTGGGCCAAAAAATGGAAGGCAAAAGCCGCATCCCAAGAACTGTATTCTAGAAGAACTGCCATTTGCAGTTGCAGGGACAAATGAGCCTTTCCGGCCCAAAAATGAAATGCAAGTAAAATTAATGGACTGATAACTTTCCAAGGCACTTGCAGGCTGTAGGTGGGCAACTGTGCTCGCAAGTGAGCCGCAAGTGTCGATGGGGGGGTATTTTTGTGTAGATATATTTAGCTAAGATTAGGATTTTCAAAGACAAATTTCGGGGATCTAAACAATTCTTTGTCATTACCCAAGTCTACAACCCATATATAACACGGTACTTTGAACCACAAGTGATTCCAAGCTAACCCTTGGCACTGTATTAATCTTAAACATTAAACATAATTCTTAGAGTAAGCTTAAAATATATCAGATGGGCCAAACTGAAAAATATATATATTATTGAATTCATGAAAGGCAGACAGTTTTGAAGAAACAACCGACTACAAATCTAACTATGTCGGAAATCCTATACAACTAGAAAAGAGGAGTTGCTGAGACAAGACCCCTAACTAACTCTAACTATTTGAAATAAAAGGCTTAAAGATAATTGAGAAATCTAATAAATCCAATAGTTCCTGAATAATTAGGACTCATCAAGTTGGCTGGGAATCCTGCTGAGCTAACTAGCCACGAGTCTGAGACCAGGCTGCTGAATCTACATAATGAAAGGATGTAGCACAAAGGAAGTATATGATCAGTAATATAGAATGTACTGAGTATGTGAGATAATGCATTAACTTGAAAATCATGAGAATAAGGAATGTATCATAAAACTTAGCTAAAAATTGGATGCATAGGTCAAAGTTGTAAACATAAGCTCTTTTACTAAAGAGAGTTTAAAACATGTCTGAAACTGTAAATTGTGAAATCAGGTTGTTTAAACATAAGTGAAATTGCTTTTTAGGGAGTTTCTCCTAATCGACATAAATCTTGTGAGCAATATGGAGTCCAACGTACAACCCTAGTTGGGAGAGTTCCCTATATCTGGCAAAAGATATAGAACCTAGCTAGCGTGAATTCACTAACTGAGGCCAAAGGGATAAAGGTGAAACTCTCAATTGGTGAGGGGCCCTTATCCTATGGTGTCAACATAGTTCTAGGACTTGGGTTATCTAAAACCCTTGTTCTCTGGGTGCTAAGTACTACTCCCAAAACTGTATTACTATTTTCTGATAACTAGATAAACTGTCTGTTTGAAAATAAAGCATGAACTAGTTTGAATTATTATTTCTACTGAAGTTCTGAAATACCTAAAGTAGCCATGCTAGATTTTCTGAATTTTTGAGGTCATGTGTTCATAACATGCCAAATCGTACTAAAAATGGCTAAAGTATGTGAAATCATGTATAGTTCTTCACATAGTAAAACAACTGGATTGAAACCATTGGAAATCATTCATAGTTATTTATAACAGAAACCATAGTCATAAAGTATTATGATAAAACTATACTTCAATAAATATGTATAATTGGGTAGGAACCCTATATCGTGAGGTGATAAATATCATAGTGAAAATCTAATGTTTTTGGGAATAAGGGTTAAAGGAAACCCTTACTGAATACCCATATACCTTAATTGCTCCCAAAACTACAAGAAATAACCCTAACTTTGAGAAATAATTCCAAGAACTCGGTTCTTAAAACATTGATTGAGCTTTCTTGAAAATCCTAGGATTGTTATGTAGGATTTCATCAATAAATCTATATTTGAATGATAGAAACTAAAAACCATTGATTAAAAACTCGCGAGGGGACTTATCATGGAGAAAGAGAATGAGAGGAGGAGAAAAAATCAGTTCTAGGTCATGAAAGAATAGTCAAAGGATGAAAAAGTCAGATTAAAACCAACTTAAAAGGGTTCCCGTTGGCCCATTTGCGCTAGATTTGCGGCCAATAAGTGGGCACCTGCGGCCCGCAACCCATTCCAGAATGTTGACCTAAATTTCCTCTTATTGAACCCTTTTCTTATGGACTTGTAGCCTATAAATGGGCATTTGCTGCACCAACTGGTCCACAACCATTTCAAGAATGTCAATCAAAACTAAAATGGCCATAACTTTTGACTCAGACCTCAATTTGAGGAGTGGTCAATAGTGTTGGAAACAAAACTCAAAGATCCTTAATTTGGTGGGTCATAGGTCATTTAACTCGTCAAATTATAGGAGGAGCGATCATTAGAAGTTTACCTAGTAAGACTTATGCAAAAACTCAATAAGTAGGAAGCATTAAACTTAACTTTGTGCTAGAGGTTCCTTATAACTTTAATTCGTATCCATACACTTCCCACAATTATGAAATAATCTTAACACCAAAGTAAAATAAAGTTCATGGAGTTTTAGTCTAACCACGTACATAGAATAGTTCAAATCTTAGCTTGAAAGTTCAAGGTTTTACATTATCTCCCCCTTGGGATTATTCATCCTTGAATGAAAACTAAGGCTAAACTTTAAAAAGAAGGATACAAGTAATGCACAACTAATTACTGAAAATGAATATCTTACATGCTAACTTCTTTGAATTAATAGTGAGGACTCAGTTGAAACTCATAGAGACAAACACATGCTCAGAACTTTCAAGTAACTGAAAGGGACATAAACTGAGAAGAGTAACTATATGAGGATTTCTACTACCTAAAACTACTTTGGTGATAGGAGGGAATAAATGAGGGTACTTGGTCATCATATCTGTCTTTTCTTCCTAAGTAGCTCCCTGCACCAATTGATTTCGCCACAAAATCTTTACTGAAGCGACTTCCTTATTCCTCATTATGAAAACCTGCCTATCAAGTATCTCAACTAGTACCTCCTCATAAGAAAGACTATCCTATACACAAACACTCTCCAAAGAGACAACAAGTGTTGTATCACTAACGCATTTCTTCAATAATGACACACAAAAGATTGCGTACACTGCCGCTAATGTGGGTAGCTCTAAGTCATAATCCACATTACCAATTCATCTCGAAACTCTATAAGGAGAAATATAACAGAGACTAAGATTCCACTTCTTACCAAATCTCATCACCCCTTTCATGAGTGAAATTTTAAACAAGACCCAATCAACAACTGCAAACTTAAGATCCTTCTTCCTCACATTTGCATAGGATTTCTAATGACTTTGAGAAGTATTCAACCTTTCTCAAATTAGCTAAACTTTATCCATAGTGCCTCATAAAGGGACATCTGGTCCATAGTCTCATAAATTGAATCTAGTCCTATCATTGTAGATTCACCTACCTCAAACCAGCCAATACGAGATCTATATCTCCACCCATAAAGTGCCTCATAAAGGGACATCTGGATGCTAGAATGAAAATTATTGTTATAAGCAAATTCTATAAGAGGTAAGTGATCATCCTAATTATCTTTGAAATTGATTACACAAGCCCTAAACATGTCCTCTAGGGTCTGGATAGTACACTCTATATGGCCATCTGTCTGCGGATGAAAAGTTGTGATAAGATCTACTCGAGTACCAAGACCTTTTTGAAAGGACTTCCAGAATAAGGTGTAAACCGAGTACCCCTATATAAAATGATAGACAAGGGAACTCCAGTAAATCTAACCAACTCACGGATGTAATGTTTGGGGTACTCTGTTACTAAATCTATAGTTTTGGCAGGCAAAAAGTGGGTTGATTTATTCATCTTGTCTACTATCACCCAAATAAAATCGTGTTGTCATCACATGGAGGTAAACCTGTGATAAAGTATATATTGATCACCTCCCACTTCCAAGTAGAAATGCATATATCCTAAGTTATACCTCCTGATATTTGATCTTCTACTTTCAACTGCTGGCAGTTTGGACACTTAGTCTGAAATCATGCAATGACCCTCTTTATTCCATTCCACCAATAGACTTCCAGTAGGTTATATCATTGTGGTTCCTGGATGGATAGAGTACCGAGAGCTGTGAGCCTTTGTCAAAATCTGTTGCCTTAACCCATCTACAACTATAACACATAATTGCCCCTAATAGCGAAGCACACCATATCCCTTTTGGGAGAAAACCTTTACTCTTTGCTGGTAATTAGAATCCTTTAGCTGACGTAATACATGATCACTATCCTATTTCTCTGTTACTTCAAAAACTTATGAAGATTATGACCCATTTTGAACTATGATACCACCATCAGCTGAATTTGTAAAGTGAACCCCTAAAAAAAAGCCTATGCACATCCTTAGCCAACTCCTTCTTTCATTCTTTAACATGTGACACACTACCCATGGACCACCTGATAAGAGCATCAGCTACCACATTGGCTTTACCCGGATGGTAAAGCAAACATATGTCATAATCCTTAACAAGATCAAGACATCTCCTCTATCGAAGATTCAACTCTTTCTAGGTGAACAAATATTGTAGGATCTTATGATTTGTGAACACGTCTACATAGACATCATTCATATAGTGCCTTCAAATCTTCAGGGGGAAAATCATTGTTGCTAGCTCAAGATCATGAGTCAGATAGATCTTCTCATGAACCTTAAGCTGTCTAGAATCATTGGAAATGACCTTGACATACTGCATCAACACACAACAAAGTCCAACTCTAGAGGCATCATAATAAACTAAAAAGCCATCTAGGCCCTCTGTAAAAGTCAAAACTCGAGACGTAGTAAATCTAGTCTTTGATTCCTAAAAATTCTTTCACAATCACCGGACCACTGGACATAATCTTTTTTTATGTTAATCTAGTCAATGGGGTAGCAATGGATTAAAACCCCTCAACAAACCTCTTGTAGTACCCAGGAAAGCCTGAAAAGCTCCTAATGCTCAACATAGACGTGGATCTTGGACAATTCTTCACTTTCTCTATTTTCCTTGAATCTATCCAAAAACCTTTACTAGACACAACATGACCCATAAATGCAATTGACTTCAACTAAAGCTCACACTTGTTAAACTTAGAAAATAATGAATGGTCCTTGAGAGTTTGAAAAATAACCTTCAAATAGTCTGCATGCTCCTCCGCACTCCGAGAGTAGAGAAGAATGTCATCTATAAAGATAATGATGAAATATCCTTGTATTGCTTGAATACCTTGTTTATCAAGTCCATAAAAGTTTTAGGAGCATTTGTTAGTCCAGAATACATAACCACAAGTTCATAGTGACCATACCAAGTTCTGAAGGCTATTTTCAAAATGTCACAGTCCTAACTCTAAGATGATGATAACCAAATGTGAGATCAATCTTGGAAAAGTAACTGGAACCTTGAAGCTGGTCAAATAGGTCATCAATCATGGGGATGCGATACTTACTATTGATTGTCACCTTGTTCAACTGTTGCTAGTCGATACACATTCTGAGAGAACCATCTTTCTTGCACACGAAAAGGACTGGAGCACCCCATGGAAAAATACTAGATCTAATAAAGCCTTTATCTATGAGGTCTTTAAGCTATTCTTTCAATTCCTTGAGCTTTGCTTAGCTATTCTGTAAGAAGGAATAAATATAGGCTATATATTTGGAAGAAGGTCTATCCCAAAGTCAATCTCTATTCAGGAGGGACTCTGGGCAGATCCTCAGGAAACACTTTAGGAAACTCACCGACTACTAGGACTAACTAGAGAGAGGGGTCTCGGACTCAGCGTCCTAAATCAAAACTATGTGATAAAAATGCACCCTTTAGAGATTATCTTCCTAGCCGTAAGGTAAGATATGCAACAACTTATGGGAATTGAAGGACTACAATGCCACTCCAAGACAGGCTCATTCAAAAAATGAAACTTTATGACTCTAGTTCTGAATTCAATTGTGGCATAACAGGGATGTAGCAGTCTATACCAAGAAAGTGAGTCATATTTATCTCAACTAGATCAGCTGATTTAACTCTATAGAGGACCGAGACTAAGAAAATTCTATACACTCCCTTTTCTTTGACTGACTCACTAACCGGAAGATAAACAGAAAAGGGATCTATGAGTTATTCAGGAGTGACTCAAAACATATAAGCAATAGATAGGTTCATAAATGACAATGAAGCCCCAGGGTCTAACAAAGCATAAACATCATGAGAAAAGACTTACAAAATATAAGTGACTACATCAGGTGAACTCTCCTGATCCTAGCAAGATGACATAGCATATAGACAGTTTTCACACTAACCACCACCTGTACCGATATCGGTACCCTGCTAAGTTGTGTGACATGCTTGAGCTACTAAAAGAGTAGACTGGGCTCGGCCACCCCCATGACCCTGCTTGGTAGAGGGGAACTTTTTCAACCAATCCCCAATCTGACCACATTCAAAACACCCATCTTTTCCATATAGACACTACTCGAGGTGATTTCTACCATACTTTTTGCAAGCAGAGTAGGAAAGCCCAGTTGCAACACTCCCCTGAGAATGAGATCCTGATTCCCTAACTTTATGATCCTACCTAAATCTTGGTACTAGGGATGGGGAACTAGATAACAATGGCGTTGGTCTTGATGACCTCTGCTATAAAAAGACCAGCTCTTACCACTAGTCCTCTACTGACTATACTCCAAGATACATGTTCTGGCCGTTGTATTCTCTCTTTCCCTCTTCTTTAGTTTTTCCTTATCAATTTGCTTGGCATGAGTCCTATGTTAGGAGTTATCCATATCCCTAAGCAGCATAGAGATCTTACACTCTTTCTTCACCAAGTGTAAGACTCAAAAAACAAACTTACTCATCCTAGCCCTTGGCTCGATTACCATCTCTGGAGCATACCTGCATAGTTGGGTTAACTTCAACCCATACTCCTCCACTGACAAGGACCTCTGCCTCAAGTTCATGAACCCCTCGGTCTTTGCCTCCCTCAACTCCCTCGAGAAAAATGGATCCAGAAAAACCTTAACAAAATAATACCAAGTCACGACAGGTGCATTCCTACCCCTACTATCCTTCCACTGAGTGAACCAAATGCGAGCCAAATCCTTAAGCTGATAGGAAGCCATCTTAACACTTTCCATTCCATTCACTTGCATAACCTGAAGAATCTTCTTTACCTCATTAATGAAATTTTGTGGATCTTTCTAAACCTTTGACTCAAAATTTTCTGACCCAGGAAGAAGTTGACCCACTATTCGGGTTAGCAGGGCCTGCTGCCTATGAATTTGTATGTGCTGTAATAGCCTTAGCCAATATTTGGATGGCATTGCAAAATTTGGCAATCGTAACCTCGTGATCTGGAACTAAAGGATTATCATTCCTCATGTTATTTATTTTTTGAGGCATGATCTGAAATACATAAAGAATAAATTTGATGTGAGGAGCATGAAAGAAGGAAAGTTTCCTAAAATTGTCTCATAGCCTCTTCGTCATAATTGTGGTGCGCTTCACACCCATGAAAAAGAATCTTCAAAACACGGCTTTTTAGACATCTTAGGACTCATTAACCTAGTGCTATAATACCAAATTTGTCATGACCCGAGTCTACATCCTGGACGTAACACGGTACATAGAACTATAAGTGATCCCAAGCTAACCCTTGACACAGTACAAATATTAAACATTCAACACAATATTGAGCAGAAGCTTAAAACATATTGAATAGGACAAATGGATATATATATAAAAAAATATTTATATAAATTGATGAATTCATGAAAGGTATACAATTCTGAGAAAACAGCTAACTATATATTTGACTATGTCTGAGAGCCTCTACTACTAGAAAAAAGGACTTGCTGGGACAAGACTCCAACTAACTTTAACTATCTAAAATGAAAGACTGAAAGATAACTAAGCAATCTAATAAATCCAACAGTTCTCGAATGATGAGGACTCACCAAGCTTGCAGGGAATCATGTTGAGCTAACTAGCCATGAGTTTGAGAGCGGGCTGCTGAATCTATATCATGAAAGGATGCATCACAAAGGAAGTATGTGGTTAGTACTATGCAATGAACTAAGTTTTTGAGATACTGCATTAATTTGAAAATCATGAGAATAAGGCATGTATCATATAACATAGCTGAAAACGGGATGCATAGGTCAAACTTGTAAAACATAAGCTCTTTTACTGAAGAGAGTATAAAGCATGTCTGAAACTATAAACTATGAAATCATGATATTTAAACATGAGTAAAACTGCTATTTTGGGAGTTTCTCATTACTGACATAAACCATGTGAGCACCAACATAAAACCCCAATTTGGGGGTGCCCTATATACGACAAAAGATATAGAACCTAACTGGCATGAATCCACTATTTGAGCCCAAAGGGCTAAAAAAGACACTCTCAACTAGCGAGGATCCTTTATCCTGTGCTGGAAACGTAGTTCTGGGACTTTGGTTATGTGGAACCCTTGTCCGCTCTGTGCTAAGTGCTACTCCAAAAATTGTATTACTATTTTCTCATTACTAAATAAAATATCTAATTAAAAATAAAGCATGACCTATTTAAATTACTTTTTCTACTGAAGATTGGAAATACTGAAACTAGACATGCTCAATTATCATGACCCAATTTATCAGGTTATGATGGCACCTACAACCCCCAGTAGGCAAACCAATACATGTAGCCCGGAATAATTAGTAATGGGCTACTACCTAAACCAACACGCACAATAAGCAGAAATAAGCAAAAGCAAATACAAAATAGAATAACGTGGAAGCAAACAACCTGAATATATACATAAAGAAACTAAACCAACCCAAAGACTTGGTTTGATAGTACAAGAGCCTCTAATAAAATACAAGTGCTAGAGATAAAAAAATAGAATATATAACTGTCTTTGAATAATAAAAGAGTAGCAGTTCCAAAAGATGAGATATGGTCAAGACCCAGTCGGTAGGAGCTCACCCTAGTCTCGAATATCCAAAAGTTGCATGAGAATCCACGCGATCAACGTCGAAGGATCACATTAGAATCTGCACCAGAGAAATCCAGAAGTGTAGTATGAGTACCAACTGCTAAGCAATGGGTAACCAGTAGGCATCATAGGCCAACTGAGCGCATATAAGATATAAAAGAAGTAAATAGCAGAAAACAAAGAAGCAGTCACAGAAACAAAGAGAAAGTACACACAAACTAGCATGGGTAGAAGTCAATGAGAATACAAGCATGCTATGCTAGCCACAGAAGAGATATATATACCATAGAGCATAGGTGAAGGAAAGAAAAACACACCTGGGGTCCTTGCAACAACAATAAATATAAAAAAAGAGTTTAAGAAGAAGGGCGGTATACCGGTAGCCTCAAATCAAAGGGAAGGAAGGAAAATCAAGTAAACATTCTCATGCAAGAAATAATATAATTAACGAAATCATGATAAATACACTCTCAAGATAATAATAGACAGAAAACAACCTCACAAATACCATCCTAGGATAGTATAATCTACACCACAAGGAAACGAAAAGCCACTAACTAGCACCACGATAAAAATGGAATCCACTAACTCGCAAGTGCTTAGAAGGTCACAAAATCAGTGCCTCAACAAGATAGGAACCACTAATCGACCAATAATCAGAAGCCCATACGATCAATACTATGCCAAGATAACATCCGCTAAGCCACTAATAACAGAAGGATATAACAAGCTTTACAATAAGATATAAGTAATATAATCTACCTACAGTCCCAATTGGCGCCCATACACCCGAGGAACACAATCAAGTGAAAACAAACCCTCTGGAATCCCATACTACTTCAGCGTACACTGAGCAAACAACAAACAAGGGTGGAATTTGAATACAATATGCATGATGTGACATGATGTGATGGAACCAGTGTGATAGTAACCCTGTATGCACCTCCTCCGACACCTGTAAGCCCTGTAGGAGGACCCATGGTGGGACATACCTGCTATACCTCAACTACATCATATACCCCTCCTCTGGAACACTCAACATAAATCCCCTGATCTGGATCGGCAGGGCCCATGGAGGTCTTCGACCACATACAATAAAGAGCAAAATCTCAAAGAATAACTGCCCAGAGCATATATGGGTCTAAATCAGTGATTGAAATCTCTTAGTACGTGCTTAGAGTCTATCTAGGTCTAAATCAGTAGTAGTAATCTCAAAACCCTAATAAAGTGTGTCAGGAGTGTATCCGGGTCTAAATTAGTAATCAAGTCTCAAAATCCTCATAAGAGAGTGCTCGAAGTGTACCCGGGTATAAATCCATAGTAAAAATATGTCTAGCACTACGGCGTAGCCGAATCTAGTATCAGTGTGAAAATTGATGATAAAATTAACATAATGCCTCCTTTACCCCAAGAAGATCCATAAAATTAATTCCAAAATACTTTTAGAATTATTTTACTGAAAAAGGGCCCTCGAGGCCATATAAAGTGTAGAAAATCAGTTATAGTGGGCCCAAAGCCAAAAAAGTAGTAAAACATGCAGAAAATCCTTTGCATAAATGATATGATTGCAAACAAACAATAACCCAATGGCTCACAATCAACCTATCGGCCCTGCACAAGCACAATCAGCTCTACAACATAGATATCCAGCCTAATGTAGCATCTCGATGTCCGGGACTCACGAACATTCCCAAATATCCCACCGTCTATGATCCAGAGGCTTATACAAAGGCCACACAGGGCCACAAGGATAATATTACAATACTACATTTAATACTACAAACAGCATAAGAAAAATACGGACATAAAAGACGGACAAGGTCTGGGGTACCAACCTAGAATAACCCACCCAAGGATACTAATTACTGCAATTATAGCCTATATATACAAAGTATAAGGTAGGGAAGACTGTAACCTACCTGTCGTCCAACGACTAGCTGCTGGTACAGCATCGTCCAAGCTCGAACTGCTCTAAGAAGCCCCAAATCACGAACACACTATCAACACAATGTACTACTCATCAAAACAAAGCCAATGGTACCCATATTACTAAAAGTATAGCCGGTACAAAATTTCTGATCACAAGCGGCCCCAAGGGACCCACAACTTGAAGCTGGAATGAAAGAGCACACGATGATCACAACAGTCCCATGAGTGCATGCCCCAAGAATTAAAGGAATTTGACCAAAAAAGGGGGCTAAAACAGCCCTCCAAATAAGAGAAATCAAAGAGGGAATCAAAAGGATTTACCGAAAATTAACAAGGGAACTTACTGGATTAAAGTCGGAAAAACAATCACAAATCAATGATAATCCTCCTCCAAGAACTTGGATGACTAGACGTGAAGAATTGAGTTTTTGGAGCTGTTTTAATGGTGGAAATGAAGTTGGGTTTTAAACGAATTAAAATGAAGAAGTTGGCCCACATATCGGCTGCCAGTATTGCCAGGCACATGCATCTTGGCATTGCGCACGCGGGCCTGGCACGCGTGACCAGGAATACATGCACGCCCAGGCCATTCGGTGGCGAGGTTAGGTGCTAGGCCAGTATGCACGCACGAGGCCATTACGCGCGGTGCCCATGCGCACGCTGCCCAGGTGATGCTAGGCGCAAGCCAAGAGGAAGGGGGCGGCTAGCAATACTGTGTGCACGCAGCCATGCCCATGTGTGGGCAATGGCCTACTGGTGCCATGACAACAACCAGCTGCCAACAGTTATGCCAAAAAAAGAAAATTCTTTGACGGACCCTCGGGAATGCATTCGGGGTCCCGCGAACACAAATGAGCTGAGCTATTCAACTAGAAATGGCATTTTGCACTCAATGGAATCGATAAAAATCCCAACGAAGGTCAATTTAATAAAAAGTGGGTCCCACACCTAAAATCAACCGTTAGGCCAACTTAAACAAAAATGGAACCTTTGGCCAAAATTGAGTCTGAAAGCCTTGGGACTCGAACCAATGGTCCCTCTAGCCTAAACTTGATATTTCAGAGGTAATAGCGCTGAAGAAATTTCCATCTAAGGCTGTCTTTTCTGAATGTTGACCAAAGTGAACCTTACAGTCCTAATTGGCCTGAAAACACAGAATGAGAGAGAGTTCCAAGCTGAAAAGCTCCTAGATCCCGACCAAAGGTCCAACCAGATCAAAGTCTGCACTCCGAAGCTAATGAAATTGTTGGAATTTGATTCCGAGCAGGTTTGCAAATAATGTTGACTGAAGTCAATGATTTCCTAAGTTAAAGCTCTAAAATAGGGAAATAGCCATAAAGACCAAACAAAAGGCCCGGGCACCAAACTACCAGTCCCAGCAAGCCATAAATAACTTGAGGCCACTACAAGCAAGCTTTAACAGTATAAAGAAGGTGGAAATGCGTGAATGACTGAAAGGGTCATTACATCATCCACTACTAAAAAGTCTTTCGTCCGCGAAATTCAAGGAAAGAAACATTAGAGACTCAAACAAAGACAGATACTAAGCCTGAACCACTTTTTCAGTCTCCTGGGTAGCCTCCTCGACCAGACGACACCCAACGGAGTGAAACAAAAGAATATCTACCAAAAAGCCTTAACTCCTTACTAGCCAAGCTAGACTGCAACCTTTAACTCCAAAACTTCAAAGGTCTAGCAACTGAATCAAACCTTTAAGGAACCCAACTAGAAAGTACCGACACAACACCAAAACCAAGAGAACCAAGGTGACCAACACCCAGGACTTGAACCCTTGATACTACAACCAAATTCACCCAGCAAGCCACAAACCAAATCTCTAACTCATGAATCTATCAACTCATTGAACTCTTCTATCTAACCTGAATCCCTCGTACCATATCCACGAAGCTTCAGCCAAGCCAAACACTCAAGCCTCTCTCGAAGCATCAACTAACCCACCAGAGATCCATAGTTCTCGCTATGCTCAACCTCGAATGATGCCACTTTCAGACTTAAACTCTATCCAAGCCAAGCTCTAGTCTACTAGCCTCTGACATCCAAAATACTAACCCATAGAATATCCTTGAAAGTTGGAGTAACCTTCCCCGACTGAACATCAACCAACAGACGGATACCTTTGCTCAGATTAGCCTCAATACCTTAACCCAACTGAACCAACCATTGGAGCTCAATTGTAACCAGGATACCAGGGTCAGAAATGACAGGGATGAACACCCTGTGTCAATCACAGAACCTTCTAACTATAGAACAAAACCAACCTCGCTGAACCGTGCCAAGTCTTAATTGACTAAGAGTGAATGAACTAAAGCAACCTGCCCAAGAAGACCAAACTAAAACCCAATCTCTGCAAGTAGTATGGTATGCCTACCACGAAGTCCGTAGCCATCAACTAAGATCTAAACTCTAAGAATATTGTTGTTTCTCCAAATACTCGAACACTATTCGAATTTAAGATCACCCTACTAGCCTCACCTCAGAAAGAAGTCCACCATGCCGCAAATATCAAGTCAAACACCCTGTAGGGAAAGGAAGGGATGACTGAAGTCCAAGGTCGCCACATAGCTATTGAAAACTTCATAATCTTTTAGCTCACCATTTGTCTCGCAACACCCGATCTTTTGTACCAGTACACAAACCACCAGCTCTGAAAGCATTAAATTTAAAATAACTCCTGGCCTACACCGACAGCGCCTAACCAACTCTGGAATCCCATGCAACAGACAACCCTCGGAGAATCAACTAATCAAACCCTTAACTCCCAAACACCAAGGCGACCATCAATCTCAAAGTACTATCAAAATCCAAATTAGTCTTGTCGACCTTAACGCATACAACCTGATCACATAATTCATATACCCGCTCATCCTCGAACAGACGCCCAATGAATCCGTCCAACCAAGGTAAAATAGACCTTGCACTGACAAGAACACCACTAGGATCTGACAAGTCCATCCTAATCAAATGGTTAGCCAAGAACTGAATGTCCAAGGCCAGCGGCCACTCCGAAACTAAAATAGAGAAGCTAAGTTGCCCGCACTCACTGCCCTTCTGGCTCAAAGATTATACACCCAACAAGAAACTTCCACGAACCATTTGAAGCAACCTGCTAGGCTATGATTCTAAAACCCAACTTCAATTGCCAAACAATACCTCTGTCAAATCTTTGAGTAGACTCATATGCCTCTGATGAATGCTATAGAAACTAGAGCCAACTAGGCTCTGAATATACACTTTTCCAAATCTAAAGATGCTACTGTGACTTGGGTCACCCAAAGAAAATAACAAGGATAGTCATAGCTGATTCACAATCCCCCAAAGGTAGTATTGGAAAAGCCTACCGTGTTGATCTCTACTAAAAGGAATCTTGACCTTGAATCTATCCAAGCAAAATACAACTGCACTATGTAGTCGGTCGAATCAAGTCATCAATATAAAAACCTAAGCATACCCTCAGTCTTCACCTCAGTCAGCTACTAGTAACCCATACATACAAATAAGGAGTCGTCTCCCTCCTTTTTTCAAACTAACGAAACCCTTTCCAAAGATACCTTGAACCTGATAAACTATTTCTCAGAAGATCCTAGAGCAGTTCCCTTAGCTCCTACAACTCTACTAGCGACACTCGATAAGACAGGAAAAGGGTAGGCCAAAATCCCAACTCAACCAAAATGCTACAGTCAAGCTCAACCGCAATACCACCATCAAAACTAAACCAACCAAAATTGGGGGAAACAAGGAAAACAACTCATATATCTACCAAATTCCAAAACCAACCAAAATAATGAGGATTAACTCTAACCCATTAGGAAAAGCAAAACCATCTAGTACCCGCTTGCACAACTAGTAAAATCTCTTTAAGACAAAACAACTTCCCTTGGTACACCATTACCGATACCATACCATACAAATGAAAAGATTTCTAGCAATCACTAGGTACTAGCCTAGGAAACAACCACCCAAGATATCTAGAAAAGAATAACTCAAACCAATTCTAGAACCACATGAAACTGGAAATAAAGCTAAAAAGACCTACCCACGAGTCACAACTCCAGCCAGTCCCTTTTCAAGGACAACACACTCCCATCCACTACAAAAAAGAGTAAATCTACCTTGAAATTACACACACAAATACTAAATAATCAAATAATAATGCAACCAAACAAGAAACATGTATGCATATATGCATATATACGAAAAAGGGATAGATTCACAAAGCAAACAACGTTAGCACTAGCTGATGGTAACAAAAGTCGTACCTGCAGTAATGATATATGGAATCTCTACCTCTGGCCTACCAAGAGGAGCAGATTGTCGTTGTCAATCTATAAAATGAGAAGTCGATGTTGAAGGCTCGATCGCCCCTTGCCAAGGATAATCTCTAAAAATGTGACCAATCACCCCATAACTATAGCAACCCAATGAAGCCCTGCTCTGATGCACGATGCCTGTCGGCTTTCAATGGATACCTGAACTACCTAGTTGAAACCCACCTCTAACCATCTAGGGACCACCCTTACTACCATGCGCAACACCTCTCGCTGCTTAGGGACCACCCCTACTACCCTGCACACCGCCTCTAGCAGGTGGCACTGGAACCCTGGAAGATGAAACTTGCTGACCCTGCTGATTGGAAGGTGTGATCATTGGGCAATCCCTAGAAAAGTGCCCATGGTCACCGCATTGAAAACAACCGCCACTAAATAAAGCCTGATGGGGAGCTATCACTGAACCTTACTATCCATCACGGCCTACACGCCCTAAATACAAACCTCAAAGAACCTGCCATGTACCATGTCAACTCTGCTTAACATACTCTGTACAACCACCCTCTAAAACCTGTGGAGCCACTAAAATTGGCCTGTTAGATAGGAAGCAATAGAACTGATCTCTACTAGAAAATCCCCTACCTTGAGTCTGAGAATCACAGAAACTTCCCTAAAAGTGATGCCTCTTACCAGTACCTCTATACGCCTCGTGATATAATCCCTTAATAGCCCAAGCATGGTTAACTACCTGAAGAAAGGTAGTCCCAACTTTCACCAAGTGCTCTATCGCTAAATGAAATTGGGAAATCATCCTCCAACAAATCCCTGAACTCTTTAAAACTCTGTAGACACAGACCTAGCAGTATGTCAAATTACCTCGGGAAACCTTGCCTCATACTCCAATACCGACATACAACCCTACTGAAGACCTGGAACCTAAAATCTAACTATAACACTGCTTGAAGAACTAGGTACTGCCCCTACTTGGGGTTATATTACATCCTCTGAAAGACTCAGAATCCTAGCCATGGTATCCTGAAGAACAGTAGAAACCCTAATTTCTATCAAAGGCTAGGCTGGTTCCAAACTCCCTAACTGATGCAGTATACTGTCACTCTGAAATCCTGGCTCTTGAGGAAATGCTAAAGCAACAGGCATAGAAGCCTCATCGTCACCTATTGTCATACTCGTCTAAGGCATTTGAGAAGGAATGGAACAAATAATATTTAGAAGTTGATAGATCTAGGAACGCACGATAAAGATCCAAAAATAGGGAACTTTTCCTAATAAGGCCATGTAGCCTCCCGCAGATAGGATACGAACATCATCATACTGATCCACGAGACTCTACTTAGACACTTTCTCTTATACCAATGACATCGGTGAACATAGAGCTCTAATACCAAGCTGTCACGACCCGATTTCTCAGGTAATGATGGCACTTACAACCCCATAGTAGGCGAACCAATCCTCATAGCTCGAAAAAGTTAGTAATGTGCTACTACCTAAACCAACACGCATAATAAGCATAAATAAGCGGAAGCAGATACAAAATAGAATAGCAAGGAAGCAAACAACCTGAATATATACATAAAGAAACTAAACCAACCCAAAGACCTGGTATTGATAGTATAGGATCCTCTAATAGAATACAAGTACTAGAGATAAAACAATACAATATACAACTGTCTCTGAATAATAAAAGAGTAGCAGTGCCAAAAGATGAGATGTGGTCAAGCCCCGATCGGCAGAAGCTAACCCTGGTATCGAATATCCAAAAGTTGCACGAGAATCCACGTGATCAACATCGAAGGCTCACACTAGAATCTGCACTAGAAATATACAGAAGTATTGCATGAGTACCAACTACTAGGCAATAGGTACCCAGTAGGCATCATAGGCTACCCGAGCGCATATAAGATATAAAAGCAGTAAATAGCAGAAAGCAAAGAAGCAGTCACAGACACAACATAAAAAGTAAACAGAAACTAGCATGAATAGAAGTCAATAAAAATACATGCATGCTATGCTAGCCACATAAGATATATATATACCACAGAACACAGGTGAAGGAAAGGAAAATAAACTTGGGGTCCTTGCAACAACAATAAATATAAAAAGAGAGTTAAAGAAGAAGGAAGGTATACTGGTAACCTCAAACAAAAGGGAAGGAAAGAAAAACAAGTGAACATTCTCATGTTAGAAATAATATAATTAACGAAATCATGCTAAACACACTCTCAAGATAAGAATAGATAGAAAACAACCTTACAAATACTACCCTAGGATAGAATAATCTACACCACAAGGAAACAAAAAGCTATTAACCAGCACCACGATAAATATGGAATCCACTAACTCGCAAGTGCTTAGAAGGCCACAAAATTAGTTCCTCAATAAGATAGGAACCACTAATCCATTAATAGTTGGAAACCCATATGATCAATACTATGCAAAGATAACATCTTCTAAACCACCAATAATCGAAGGACATAACAAGCTCTACAATAAGATATAAGTAATATAATCTACCTACATTCCCAATTGGTGCCCATACACCCGAGGAATAAAATTAAGTGAAAACAAACCCTTCAACATCCCATACTACTAGAGTGTACACTCAGCAAACAATAAACAAATGTAGAATTTGAATACTATATGCATGATGTGATATGATGTGATGGAACCGGTGTGATAGTAACCCTTTATGCACCTCCTCTGGCACTTGTAGTCCCAGTAGGAGAACCCATGGTAGGACATACCTCCTATACCTTAACTACACTATATACCCCTCCTCTGGCACACTCAATATGTAGCCCCTGGTCTGGATCGGCAAATCCCATGGAGGTCATCGACCACATACAACAAAGAATGCAAAATCTCAAAGTATAACCACCGGAGTGTATCTGGGTCTAAATTAGGGATCAAAATCTCTTAGTACGTGCTTAGAGTCTATCCGGGTCTAAGTCAATAGTAGTAATCCCAAAACCAAATAAAGGATGCCCGAAGTGTATCTGGGTCTAAATTAGTGATCAAGTCTCAAAACCCTCATAAAAGGGTGCCCGAAGTGCCCGAAGTGTATCCATGTCTAAATCCATAGTAAAAATATGTCTAGCGCTACAACATAGCCGAGTCTAGTATCAGTGTGAAAATTGGTGATAAAATCATCATAATGCCTCATTTACTCCAAGAAGATCCATAAAATCAGTTCCAAAATCCTTTTATAATCATTTTACTAAAAACAGGCCTTTGGGGTCATTTAAAGTTTAGAAAACTGATTAAGTGGGCCTGCAGCCAAAATAGTAGTAAACCATGCAGAAAATCCTTTACATGAATGATATGATCACAAAGAAACAATAGCTTAACGGCTCACAATCAACCTATTGGCCTTGCACAGGCACAATCAGCTCTACAACATAGATATCCAGCCTAACATAATATCTCAATGTTTGGGACTCACAAAAATTCCCAAATATCCCACCCTCTATAGTCCAAAGGCTTATACAAAGGCCACATGGGGTCACAAGAGTAATATTACAATACTACATCGAATATTACAAATAATGTAAGATATAATATGGAAAGAAGAGACGGACAAGGTATGGGGTACCATGCTAGAATAACCCACCCAAAGATACTAATTAATGCAATTATAGCCTATATATGCAAAGTCTAAGGTAGGGAAGACTGTAACCTACCTGTCATTCGATGACTAGCTCCTAGTACAACATTGTCAAAGCTCAAACTGCTCTGAGAAGACCCAAATTGTGAACACACTATCAACACAATGTACTACTCATCAAGACGTAGACAATGATACCCATATTGCTAAAAGTATAGCCCGATCAGAATTTAAGTCACAAGCAAACGCATGGGTCCAATAACCCAAAGCCAAAATGAAAGATCACACGATGATCACAACACTCCCATGAGTGCATGGCCAAAGAATTAAAGGAATTAGACCAGAAAAGGGGCTAAACAGCCCACTAAATAAGAGAAATCAAAGAGGGAATCAAATGGATTTACCAAAAATTAACAAGGGAACTTACCGGATTGAGGTCGGAAAAACAATCACAAATCAATGATAATCCTCCTCCAAGAACTTGGATGACCACAGGTGAAGAATTGAGGTTTGGGAGCTAGTTTTTATGGTGGAAACAAAATTGGGTTTTAAAAGAATGAAAATAAAGAAGTTGGCTAATATATTGGCTGCAAGCACTACCAGGCGCACGCAGGCCAGGAGCACATGCATGCCCTAGCCATGCAGCAGTTAAGCCCGATGCTAGGCCAGGGAGCACGCATGCAGCCACTGCGTGTATGTCCCATGCGCATGCTACCCAGGCGATGCATAGGCATAGGCCAAGAGAAAGAGGGGGCGGCTGGCACTGTTGTGTGCACGCGTCCATGCCCAAGCATGGGTAATGGCCTGCTGGTGCCATGTGATACGCCCAAATTACAACTCCAATTACGAAGCGTAAGTGGTCGTCATCAAGAATAGAACCCAACAGAGGTTGGGGTCGATCCCACAGGGAATAAGGTGCAAATTAGGTCATTCGTGAATTAGATGACTAGTAGTCAATAGTTTCCGGTAAATAAGGGGGGTTTGTGTGATCAATATGTGAACAAAAACACTAAGAACGTATGAGTTTTAATCAATATGACAGAAAACTAGGGAAGTGTTCACCATGGCGTTGTAACAATTTCGATTCAAAGCTTAACCGGGTTCTTTCTATATGCGTATCACGATGTGATTGAATTAATGGTATCATCTAAACGTTTCTCAACCAAATAGACGAATTTCCTTTTCAATTCTCTCGAGCTTGAAAAGGTGAGCTTTTGTATTTCAATCATAAACATCAAGTAGATTAATCTAGTTACAACATTAATCATAAGACGAGAGTTGGTAGTCTCGAATCCTCGTAGTTAATCAAATTTCCCGTTTTAAATCTCTTTACTCAAGAAAATCAAACCTAGGCATGTTCTAATATTTACAACCACTAGAAAATGTTAAGAATGAATGATTAACGATGTGACAATCATAAATATTGAACCCGACGCTACCCGGAATCTATATTGCTACTTTTTCCATTGCTCCCACAACCCTAGTTGTGGGAAGTTAGTTACTCATGCTATTCGAAGAAGAGAAGAAAGTCATATTCATAATAAAGAGAAAAGATTCTTATGATATAATGAACACAAGCTTCAATTATCCAAGAACAAGAAAACCAAGATCCTAAGAGAAATGGAAGAACAAGATGATGAAGAAGAAGAAGGAGAAAAACATGTTTGTACGTGTTTTTCTCTCCCAAAACTTGCTCAAAAGTATCCTAGAACTATTTGGTAATCAATAATAAAATAACCCTAACACAGGGTATTTATAGTAGTGTAGGAAATAAAGTCCAAAAATAGAATTTTTGGAATCTCGCGTCGCGTTGACGGGTCGCCTGACCGACCATCACAGGCGTGACAGGCCGTCACGGTGGCCGTCACCACTAGGCAGTGGTGCTGCCTCACTTGAAGGCCAAGTTGATGGACCGTCACCACTAGGCAGTGTTGCTACCTCACTTGACGGCCAAGTTGACGGACCATCACCTTGGTGACTAGCCATCACGGTGGCCGTCACTCTTATACAGAGGGTCTTTTTGCTCGTATTTCCTTTCGTTTCTATGTTTGTCTCTCTTTCCTGCAAACATAGCATAAAACATCAAAAACGACGACGGTTGCTTGAGAACTTACGGTTATTCTTAGTTTAAAGGAGTCAAATGTGTCGTAGAATGGCGGCACATCAACACCCTCAACTTAGACGTTCGCTTGTCCTCAAGCAACATGACATAAAAGAAAAACAATAAGACGACTCAACTAAGAAAACAAACTCATGTTACCTAGCAAATCATGTCCCTTCAACAGTTCATTAAATTTTTTAATCAAGCCCCCTAGTAGCACACAAATGTATGAAACGCTAACTTGTAAGGATCCAAACATGTCATTCCGATATGATAGAACGTTCTACATACACACGCGCAGCTATCCTAACAGTCAATAGACAATACAGAAATCTTGGTGCCCTCACCACAAAGAAGTCCCACACACAAGATTTGGGACTAGGTAAGGCGCTCACACTCACAAACGATTTCAAACAATGCACATGCGATGCCATAAGCTTGCCCTTACTATTCTATTTCAGTTTTTCGGAAAGCCGCTCAGGATCACTACAGGACTTGTTTTGGCTTGTAATGAGGCTTCGGGTGCAGGTAGGATACGTTTGGGGAATAGTGACTAAACCCTCCTTGGAATCACTGACCTACTATTTCCACTTAACTTTACTCTGTCCATCCTTATTCACCTTTTTATTCCCTTCTTTCTAGCTACAGGTGCGGCCTCTTTATTTTGACAATTCTTTTTATCTCTTTTTCGTTCTTTTTCAGCTCTTTTGGTTTCTTTTTCTTTCTTTTCTTAGACACACACCCGACATTTTCATTCTATCCACACCCAATCTTATCCATCCTATTTTTCTTATCATTTACTTCTATAGTAGCCACCCTCAACTTAGGCTGATTGCCTGAGTTGAGGTGCACGATGTCCAAGGAAGGACCAGGGCCAAAATAGGGATTCAAAGTTAAAAAGGAACGGTGACAGGTATTGGAAGAATAGGGTCAATTATGGCTCAAACAGGGATCAAAAGGATTATTTGCATTTGGATGGTCTTATAAGCTAAGTGGACTGCACACAAAAAGGGCCTGTGATCCTTTCCTAAGCAACCAACTTCAAACTTAACAAAATAGACCGGGCAAGTTCTAGATGCATGCACAGAGTAAGAATTTATAACAATAAGCTCACACACACTTGGCACCAAGAAACCATACCACTACCAACTATCGAAAC
This sequence comes from Jaltomata sinuosa, assembly GCA_003996215.1. Taxonomy (NCBI): domain Eukaryota; kingdom Viridiplantae; phylum Streptophyta; class Magnoliopsida; order Solanales; family Solanaceae; genus Jaltomata; species Jaltomata sinuosa. Next base: position 277,567 of record QJPP01001965.1, on the reverse strand, counting down.
AACAGCTCGGCTTAAGCATACTTATTCCAATCATAACCACAAAATGACATTCAAGGATCCAGACAGTCAATCGTTTCAAACATAAGGGGGCACATTTTTCAAAAAAAATGCCATGCTTGCTATAGACACTAGAAAAGAACTAAAATTTAAACGACAACCTAAACATGCCGGTTCTACTAGATAGCACACCGGAGGTAAAAGAAACACGGCAACAAAAACCCTCAGTGGTGAAAGACTCACAGGTATCCCAACACCCTCAACTTAGACTCATGCATTGTCCCGAATGCATACATGTGAAAGCTAAAACTGTGAGAGAAAGGAATACCTGTGAAGCCCATAGGACTCAGAGTCTGGCTTGATGTTGGAGACCGCCAGGGTCTCCAAAGCAGGTGAAATCAATGGAATAGGTGCCAGCTACCCTATCCCGTTGAGCTCCAACTTTCTCTTTTATCGGCTCCGCAGCTAGTCGCGACAACTTCTTTACTCTTTCTTTGCTGGTTTTCTTGCGGTGTTTTCTTTTTTTGATTTGTTCTCACCGCCTTCCTTTGTAGGTTTCTCTTCTCGCAGCATCATTCTCATAACAACTCGAGTCTCGACAGGACCCTTCTCCTCAATATGCACATCCGCAGGGGCTTCATCAACAACATTTATAACCGCGACCACTCTCATGTCTCTTGGTTGCTTTATCAACTTACACGCATCAAACTTGACCAATTCATTGTTTAATCTGAATGTCAGTTCGTTTCTTTCCATGTCGACCAATACTCTTGCAGTGGCTAACAATGGTCGTCCCAAGATTATGGGAACCTCAAAGTCAACTTCGCAATCTAGGATCACAAAGTCGGCCGGGAATATAAACTTCCCAACCTTGACCAGCACATCAAACAATATTCCCACTGGTCGCTGTACTGAACGGTCAGCCATTAGCACCCTCATGGTAGTTGGTTTGGGCGCTCCCAAACCCAATTATTTGTATACTGCTAGCGGCATCAAGTTGATGCTAGCACCAAGATCACATAAGGCTTTTTCAAAGTTGAATTTCCCAATAGTACAGGGAACAGTAAAAGCACCTGGATCTTCCTTCTTTTCCACTAACGATCTTGAAGAAATAGCACTGCAGTGGTGGAGGTTATCTTCTGGTTCAAAGCTCATTGACCTCTTCTTGGTAATCAAGTCCTTCATGAACTTGGCATATCTGGGCATTTGTTCAAGAGCGTCCACCAGAGGGATGTTTACTGATATCTGCTTTAACATGGTCATAAAGTTTAGGAACTTGCTATCGTCCACTTTCTTCTTCAAGCGTTGTGGGAAAGGAGATGGTGGCCGAGGCATCATAGTTGGAAGCTTTTCAACTTCCTTTCTTTTATCCGTGCGCCTTTGAGTAGCATCCTCTACCACCTTGTCATCCGCAACATCATCTTTTTGAGTCTGAATTACCGGATGTGATTCCGATAATGTTTTATCGCTTCTCGTAGTGATCGCCATACAGCTTCCGTCCTTCCTCGGGTTTGGAATGGTGTCACTCGGCAAGGTACCTGTCTTCCTTTGATTTAGAGATGCTGAGATTTGACCCACTTGCTGTTCCAATTGCTTGATAGAGGTAGAATGTGAATCCACTACCTGACTCATTATTGATAATTCCGTCCTCATCTCCTTTACCGCGGAGTCGATAGATTCCACCTTCAGCAGCATCTTAGCCATCATGTTCTCTAGTTTGGACATCCTTGTCTCGGTGTTAGCTCTTTCCCGATTACCAGGTGGTACATATAACCCACCTCCATCAGTTTTATTCTTCCAGTTCCCCTGCTCGCGGTCTCTGTAGCCAGCTTTTTCATAGTAGTTGTCTCTCTGATAGTTCCGACCTTGGTTTCCCTGACCATTAGCCTAGAAACCACCCAAATAATTTGCCTCCTCATCAGGTTCAAACTCTGCTGCTCTACCTTGGGAACCCACCGCTTTCACTTTCTCAATACCTCCTGTTAACAAATGCTTTGTCAGTAGGTCCATTTGCGTCTTCAGATGGGCCATATCTTGGTCCCGCTCTTCCTTCTTTCTGCGCTGCTCTGCTGACATACCAACTGCATAAGTGCTAGCTGCTACCTCTGTATCACGTGTATGCCAGGCCCTGTTGGTTTTGGTAAGCCTGTCCAAAATAGCTATGGCATCGGCAAAAGTGAGACCCATAAACGCTCCACCTGCTGCATTATCCAGTGTCGGCTTGGTAGCCAAATTTAGTGCCCTGTAAAACGTCTGCATCAGGAAAATGTTGGTCAACTGATGGTTAGGGCATTGTGTTAGCTTCTTCTTGAACCGTAACCACGTCTCATGTAACGCCTCATGAGGTTGTTGTCTGAAATTTCTAATTTCATCCCTCAACTGTATCATCCTAGAGGGAGGAAAGAACCTTTCTAGAAAAGCTCCTTTCAACTCTCCCCAGGTTGTGATAGAGTCGGGGGTTAGCTCTGTCAACCATAACGCTACCTCATCAGACAGAGACAACGGAAACAACCTGAGCCTAATCGTTGTCTGACTTACTCCAGGCAATTCGAACGACTTGCAGATACCCACAAAATTCATCAGGTGCCGGTTTGGATCGTCACCAGCAACACCACGGAACACTCCTCTCAAATTCAACAGCTGAATCATTGTGCTAGTGATATTAAACTTGGCCCCGGGTGCTAGCGGAGGAAAAGCAATAGCGCCCGTGGCCCCAACTCCATCTAATTCGACCTCCTCATCATTCAACTCAATGTCGACCTCAAGACCACCAGCATTCAAACGTTGTTGGGCTTGCTGAGCTGCAGCGAGTCTCGCTGCCTCTTGTTGTTGCTCATTCATGTTTTGCCTTATCGTTCTTGCAAGCTCAGGGTCGTAGGGTAATATTGGTTCACCCGAGCGTCGGGTACTTGGCATGCACAACTATGTACCCTGTAACAAACAAAAACAACAAATAAAAATAAAAGCAGGAAATATGACTAAGAGTCAAATAAACACAAAAAACTTAATAAACAACCGTATTCCCCGGCAACGGCGCCAAAATTTGATACGCCCAAATTACAACTCCAATTATGAAGCGTAAGCGGTCGTCGTCAAATATAGAACCCAACAGAGGTTGGGGTCGATCCCACAGGGAATAAGGTGCAAATTAGGTCATTCGTGAATTAGATGACTAGTAGTCAATAGTTTTCGGTAAATAAGAGGGGGTTTGTGTGATCAATATGTGAACAAAAACACTAAGAACGTACGAGTTTTAATCAATATGAAAGAAAACTAGGGAAGTGTTCACCATGGCGTTGTAACAATTTCGATTCAAAGCTTAACCGGGTTCTTTCTATATGCGTATCACGATGTGATTAAATTAATGGTATCATCTAAACGTTTCTCAACCAAATAGACGAATTTCCTTTTCAATTCTCTCGAGCTTGAAAAGGTGAGCTTTTGTATTTCAATCCTAAACATCAAGTAGATTAATCTAGTTACAGCATTAATCATAAGACGAGAGTTGGTAGTCTCGAATCCTCGTAGTTAATCAAATTTCCCGGTTTAAATCTCTTTACTCAAGCAAATCAAACCTAGGCATGTTCTAATGTTTGCAACCACTAGAAAACATTAAGAATGAATGATTAACGACGTGACAATCATAAATATTGAACCCGACGCTACCCAGAATCTATATTGCTACTTTTGCCATGGCTCCCACAACCCTAGTTGTGGGAAGTTAGTTACTCATGTTATTCGGAGAAGAGAAGAAAGTCATATTCATAATAAAGAGAAAAGATTCTTACGATATAATGAACACAAGCTTCAATTATCCAAGAATAAGAAAACCAAGATCCCAAGAGCAATGGAAGAACAAGATGATAAAGAAGAAGAAGGAGAAAAACGTGTTTGTACGTGTTTTTCTCTCCCAAAACTTGCTCAAAAATATCCTAGAACTATTTGGTAATCAATAATAAAATAACCCTAACACAGGGTATTTATAGTAGTGCAGGAAATAAAGTCCAAAAATAGAATTTTCAGAATCTCGCATCGCGTTGACGGGTCGCCTGACGGACCATCACAGGCGTGACAGGCCGTCACGGTGGCAGTCACCACTAGGCAGTGGTGCTGCCTCACTTGACGGCCAAGTTGAAGGACCGTCACCTTGGTGACTGGCCGTCACGGTGGCCGTCACCACTAGGCAGTGTTACTGCCTCACTTGACGGCCAAGTTGATGGACCGTCACCTTGGTGACTGGCCGTCACTCTTATCCAGAGGTTCTTTTTGCTCGTATTTCTTTCCGTTTCTATGTTTGTCTCTCTTTGCTGCAAACATAGCATAAAACATCAAAAACGATGACGGTTGCTTGATAACTTATGGTTATTCTTAGTTTAAAGGAGTCAAATGTGCCGTAGAATGGCGGAACATCACCATGATAGCAAACATCTACCAACAGTTATGCCAACAAGAGAAAATTCTATGACGGACCATTGGGAATGCATTTCGGGTCCCGCAAACACAAACAAGCTGAGCTATTCAACTAGAAAAGGCATTCTAGACTCAACAGAATCAACAAAAAGCCCAATGGAGGTCGATTTAACAAAAAGTGGGCCTCACGCCCAAAATCAACCTTTAGTCCAACTAAATCCAAATCAAAACCTAAGGCCAAAATTGATTCTGAAAGCCTCGGGACCCAAACCAATGATCCCTCTAGCCTAAACTCGACATTCTGAAGCTAACAACACTGATGGAATTTCCATTTGATGCCATCTTCTTTGAATGTTGACCAAAGTGAAGCTTACAGCCTAACCTGCCTGAAAACACAAAATGAGAGAGAGTTCCAGGCTGAAAAAAACTCCCAAATCCTGACCAAAGGTCAAACTAGACTAAAGTCCATGCTCCAGAGCTAATGGAACTGTCGAAATTTGATTTTGAGCACAATTGCAAAGAATATTGATTGAAGTCAATGATTTTCTAAGTTAAATCTCTAAAATAGGGGAAAGGCCATAAAGACCGAAAAAATTGCTTGGGCACCAAACTATCGGTTCCAACAAAACATAAATAACTTGGAGCTACTACAGGCCCTCTAACAATACAAATATAGCAGAAATGCATGAATGACTGGAATGGTCATTACATAAATTCTCTGAATTTCTGAGGTCATGGGTTCATAACATGCCAAATCGTACTAAAATCGGCTAAGTCTGTCAAATCATGCATAGTTCTTCACATAGTAAAACAACTTGATTGAAAACCACTTGAAATCATTCATAATCATTTATAATAGATACCATATTCAAAAAGTATCATGAAAAAACTATACTTCAAGAAATATGCATAATTGGTAGGAACCCAAACTTGTGAAGTCATAATAATCATAGTGAAAATCTGAAGTTTTTGGGAATAAGGGAGAAAACTGGTAGAAAACTCTTACTGAATACCCACATACCTTAATTTCTCCTAAAACTTCAAGGAATAACCTTAACTTTGATAAAGAACTCAAGAACTTAGTTCTTGAGACTTTGATAGAGCTTTCTTGAAAACGCTAGAATTGTTAGGTAGGATTGGATTAATAAATCTGTATTTTAATGATAGAAACTAACAAGAATTGATTAGAAACTCGCAAGGGGACTTACCTAGGAGAAGAAGAATGAGTGGATGAGAGAAAACCAATTCTAGATCTTGAAAGAATAGCCAAAGGATGAAAAAGTTGGATTAAAACTGACTTAAAAGGGTTCCCATCAGCCTATTTGTGCTAGATTTGCGCCCCACAAGTGGGCACCCACGGTCTGCAAATGGTCTGCAACCCTTTCCTGAACATCAGCCAAAATTTCCTCCCATTGACCCCTTTTAAGTTGGACCTACAGCCCGCAAATGGGAATTTGCGGCTGCAACTGGTCCGCAACTATTTCCAAAATGTCAGTCAAAACTTAAATGACCATAACTTTTGACTCCGACCTCGGTTTAACAAGTGGTCAGTGGAAATACAAAAAAGTCTCAAAGATCTTTAATTTAGTTGGTCATAGGTCATTTAACTCTTCGATTCTAGGAGTGATCATTCGAAGTTGACCCTAGTCAGAAATTATGCAAAAACTCAATTAGTAGAGAAACATTCATCTTAACTTTATGCTAGCAGTTCCTTATGACCTTAATTCATATCCAATACATTTCTCACACTTAATAAATGATCTTAACACCTAAGTATAATACAAATTATCTAGTTTTAGTCTAATTCGTACTTATAATGATTCAAATCTTATCCCAAATGTTTGAGGTGTTACATTACTCCATTTTGAACATTATCTTTGTAGGTAGTACTATTGTGGTAGGAGAAAAGTACTTTGTGTCTTTATCTTCTCCATTTGGAAAATACCATGGTTGATAAATTAAAGCATGGATTTTGATTTATTTTACTTATGGATGACATTGAGGAACACTCTTTGGGTGTAATTTCTCTTTCCCTTTAAATGAGTAGCTAATTCTATTTCTAGGGGTGTGGGCAAAGATGAGTGTGTGATTATGATTGGGTATTGATTAATTTCTCTTAGATTTGATTATTATATATGGGTCTAATTATTTCTTCAAATTTGAATTATATAATTGATGGTTGTAAATATTAATTTAGATCTCTAATTCTAATCTTGAGAAAAAGGATTGGAATTGGGTAAGATTTCATTAGTGAGGATTTTGGAATTCTCCCATCTAAGGTCTAAGGCTAGAAATAGCTTAAGTCCACTCATGCTCAAATTGGTTGGTCAATTGTGATTCACTTTGTAGTTTGAGAGAACCCAAAGTAGAGATGCTCTTGGGTTGAGAGACTTTGAGAATTAGCCTAAACCAATGCTAACTATATCATAATCAAATCAAAGGCAATTATTAGCTCCGATTATAGTTACTACCCTATCCAAAGAACACCCCTACATTTTCTTACTTGATTGAAACTCAATTAAGTTATGTTTTGAACTTGATTACTATCGATTTGAACCAATCTTTTTAAAACAAAACCGCCCATTTTAATTTTACTTAATTTTTATTCATGCAAGGTGCATTCAATTAGTGATTTAAAATACAAATTGGTTTCATCTGTGTCCCAATCCCTGTGAGATCGACCCCTACCTAGTAGGGTAAATAATATTTCCAATGACCATGTACACCATATTTTGATTGATATGGTGGATTTGGGTGTTATCAATTATGGCACCATTGCCTGGGATTAAGTTATAGATTTCCCATTTTGTGATTTGGTTCACTTTTTTTGCACATTGTTTCAAGTTACTTCGTTTGTTGTTTTTGATTTGTGATAGGTGACAACATGGGTAATACCTCTAGAGATGATTCTAGTTTTGATGGTCAAATGAATGAAGATTACCCTATGGGTTATACGGGTGTGGAAAGTACAATTTTCCTACCTCTAACATTGAGAACACAATATCACATGCCACTAGGATGATGTTACACCTATGAAAATTAAGGGGATATTTTGTAGACTCTCACATGAGGATGCAAATTGTCGTATTAAGAAATTTGTGGACATTTTATAACCCATCAACATCACAAATATTAGTCAAGAATAAATTCAATTTACGCTCTTTCCATTCTCCCTAATGGGGGAAGCAATGAGGAACTTCCCAAAGGTTCCTTCAAATCTTGGAATAAGCTCATTGAACCTTTTCTTAATCAATTTTTCCCTTTATCCCCTATGCTTCAACTTCGTGATGAGATCACAATTTTTAAACAATTGTTAGGTGAACCTCTTTATGAGGCATGTTTGTGTTTCAAAAGGAAGGTACAACACTATCCAAACTATGTCCTCCCTGATGAACTGTCATTGCAACATTTTTATAGATCCTTGGATTCGATCAACATAGCGCTTTCTAATAACCTAGTCGTTGGTTCATTGATGGATCACATTTTTGTATCACTAGAGTTTTACTTGATGGATGAAAAAAATTAATCATGTTGGCACACTTGGGAAGCCGAGATGGCAATGGGTTCTACCTGCACGAATGAAACTAAGAAGATGCAAAAAATAGAGGAAGATAGGGATGAGGCAATGGCTTAAATAATTACTCAATTGGACTTTCTCATAAAGCATGTTATGGAGGCGGATACAAGGAATGTGAATTCCATTGGTGCACATGGGGGTAAAGAGCATGATGAGGTTGTGTATTTCCTACATAATAAAGAGTCTTATGCTATATCGAACCAAGGTGTGGGTTTCTGTCCTAGCTACCAAGGTGCCAATCAAGGATCGTGAAGGCAAGGAAATGGGAATCAAGGTAAGAACATGGATCATGATAAAAGTTTGAGAAATTGGGGGCACAAAAGCCTTGTAGGCTCTAAAATGGAATATATGCTTGCACGTGTATTGAGGAAAATAGAATCAACCGATGTGGGTATCTTAAATGAGGGACGATGTGTCAAATATAACTGTGAGCTCCTATTCAGCCTCAATAAAGAACCTTAAGGATCATTTACTCAAATGTTCTTCCAATTGAATCCGAAGATTAATGGTATATTTCTAAGTGATTCAACCTCAATCCCAAAGAATGATAATCATTTCATGACGATTATAACTAAAAGTGGTGAAACCCTTAGTGATGTAGTTGAGGTTATAGATGAAAATAAGGGGGAGGAAGCTATGGTTGATCAATCCAAGGTGAAGATTAAGAGATTTGAAATGTTATTAGAAGGTGGTGCCAATTCAAAATTTTAGGCTACAAACTCAAGTTCGAAGGACAAAAGGTGGATCAACCAAGTGCGGTTGACAATGTTATGTAAAATGATGCTCTTAACCTTACTCCTCAAAAGACGGTTGATATTCATAATGAAAATAGGGACAAGGCCCCAAAAACTCCTTTGCCTTTTCCCAAATGCACCCTCCTTTTCCAATATGATTGAGGCAAAATAACGAGGAAGCTTAGTTTTGCAAATTCTTTGCCATGCTTAACAACTATTTTTCAATGTTCCATTAGTTGATGCCTTACTACAAATTCTAGGGTATGCAAAGTATATGAAAGACTTGATAACCTAAAATATGCATATGGATGTTGGGATGGTTGAGGTATCCTACCAATGTAGTGCGACCATGTCATGAAAATTAGTGCCAAAGCAAGAATATCCTGGTGCTTTAACTATTTTGTGCACCATGGTTTTTTTTTCAATTCGCGAAGGCCTTGTGTGATTTGAGGGAGAGCATTAACCTAATTCCGCTTGCTATATTTAGGAAGTTGGGACTCAGGGCTCCTAAGCCCACAAAAATGATGTTTCTTATGGAAGACTGGTCTATAAAATAACTAGTAGGTATCTTGTATGACATATTACTTAAAGTGAATAGATTTATTTTCCCTTCTGATTTTGGTCTTCTAGATTGTGAGGTTGATTTTGAGGTACCAATCATTTTGGGGTGCCTTTTCTTAGCCACCGAGCATGCTCTTATGGATACCAAATTTGGTGAGTTAAAATTTTGGGTGAATGATAAAAAGGTCACCTTCAATGTTTGCAAATCGATGAAACAACAATGTGATCTCCATTATTGAAACTATTGATGAAGTGGTTGAATGGCTGCCAAAACTCAATTCTTTGGGGAAAAATTAACGGCGGTTCTTTTGAATTATGATGGGTTAGAGATTTAGTATTATGAAAAGATGTGCAACGTATTGACATGGTTGGAATCCTATACATATGCCCCCAAGATACTTGATCTAGAATTAAAGAATCGACAATCTCTTCCCTCAAAACCATCCATTTTTTAACCCCCACTATTGGAACTCAAATCTCTTCCTTCTTATTTGAAGTATGCATATCTTGGTGCAATGAAACACTTCCAATTATTGTCTCCACCAAAATGCAAGAATGACATGTGGAAGCTTTGTTGTCCATGTGGAGGAAACACATTTGGGCTATCGAGTGGATGATAGTGAACATTATAGGCATTGCCCAAAGATGTGCAATTATAAAATTAATCTTCAAGATGATTGCACTCCATCCATTGATCACCAAAGGCGTCTTAACCCACCAATGCAAGAGGTGCTAAAAGAAGAGATCATAAAATGGTTTGATGCAGGAGTTGTATTTTGCATATCAAAATAGCATTTCAACGTGTCCGGTGCAGTGTGTGCCAAAGAAAGGAGGTATCATGGTGGTTCGGATGATAAAAATAAGTTGATTTCCTTGAGGCTCGTGATCAGGTGCTATGCATGCATGGACTACCTAAACCTAAACTCATGGACTCAAAAGGATCATTTTCTACTTTCATTCATGGACCAGATGCTTGACAGGCTCATAGGGTGGGCTTACTATTGTTTCTTCATGATTACTCCGGTTACAACCAAATCCCAATAGCCCCCAAAGATCATGAAAAGACCATTTTTATGTGTCCCTATGGCACATTTCCTTTCAAAAGAATGCATTTTGGCCAATGTAATTCTCCAACCACATTTAACCATTGCGTAATGTCAATATTCTCTCATATGGTGAATGATTTCATGGAAATATTCTTGGATGATTTATCAGTGGTCAGAGATTTACTTAAAGATTGCTTAGCACATTTGGCTGATGTTTTGAAGAGATGTGAAGAGAAAAACTATGTGTGGAATTGGGAAAAGTACCATTTTATGGTGAAAGAAGGGATTGTGTTGGGTCAAAAAAAGTTGGAAAATAAAATTGAAGTAGATCAAGCTAAAATTGAGGTTATTCAAAATTTCCTCCTCCAACTACTATTAACGGTGTGCGAAGTATCTTGGGACATGCACGGTCCTATCAAAGGTTCATCAAAGACTTTTTAAAAGTGGCTCTACTATTGTGTAAGTTATTAGAAATAGATACCAAGTTTGTATTTGAAATGCGTGCATGATATCTTTCAATTATTTGAAGGAGAAGCTCACCTCTTCTCCCATTATTGTGTTGCTCGTTTGGTAAAAACCTTTTGAGTTGATGTGTGATGCAAGTGGTGTCATCTTTGGGGACATACTTGGCTAAAGAAAGGACAAGATTTTTCACCCGATTTACTATGTTAGAAAGACATTTAATAGGTCTCAAATAAATTACATCGTGATAGAACAAGAACTACTTGTCGTGGTTTTTGTTTTTGAAAAGTTCTGAGTCTATTTGTTGGGGACTAAAGTTATGGTGCACATGGACAATGATGCAATTTTATATTTGATGGACAAGAAGGCTGCTAAACCAAGGCTTATTATATGGGTGCTCTTGCTCCAAGAATTTGACTTTGATGTGAAGGATTTTAAAGGATGTAAGAATCAAGTTGCAGATCACCTTTCTATGTTGGAGGAAAATGGTAGACCGGTGGGCATCTCAAAACAAATGATTCCTTCCCGAATAAATATGTCTTGGAGGCATCTTATGACTTAATTCCTTGGTTTGCTGACTTTTCCAACTTCTTGGCTAGAGATATAATGCCCAAGAGTTTGACTTTCCATCAGCGGAAGAAGTTTTGGAATGATGTTCGTAAGTTCTATTGGGATGAGCCCTATCTATTCTTCATTTGGACTGATGGTGTGATTCATAGGTTTTTTTTGGAATCAGATATGATTCCCATTCTTGGAGCATGCCATTCCTCTCTCAATGGTGGCCACAATAGTAGCATGCGGACAGACTCTATGGTTTTGCAATGTATTTTTTATCGGCCAACCATACATTAAGATGCCCATGATCTTGTCTAGCTTTGTAATCAATGCCAACACAATGGAGGTATTTCTCAAAAAACATGAACTCCCTTTGTCCCCAATTTTAGAATTTTAGTTCTTTGATGTTTGGAGGATAGATTTAATTGGACCATTTGTGACTTTGTATGGGAACATGTATATCTTCACGGCTGTCGATTTTGTACATAAATTGGTGGTGGCTAATATATTTCATAAGAATGAAGGAAAGAGTGTCACGGGGTTCTTAAAAAAGGTTTATCTTTACTCAGTCTGGTACTCCTCAGGCAATCATAAGTTATGGGGGGTCTAATTTTCAATTGCTTGTTTATCTCCATACTTGAAAAGTATGGTGTGATGCACAAAGTGGCAACCCCGATCATCCTCAAACTAGTGGTCAAGTGGAAGTGTCGAAGTGAAATTAAGAATATCTTGTAAAATATGGTCAATGTTAATAGGAACAATTGGTTGATAAAGTTAGATTATGCCTTGTGGGCATATAGGGTCACTTCAAAACTCTTATTGGTATGTCCCATTACCAATTAGTCTTTGGCAAGGCATGTCGCTTGCCCGTGAAGCTAAAACATAAGGCAATGTGGTCTTTGAAAAAGATGAACCTCAATTGGTAAAAGGCTGCCCATGCAAGGGTTGAGGATTTAAATGAGATTGATGAATTCCGGATGATAGCATATGAGAGTGCCTTCTTCTATAAAGCACACATGAAGCATTTCAATGATCAAACGATATTGATGCGAGAATTTTCTCTCAGGTAGTGGGTGCTCTTATTAAATTCAAGGCTTTGCGTATTCCCAGGCAAGTTAAAGTCCAAATGGTTTGGTCCATTAATGGTAACAGAAGTCCTCCCATATGTACTAGGGGCCATGCAAGGTTTAGAAATATGGTGATAGTCAGGCCCGCAGCTATGTAGTAGTAAGAAATCAATGCAGAAAAGCTCTTTTCATGATGATTCTATGCTCCGATACAATTAACAGCTCAACATCTCACAATCAACCTACCAACCCTGCACAGGCTCAATCCGCTCTACAACACAGATAGCTAGCTTATAATCACCAATCAATGTTCGGGACTCACAGAAACTCCCTAATATCTCTAAAATATGGTCCCGAGATAGTTGCAAAGGCAGCTCAGGCTGAAAGGGGTAATACTACCATACTAATTTGAATACTGAAGCAAAAATAGCAAGAACGGACAAAAAGAAAGCGGACAAGTGCTGAGATTCCAAACTAGTAAACCCAACCCAAGGATGTTAAATAGTGCAGTTACATTCTATATAGACCAAGTGTAAGGTAGGTAAGTCGTAGCCTACCTGGAATCCGACAAAAGTTGTTGCAAGGTCATCATCTAAGCTTAAACTGCTCTGAGAAACCCCGAACAACAATCAAACTATCAATAACATAATCTACTCATCAATACAAAGCTAATGATACCCATGATACTGATAATTCAGTTGGGTTGAAATCCGGGTCAAAGTATGGGCTCTGTGAATCAAATCAAAAACAAAAGTTACCACGAAATTCCCAATGCTTCCATGAACTCATGCCCAGAAAATGAGCATAATTTAGGTAAGGAATGGACCTGAAACAACTCTAACATCCCAAGAACAAAATAGGAATTAAAATGAAGAAATAAGTGGAATTAAAGTATTAGAAACTTAAAATTGACGATGAGGAATCGACCACGGACATGGAGTAATCTAAACCAGCACTCAAAGGAGCTCCCACAGAGAATTTAATCTTAGAGCTCGAGAGAAAATAGAGGAAATGAGCTAGAATGAAGGAGATAAACCTTTGAAATCTGCCAGCATTTAGTGCACCTGTGGTCTTAGTGATGCAGGTATGTTGTCATAGTGGTGACCAAAAACATCACAGGGGCAAAGGTTACCAAAACCTTAGACCCCGCAGGTGCGGTCCTACATGTCGCAGGGGCGGCATCACCAGGGTGGTTAAGGAGCGCAGGCATTCCCCCTGGTGAGGCCACCAGGACCGTAGGCGTAGTACTCAGGGCATAGGTACGGCTGCACAGGTGCGGCCAAGGCACCACCGATGCGCCTGTACTAGCAACAACAGCTACCAGCTTCAAACATAACACAAAACACCCCTGGGGGGACCCTCGGGGACCATTCTGAACCTCGAGGACACAAGAAGACTAAGCTACCCTACCATAAATCGCATTCTGAATTCAAAAGAATTGATGAAATTCCTGACGGAGGTCGATTTAACGAAAAGTGGGCCCCAAGCCCAAAAACCAACCTTTAAACCAAAATGGAACCCTATGGCCCAAAATGAGTTTGGAAGCCTCAAGACCCGAACCAAAGGTTCCTCTAGACCAAAGTTGATATTCTGGAACTAACATCACTGACAAAATTCCCATCTGAGGCCGTCTTCTCCGAATGTTGACCAAAGTCCAACTTCTAACTCCAACAGGCCTGAAATCTCAGAAAATGAGATAAAACCCTTCTAAAAGCTCCTAGGACCCGACCAAGGGTCCAAATAGACCAAAATCTATGATCCAGATCTAACAAAACTATCAAAAATCAATTTCGAGCATGCTTGCTAAGAATGTCGGCTACAGTCAATGTTTTTCTAAGTTAAAGCTCTAAAATGGGGAAATGGTCATAAAACACTAATGAACGGCCCAGGAACCAAACTAATAGTCCCAGCAAGTTATAATTGACTGGGAGCCACTACAAGTAAGTTCTAACATTACAAATAAGGCAAAAACATGAAGATAACCAGAAAGGTCATTATATTATCCACTATTACAAAGGACTTTCATCCTAGAAAGTCAGGAAAAGGGAGTACCTGAAGGCTCAAGCAATTATAGATACTGAGCCCGCATCTCTCTCTTGGTCTCGTAGGTAACCTCCTTGACTGAATGGTGCCTCTACTGAACCTTAACCATAGGAATCTCTCTGGACCTTAATCTCCTAACATCTCTATCTAAAATGGCTACCGGCTCCTTAACAAAAGCCAAACTCTCATCCTACTGCATTGAATCCCACTATAGCATATGTGACTCATCCGAAATGTAACGCCGCAACATAGATACATGGAAGGCTGGGTGCATAGCTGAAAACATAGGAGGAAAAGCTAGCTGATAAGTAGCATGACCAACCCTTTGAAAAATCTCAACTAGCCCAATGTAGTTGGGGCTGAGCTTGCCCTGCCTGCCGAATCTCATCACGGCCTTCATGGGCGACACCCAAAGGAATATCCATTCACCAACACTAAACTCTAAGGCAAAATGTCTACGGTCTGCGTAGCTCTTCTTCCTATTCTGGGCTGCTCAAAGTTTGTCCTGAATCACCCAAACTTTGTCTAAGGAGTCACGAAGTAGATCTGTACTCTATGATCTAAACCCAAAACCATCAAACCAACCCCTTGGCAATCTACAATGCCTAACATACAATTCCTCAAAAGGTGCCATGTGAATACTTGAGTAATAATTGTTATTATAAGAAAGCTCCGCCAAAGGTACATACTGATCCCATAACCCCCAAAATCAAAAATAGAGGCCCGTAATATATCCTCCAGGACTTGGATAGTCCTCTCGAACTGGCCATCTGTCAGAGGATGGAATGCAGTGCTGAGCAGAACCTTCGTACCCATCTATCGCTAAGTAGTCCTCTAAAACTGAGATGTAAACTGAGTACCACAGTCTGAAATAATAGAAGCTGGAACCTTAAGCAAATGGACAATCTTATGGATATAAATCTGAGATAACCACTCTACACTATAGGTAGAATGAATTGACAAGAAGTGTGCAACCTTAGTCAGACTATCAATAATAACCCAAAAATAGTCAAATCCTTGAGAAGTACATGGCAACCATGTTATAAAGTCCATAGTGATCTCTTCCCACTTCTACTCAAGAATGGGAAGTCTTTGCATCAACCCACCAAGTCTCATGTGCTCAAACTTAACCTGCTGGTAGTTTAAGCACCGAGATACAAAATCTGCTATGTCCCTTTTTATACCACTCCACCAGTTATGCTGCCTTAAATCTCTATACATCTTAGCTACACTCAAATGGATAGAATATCTAGAACAATGAGCCTCACGGAGAATCAACTGTATCAAGTCCCCAACTCTCAAAACACAAAGGCAACCATCAAATCTCAAAATACCATCAGAGTTTAAACTAGCCCTGCTAGCCTTACCCAACACAACCTGATCACGAATATCACATAACCGTTGATCCTCAAACTAATGTTGTCAAATCTGATCAACCAGAGTAGAACGGATCTCAACACTAGCAAGGACTCTGCTGTGATCTTACAAATCAAGCCTAACTAAATAGTTAGCCAAGGACTGGATGTCTAAGGCTAATGCCCGCTCTGACACTAAAAGAGATGTCAAGCTACCCATACTCACTGCCTTCCAGCTCAAGGCATTTCCTACCACATTTGCCTTGCCTTGATGGTACAGAATGGTAAGGTCGTAGTCCTTTAGTGACTCAACCCATCTCCGCTGCCTAGATTTTAGCTCTCGTTGACTCATGATGTACTAAAGACTACGGTGGTCGGTGAAAATCTCATAGTGAACTTCATATAGATAGTGCCTTCAGATCTTGAGCGCGAAGACTACTGCTGCCAACTCTAAGTCATGAGTGGGTTAGTTGTGCTTGTGATCCTTCAAATGCCTCGACACATATTCTATCACCCAACCCTGTTACATCAATACACAACCAAGACCAATGGATAAAGCATCAAAATAAACTGAAAAACCCTGGCCCTCAATTGGCAATGTCAACACCAGAGTTGAAGTCAATAAGGCCTTAAGCCTCTGGAAACTATCCTCACACAGATCAGACCATTAAAATGGAACATCCTTCCTAGTCAGTTTAGTCAAAGGTGTTGCTAAGGAAGAAAATCCCTCAATGAACAGCCTGTAGTATCATGCCAATCCAATAAAACTGCAAACCTCGGTAGGAGTAGTAGGCCTCGGTCAATCACGAATGACTGAAATCTTTGCTGGGTCCACTCTAATCCCATCCTTATAACACCACGTGTCCTAGGAATGCTACTGACTCAAGCCAAAACTTGCACTTTGATAACTTGGCATAAAGCCAATGATGTCTCAAATTCTTGAGTATGATCCTCAAATGCTTTTCATGCTCCTCCCCACTCCGCGAGTATATCAATATATCATCAATGAAGACTATCACAAATGAATCCAAGTACGGCTTGAGCACCTTGTGCATCAATTCTATGAAAGTTGTTGGGGTATTAGTCAACCCAAAAGATATCACCGGGAACTCATAATGTCCATAACGTGTCCTGAATGTTTTCTTAGGGATGTCCTCAGTCCAAATCCTCAACTGGTGGTAGCTTGACCTTAAATCTATCTTAGAAAACCGTGTTGCACCTTGGAGTTGATCAAATAAGTCATCTATATATGGCATCTGATACATGTTCTTTATAGTTACCTTATTCAGCCATCGATATCAATACACATCCGCATCGAGCCATCTTTCTTCTTCACAAACAGAACTGGAGCACCCCAAGGTGACACACTCGGTCTGATAATACCTATAGCTAACAAATCCTGAATCTGAACCTTAATCTCCCTCAACTCAGCTGGAGCCATATGATATGGAGTTATGGAAATGGGCTTGGTACACAACTTTAACTCAATGGCAAAGTTTATGTCATGCTCAAGTGGAAGGCCTGGCAGGTCGGTCAAAAACATATCTAAAAACTCGCTAACCACAGGGATTGACTCAGGAGAAAAAGTGTCGACACTAATATCCTGTACATATGCTAGATAATCCAAACACCAATGCCAAACCAACTTCCTATCCTGAAGTCAAGAAATACTCCCATACAATGCACGACCAACATAACCCTGCTACACAATTAGGGATACGACGGGCACGTTTATGGTAACGGTCTTTGAATAACAATTTAAAACCACTCAGTGTAGGGATAACCAGTCCATGCCTAGAATCACATCAAAATCTAGCATATCTAAGATCATCAAATCAGCCCAAGTCTCAAGATCACCAACAACTATCAAGCAGGATCTAATAATCTGATCCACTATTAAAGAATCACCTATCAGGGTAGCAATAGATACTAGAACAGATAATGGCTCACTAGTCAACCCCAAACAATGAACAAGGTAGAAAAAACATATAAACATGAAGAACTAGGATCAAACAATGCTAAAGCTGACTGGCGACAGAAAAAAATCATACATGTGATCATCGTATCTAACGCCTTTGCCTCTGGTCTACCAGGGACTGCATAGAACTGACGTCGACCTCTACCTGACCGACTGTCATCCCAATCACCTGACCTGCCATGCTAGGCACCACCTCTACCCTTGACACCACCACCCCTGACTGGTGGCTGCACTACTCTCAAAGGCTAAGTGAATGGCTGAACTGTACCCTGTTGAGGGCACTCTCTGGCAAAATAAACAAATGATACCACACACATAGCAAGGAACTGATGGCCCACCCTAATGTGATGAATTGGCTGAACCTGAATTGTCATCACGACCTGATGCCCCAAATGATGTACCACTCAAAGACTGACCTGAACTTAGCCCACTTAACCCATGATCAAACTGAGGCCCATATGAAGCCTGTAGTGATGCCTGAACTGGTCGGCTAGACTGACCCTGATATTGTTGTGGCTGATATCCTCTACCCCACTAACATGAACCTCTACCGCCAGAGTGGGAACCACTGTAACCACTCTGATAGCATAGCCTCTTATCTCTGGCCCTCGGGTCCTGGCGATGCAAATCCTCCATGGTGTGATCATAGTTTGCTATAGCTTGAAATAGCTGCCCACTAGCAACAAGTATCTCTGTAGAAATGATCGTAGCACCAAATTGAGCAAACTAGTGAAAACAGGTCTCATACTCAGACACTGACATCGACCCCTGCATTAATTGGGTAAACTACTCCCTATGGCGCTCATGGTCACACTACGGAAAGAACTTGGCCATGAAGGCCTAGTAGAACTCTCTCCAAGTGAACTGAGGAAACTCAGAAGGTCTACAAGCTACCTGCTCCCTCCACCAAATCATAGTTGTCCCCTCTAGCTGATAGGTGGTATAATCTACTCCGTGGGTATCCAACTTACCCAGGTGATAAAGTATCTCCTCACAAGTAGTGATAAACTCATAGGCATCTTATCCGGGAGCAACGGAGAACCTCAATAGGGATAATCTCATAAACCGGCCCTAGGCCTTCTCCTTTGACTCTAACATGACTGGGTGAGGAGCAAGAGGCTGTGCAACTGTAGGGAGTGGAAGGACCTGTGCACGAGGAGCCACGATACCAGGCTGTACTTCTGAACTCCGAACATCCAGGGCATTCCCTTGAGTGGATATCTAGGCCATATCAGAAGGCTAACCCCCAACCATACTCAACAAGTGCAAAAGCACACTCTGAATATCTGGTGTAGGAGCTGAGGCTGGAGCTGGCGTTGATACAGATGTTGCTACTGACCCTGGTGGCTCCTGAGTTGCCCTCTGGTCTAGGGGCTGGTGATCCATAACTGGCTTAGGATCATACTCGGTCTTAAGAGTTATAACTGGTGCCACAGCTTAGGCATATTCTCGACCTCTACCTCTAGATCTACATCTGCCCCTGGCTGGAGTCAAAAGTGCTAGTACTGAAGGCTTGCCCTAGTTTGCTATTGAAGATCTTGTACGAATCATCTACAGAAGAGTGAACCAGAACAAATGAGATTCCATGAAACCAACTAGGATAAGACCTACGATATAGACGCAAGAGAAGAGTCATGTTTCGTAAAATTCCACTTTAGCCTCCCAAAGATAGAATACAGATGTCTCTGCGCTAATCCACAACACTCTACTAGACATTGGCTCCTATTCTGATGACACCGATTAACCTAGGCTTTGATACCAAGCTGTCATGATCCAATTTCTTAGGTTATAATGGCACCTACAATCCCCTCCCAATTGGTGAACCTATCCCATGTAGCTTGGAATGGTTAGTAATGGGCCACTATTAAAGCGAAGCACGCACAAGAAAGATACTAAGCGGAAGTAAATAAAGAAACATATGAAAGGGAACAACCAAAATATATACAAGAAAGCTACACCATCCCACGACCTTTTGTCATAGTACATAAGCCACTACTAAATATTTAGAGTACAAGAGGGAGAGTATGAAAGTAAAATATACAACTGTCTCTGAATATACAAAAGAGCAAATAGTTCTAAAAGAAGAGATATGGGCAAGCCCCAGTCGTCAAGAGTTCATCCTATGTCTCGGATGTCCAAAAGTGTTGCATGAGTCTTCGCGTTAAAGGCGATGTCCCACACTAGGATCTACACTAGGGAGATGCAGAATTGTAGTATGAGCACCAATTGCAAAGTAATAGGTATCTAGTAGATATCATAAGCCGACTAGGCATATATAAGATGTAAATGCAGTAGATAGAAGATAAGGAAAGAAAGGAGTCACAGAAGCAAATAGGTTAAAGCACAAGGAAGCTAGCCACAGATAGAAGTCATAACATAACACAAGTGAACTAAGCTATCCATAAAAGATGTATCACAGAACACAGATGAAAGAGTAGAGAATGCACCTGGGTCCTTGCAATAACATAAATTAAGGAAAGGTTAAAGAACAGGGTGGTGTACTTGTAACCTCAAATAACGGGAAGGAAAGAAAGGGACCTAGACATAAGCATGCTAATAATACAACTCACAAGGTAAGAATGATCATAAGTAAACTAATAAGTAACTACAATAGGATTAAGAAAACTAATCTACCTACAATCCCAACAAGTGCCCATATACTCGAGGAATACATACAGGTGAAAACAAACCCTCCGGAATCCCATACTACCAAAGAGTACACTCAGCAAATAGCAAATAAGGGGTGGAACTATGCAGAAATGAATGATGTGATATTCCATGCTAGTGATACCATATGCACCTCCTCCGCTGCCAATAATCCTAGCAAGTAGGACATATAGAAGGCTTTTCTAAGTGTACGTCTACTCCCATGTATACCCCTTCTCCAGCACTCTCAGCTCGAAGCCCCTAGTCCAGATTGGCAAAGTCCATAGAGGTCTCTGAGACCATGTACAACTCTCAAGATCTCAATATGCATGCCAGACTTTATTCGGGTCTAAAATCAATAATAAAATCATGTCTAGTGCTCTGGCCTAGCCGAGTCTAGTATCATCTCAAAATCAGTAATAAAACCATGTTTAGCACTCTCGCCCTGCCGAGTCTAGTATCATTTAAAAATTAGTGATAAAATCATATCTTGCGCTTTGGCCCAACCAAGTCTAGTATCAGTGTGAAAAGTTATTTCATAATCTCTTTTATCTCAAGAAAATCTGTAAAACTAGTTTTATAGTCATTTATAACTGAAAACAGACCTTCACAGCCATGCAAGGTTTAGAAAATTGGTGATAGTTAGAGCTACAACCATGTAGTAGTAATAAATCAATGCAGAAAAGCTCTTTTCATGATGATGCTATGCTCCGATATAATAACACCTCAACAGCTCACAATCAACCTATCGGCCCTGCACATGCTTAATCCACTCTACAAAATAGATAACCAGCTCATAATTGTGAATCAATGTCCAGGACTCACGGACACCCCCTAATATCTCCCAACTATAGTCTAGAGGCATATGCAAAGGCCACTCAGGCAATAAACGGTGATACTACCATACTAATTCAAATACTGAAGAGAAAATAACAAGAATGGACAAAAAGAAAACGGATAATGTCTGATATGCCAAACTATTAAACCCAACCCAAGAATGCTAAATAATGCAGTTACATTCTATATAGACCAAGTCTAAGGTAGGTAAGTCATAGCCTACTTGGCATCTGACGAAAGCTACTGGAAGGTCATCGTCCAAGCCTAAACTACTCCGAGAAGCCCCAAACAACAATCAAACTACCAATTACATAATCTACACATCAATACAAAGCTAACGATACCCATTATGCTAATAATTTATCTAGGTCAAAATTCAGGTCAAAGCGGGTCTATGAGCCCCATGACCCAAACCAAAAATAAAAGTCCCATGAAGTCTTGAATGCTGCCAAAATTTCATGCCTATAAAATGAGAATAATTCAGGTAAGGAATGCACCTGAAATAGCCGTAACATCCCAAGAACAAAATAGGAATTAATATGAAGGAATTAGCAGAATTAATGGATTAGTAACTTGCAATTGACGATGAGGAATCAACCACGGACACAGTGTAAGCTAAACCAGCAGTCAAAGGAGCTCAAAGATTACTGAGTATCTGCTAAATGGTGCGGTCACTGTGCGACGTGCACAATATCTTGTGTGAACCACACCCCAATTTGTATGGAGCTTCCTAATTGGCCTGAGTCACTATATCACTAAAGAGTGTGAGCGATGCGCACATGCTGACATATGAACCGCACGTTGCATTGTACACCACCTGAAAGGCAATTTTGTCCAAATTTATGTGAAGTTTTGGGAATGTTCATAAACCCATTTTAGGCATAATTGTAAATAGTTCTGTTAGTTCTGATAGTTTTGAGAGTTTTGAATAATTCTTAGCTTTGTGAACAAGTTTTCCCCTCTAAGAACAAGAAGAGGGTTTCTCCCAATTCTTAGAACCACCATTTGTGTACAAATTGAGCTTGTATACTTAGAAATTTAGCTTGAATGGAAGGGAAATTGTATTACCCATTTGGTATATCTTTTTCCTTAAGCATGAGTAGCTAAACCTCTTATCTAGGGATGTGCTGATTATGGGTACTTGATAAATGGGTGTGGGTGTTGCTAATTCTTGTTTATAAATGCTTATTTGACATGGGTCTAGTGATTTCAGCATATTTTAACTCTAAAATTGGTGTTTGCAAACATTGATTTTTCTTACTTGGTTGTGGTCTTGCTTGAAAGAGGAAATCATAACTTCGGATGTGAAATTGCTAGTAGGAATTTGGGCTTCCATTCAGATTGAGGCTACAAATTGCTCAAATAGATGGAACCACCTATTTAAGGGTCTAAGCTAGAAATAGTGTGACCTCCCTAAGCATTAGCTTGGTTGTTTATTGCTTAATCAATAGTGCTTGAGTTAGGACTGTTGAATATATAGTTGTTGATCGAGAGATGAATAACCATACCTAAAACCAAGGTTACCCATATCGATTAGCATGAATTTGCATGAATAAGCAATCACCCTATCCCATGTTAGAGACCCATTTGACACACATCCCTAGTAGTCCTCTCTATTGTCTACACCTATTTTTACTTTATATGTTTTGTTGAATTGTGAAATTGTGATAGATTCCCAATTCCCCCTTTTTTATATTGCTCACTCTCGTTGTGAACTCAGTTTTACAATCACCTAGGCTAAGCTCTAAATTCCTGGTGGGATTGACCCGAACATATAGTGGGAACTATAAATGTGTTTTTCTCTAACGATCGTCGATACCTCATTCTAGGAGAGTATGCTTGATCGTTATCAAAAATGGCAACGTTGCTAGGGAGTTAAGTTGATTAG
The DNA here is from genome assembly GCA_003996215.1 of Jaltomata sinuosa. Lineage (NCBI taxonomy): Eukaryota > Viridiplantae > Streptophyta > Magnoliopsida > Solanales > Solanaceae > Jaltomata > Jaltomata sinuosa. The sequence goes on along the minus strand of QJPP01001965.1, from coordinate 254,411 downwards.
CCTTTTTGATTGTGAATTTGAAATCACCTTGACACTATTTGGTTCTTTTTACTTTGTTTGTTGTTTGTGTTATGATTGAGAAGGCTAGTCCATGAGCGAGGTAGGTGACAATTATAGTGTCAACGGAAGATACATGGACGCATAAGCTATTGTACCTATAATACAAATGGGAGTAGGTGAAATCCGCCTACCCCCCACGGTGGGAAATGCAGTATTTTATGTTACTAGCACAATGCTCCATTTGATTCAAATGAAGGATATGTTTGAAGGAGCAGCCCTTGAGTATGCCAACAGGTACATCCACAATTTTGTCGAGATATGTCAACCATTCCTATTCCAAAATATCTCCCAAGAATCCATCCGACTTTTCCTATTCCCTTTCTCTCTAACGGGGGAAGCCACGTCGTGGTTGGACGAATTGTCGGATGGGTCCATCACCTCTTGGAATGAATTGATGGATGCCTTCACAACTATATTTTTCCCTCCATCGTGGATGATATAGCTAAGGGATGAGATTACCAACTTTTGCCAACTTCTCGATGAGCCTCCATACCAGACATGGTTGATATTTAAGAAGAAACTCATGTTCTATCCTAACCATGGTTTGCCAAACCATGTCTTACTACAAAGCTTCTTTAGATCCTTGAACTCGATGAATAAGTCTGTGGCTGACAATCTTGGTGGCGGCACTTTCATGGATCTACAATTTCTTGTTGCCTCGGCCCTTCTTGAGAGAATGACCAAGACTTACTAACCTTGGCACACAAAGGAGGTAGATATTCCAACCTTGGGAGTGACCACATCCATCCTAACAAATGAGATGCAGAGGAAGGATTAAGAGAGGGATGAGACCATGGCAAAAATAATGACGCAAATATTCTTGCTTGCCAAGCACATAATGGGGGCAGGTGGTGCTAAGACCATGAATGTTGTGATTACACCAGAGATCAAGGATAGTGATGATGAGCTACTGACCATCATGTATAGTAAACTTTGCTATTTTTCAGCGGGTTCTCATCCCGGGTATTATCGCCCGAGAGATGAGAATCAAAGTTGGAATAGGGAAAAGAAACAAGATGAAAATTGGAGGGACCATGACAAGGATGGTGATAGATACAATCACCAAAGTTCGAACCCATATATTCCCCCAAATAAGTCGGACTCACTTTACCAACCCACCACAAGCAATTCTGGTCATTCAAAAATTAAGGACATGTTGTCCTTAGTTCTAAAGAAGGTAGATAATACTAACACCGGGGTTAATGAGTTTGAAAGTAAAGTTTAAACACTCCATCAAACCATGAGTTCTCATTCGACCTTAATTAAACATCTTGATGCCCAAATAAATCATGTATCCACTCAATTGAACCCGAGAATGAAGGGAACACTTCCTAGTGACACCATCGCAAATCCTAAAAATAATGCCCATGTCATGGTGGTTGTAACTAGGAATGAAAGAACAAGTGGAGAAGTAAGAGAGCCTGTGGTCGAGCCAGTTGTTGTAGCAAAGAAAATTGTTGTTGAAGTCGTTGTTGAGCCGAGTGATAAAGGAAAATAGATTGCATAGGATGAAGATGTTGAAAATCTGAGGGTTGGGGTGAAGCTTGATACACCTAATGCCTCGGTGAGTGTTGATGTTGATTATGAGAAGGAGGAAGCTTAATCTCCTTCCCAAGTAGCTATTGATGTTGAGGAAGACCTTCCTATTGCTCAAAGTGTGCCTATCACACTACCCAAAGGACTTCCTCCATAGCCTCAAAGGCTAACTAAGAAGAAGGAAGAACAAAAATTCAATAAGTTTGTTGACATGTTCACCAAGCTTTCGATAAATATTCCTTTGGTTGAATCCTTAATGCAAATGTTGGGGTATGCCGAGTTTATGAAAGAGTTGCTAAAAAGAAGAAGGTTGTCGATGTAGGATTCGTTGAGATATCAAACAGCTGTAGCGCTGTGATGACAACAATGTTACTATGAAACAGGATGATCCGGGTGCATTCACCATACCATGTACTATTGGGTTATTTGTGTTCCATAAAGCCTTATGTTATTTAGGGGCGAGCATCAACTTGATGCCCCTAGCGATCTTTACCAAGTTGGGATTGGGTACGCCCAAACCCACATCCATGCATCTACTCAATGGCTGATCGGTCCATTAAGCGCCCGATAGGGATCCTATTCAACATATTGGTGAAAATCGACAAGTTTATTCTCCCGGAGGACTTCGTTATCTTGGATTGCGAAGTAGATGTTGAGGTGCCCATCATCTTAGGGAGACCATTATTAGCCACGGGAAGAGGACTTATGGATGTTAAACTTGGTGAGCTTAAATTTTTAGTGGGAAATGAAGTGGTGACATTCAATGTACGCCAACCCACAAGACCTCCGTATGACTTGAGGGCAATTTTGGTGATAGAGTTGGAGGGAAAGCTTGATCATGTCCTTGAAAAGTGTGAGATGGGCAAGACGCCCAAGATTAAAGAGTTGCCAAGTCAGTAACATAATGCTATTTTGAGGACATTGAAGGAGCAATTCTCTTTATTGGGATGGGTCCACGCCAACCAGAGTGGCATGCTATATGACAATGACTAAGTTTGAGGTACCATCATTGAGACATGAGTGTTAAACCAAGTGCTTCTTGGGAGGCAATCCAAGTATTTTGATTTCTTACTTTATTATGCTTTTTGGTATTACTTTGTTTGTTGGTTTTATTGGTTGTGAAGTTAGAAACCAAGCTAAGGAATGTTGGAGCAATCATCAGAACGTGCGATGCATCATGCGATCACATATCGCAAAATATGCATCGCACAGCTACCGAATGGTCAAGACAGAATGCTGCCGAGTCTAACACCTTAATATGCAATTGGTGTGCAGTGGCATCAGTCGATGTGCACGTCGCACACCAGTTTTGCACCATACAACAGAAAACTTACAGCTAACGTAAAATTGCAAGCCATCATGGGACCATTGGTGCGAGTCGCACACCTCAGAATGTGTATCGCACACCTTTTGTACAAGAAGAAAATAGAATCCTGGTTTACTTACCCTATGTACTTATGCGGCTGATGTGCTATCGCAACAGCCTTAGTGCATTTTGCACAGTAACCCCAGGGAGTACTATGTTTTCCTATTTACAACATCATTGAGGACAATGGTCCATTTGTGTTTGGGGTGCGTTAATGTGGATCGCCTTGTTAATAGTAGTTTAGCAATAAACTTCGAGGGTTTTTTTAATACCATGGTTCTTTCCTAAGGAGCAAATCTTATCTTTATTTTCTTATTCTTTTCTTTTATTTTTGTGTTGAACCGGGTTAGTGTTTCCTTATGATAGATTGAGAGGCGATTTTTTTAAGGGAAACTACCAAGTTTTATTGTAAATTTAAGTCTGTAGTTTGCTTATCTCGAAATAGGGCCATCAAAAAAAATTCTTGGCAAAATGTCTTTGAAATGAAAGGAAAGAGGGAAAATGAAATTTTAAAGGAAGAATTCTCTTATCATGACTTGCACACTCTAGTTTTGGCTTGATTGATTCACAAACGAGTGTGTAATAAAATCGGAATAGCTTGTCGAAAGTTATTTGTCCCAATTGATCTTGAGACTAATGAAAGAAGTCTTGTGGCATTATGCCTTGTGTGGTGAGGATTTACCTTGATTCTTGTGCATATGTGTCATATAGAACTTTCCCCAAATGTGATTCAAGGAGAAATTCTAGGTGTGACCGAGCTTGGAAAAATGACCTTAGGCCCTTTTTGAACAACCACTTCACCCAAATGACTTCCCTCAACATCAATCCAAGTGAACCCCTTTGATCTTGTGACCATTATTTGTCACCTTGTTTAACACCTTATAACCTTCTTGGAACCTCTATCTTGGCACCTATCCTCCCTAAGTGCTCAAAAGTGAAAAGTAGGTTAGAAGCCTAAGTTTAGGGGAGGGGAAATGAAAAGACAACATAGGCAAATGCCTAAGTTTGGGGGTGTATATGATCAATGAGTAGAAGAAAAGAAATGCACTCTAAAGTGCAAGGTAGCACCTTAAGTTGAATTGTGAATTGCTCCAAAAAGTTCAATTAAATGAGCAAAATGAAAAGAAAGAATAGGTGCTACCAAACGAAAGAGATACAAGGAGTTTTGAATGATCATGATTGAATAGGAGAAACTTGGGTCAACATGTATACACTTGAACTTCCTTGAGAGAGTGAGAGTCTTCTTGGTTCTCTTATAATCCTTTTGTTTTGTGAATTGCATGATTGTGATTGGGATTCTCTCTTGTGGTGAGTGGCATCATGCACTCGAAGTGAAACATGAAGTCTCTATTTCAATTGAGAGGAATGAATGAGACAAGTTGTGCGGCGAATCTCGAGGTAAACCTTGATGGTCTATTCCAATGACTTGAGAAGCTTTGTATCTTGTTTTGAATGACAAAATTTCCTTGAATTTGAATGAGAAATGAAGCCCTTTTTAAAAAGTTTTGAATTGATCAATTGCCTTGATATTGTGGTGGTTCAAATTGAGATAAGCATAGTAGTTGAGTCTTTTGTTTGAGTCTTTTGTTTGTTATTTTTCTTAGTTTTTAGAAATGAGTACTCTTTTGTGCCTTGATTGAGTCTAGAGCATAATTCATTCCTTACCTTGTGTGTATCTTACTTGAGGACAAGCATAGCTCAAGTTTGGGGTTTGATAAGTCGGTAATCTACAAACTTATTGAGCCTTTACTCATGGATTATTGCTATGTTTTGATGAGATTTAGAGGTTCTTATGGCCTTTATTGATGTCTATACAGGTACTTGTGATCAAAGATAGAAAACAAGGAAATGGACCCAAAAAAGATCTAAAAAGAGTGAAGTGTGAAGTGAGCAAACAAGATAAAGATTGTGCTGAGAGATGCGGCGCTCGTGCGACATGCACTTGCCTTTGTGAGAAATGCACCTTCCACTGCATGAATCTCAAAGATTACTGAAGGATCTTCTAAGGAGTGCAGTCGTTGTGTGATGCGCACAGTGCCTTGTGCATACCGCACCCCACTTCGCGTGAAGCTTCCCAATTGTCCTGAGTCACTGGATCACTGAAGAGGGTGTGTGACGTGCACATGCTGACGTGCGAATAGCTCGTCGCGCTGCACACCACCTGAAGGGCATTTTTTTCCAAATTTATGTGACGTTTTGGAATGTTTATAAGCCCATTTTAGGCACAATTGTAAATAGTTCTTATAGTTTTGAAAAAATCTTAGATTTGTGAACAAGTTTTCCCTTCTAAGAAAAAGAAGTGGGTTTCTCTCAATTCCTTCTTCCCAATTCTTAGAACCACCATTTGTGTACAAATTGAGCTTGGATACTGAGAAATTTTGCTTGAATGGAAGGGAAATTGTATTACCCATTTGGTATATCTCTTTCTTTAAGCATGAGTAGCTAAACCTCTTATCTAGGGATGTGTTGATGATGGGTACTTGATAAATGGGTGTGGGTGTTGCTAATTCTTGTTTATAAATGCTTATTTGACATGGGTCTAGTGATTTCACCATATTTTAACTCTAAAATTAGTGGTTGCAAACATTGATTTTGCTTACTTGGTTATGGTCTTGCTTGAAAGAGGAAATCAAAACTTTGGATGTGAAATTGCCAGTAGGAACTTGGGCTTCCATTCAGATTGAGGCTAGAAATAGCTAAAATCGATGGAATCACCCATTTAAGGGTCTAAAATAGAAATAGTGTGACCTCCCTAAGCATTAGCGTGGTTGTTTATTGCTTAATCAATAGTGCTTGACTTAATACTGTTGAATATATGGTTGTTGATCGAGACATGAATAACCATACTTATAACCAAGGTTACCAATGTCTATTAGCATGAATTTGCATGAATAAGCCATCACCCTATCCCATGTTAGATTCCCATTTGACACACATCCCTAGTCGTCCTCTCTATTGTCTACACCTGTTTTTACTTTATTTGTTTTGTTGAATTGCGAAATTTTGACAGATTCCCAATTCCCCCCTTTTGTATATTACTCACTCTTATTATAAACTCTATTTTACAATAACCTAAGCTAAGCTCTAAATTCCCTGTGGGATTGACCCCGACACCCATTGAGAACTATAAATGTGTTTTTCTCTAACTATCGTTGATACCTCCTACTAGGAGTGTACGCTTGAGCATTATCAGTTACCAAAACCTCTGACCCCGCAAGTGCGGTCTAAAATGACGCAGGGGCGGCATCACTGGGGCAGGTGAAGGAGAGCATGCGCTCCCCTTGATGAAGTCACCAGGATTGCAGGTGCGGCACCTAGGGATCAAGTGCGGATGCACAGGTGTGGCCAAGAAACCACCGCCACGTCTGTACCAGCAACATCAGCTACTAGCTGCAAACACAACACAAAAAACCTCTGGTCACACCCTCTGGGACCATTAAGAACCTCGAGGACATAAATGGTCTAAGATACCCTACCAGAAATGGCATTTCAAACTCAACGGAATTGATAAAATTTCTAATGGAGGTTGATTTAATTAAAAAGTGGGTCCCACGCCCAAAAACCAACCTTTAACCAAAATGGAACTCAATGGCTCAAAATGAGTCTGGAAGCCTCGAGACCTGAACCAAAGGTCCCTCTAGTCCAAAGTCAACATTTTGGAGCTAACAACGCTGATAGAATTCACATCCGTGGTCATCTTATCAGAATGTTGAACAAAGTCCAACTTCTAACTCCAACAGGACTGAAACTCAGAAAGTGAGATAAAACCATTCTGAAAGCTTCTAGCCCCTGACCAAAGGTCCAACTAGATCAAAATCCCTACTCCAAACTTAACAAAACTGTAAAAATTCAATTCTGAGTATGCTTTCTAAGAATTTTGACTAAAGTCAATGATTTCCTAAGTTAAAGCTCTAAAACAAGGAAATGGTCATAAAGACCTAACGAACCTCCTAGGCACCAAATCACCAGTCTCAATAAGTCATAAATGACTTGGGGCCACTATAGGTAAGCTCTAACAGTACAAAGAAGGAAAAATGCAAAGATGACCGGAAGGGTCATTACACCCAAACTAGCAAAGTAAGCATCATTTGGAAGATATTATACCAAAAGAGGTGGACATCTCTACATGAATATGCCACTTATGGGATGGACAACCCAACACAGTTTAATTATAGGCCTTTGAGTGGGTAAGCAAACATTTAGACCACTTATGGGGTGGGCGAGCCAACATAACCCTTTATCGGGTAAATACATATAGACAACTCTTAGGGTGGGTGACCCATCACAAAATTTTATCCCTTGCGACAAAGACAAATATGAAGATATTTATGGAGTTGAAGATGGTGGTCGTTGCAGTTGTTTAAATGTAACAATTGTTGGGGTAACTGATAAGCCTCAAGTGTAATATTCTAGAAGGAGGTATCGACGATCTTTAGAGAAAAACACATTTATAGTACCCAACGGGCGTCAGGGTCGATCCCAAGGGAATTGGTGACTAGCCAAGCTGGTTGTAAAGAAAAGACTTCACAATGAGAGTAGTTTGTTGGTATGCAATAAAAAGCAAAGGAAGAGGGAATTGGGAAATCTGTCACAATTCACAATTTAAAACAAAATAATAAAGTAAAAGCAGGTGTAAACAATGAGAGAGGATGACTAGGGATGTGTGTCAAATAGGACTCGGTTATGGGATAGGGTGATTGCTCATTCATTAAAACTCTTACTAAATGACATGGATAGCATTGGTTTTAGGAATAGTTGTTAATCTCTTGATCAAACAACCATATGTCCAATGGTTTTTATTCAAACACCATTATTTAGGCAAATAACCAACCAACATATACTTGGGGAGGTCACACTATTTCTAGCTTAGACCCTTAAATGGGTATTTCCAGCGAATTGAGCTATTTTTAGCCTCAATCTAGGTGGAATCCCAAGTACCCACTAGCAATTTCACATCCGAAATTATAAACTTCTTTCTCAAGCAAGAATAAAATAAAGTAAGATAAATCAATGTTTGCAACCATCAATTTTAGAGTTAAAACATGGTGAAATCATTAGACCAATGTCATATTAGCAATTATAAACACAAATTTAGCAACACCCATACCTATTTATCAAGCACCCATTATCAACACATCCCTAGACAAGGAAACTTAGCCACTTATGCTAAAGGAAAAAGAAAGTATACCCATAGGGAAATTCAAATTCCTTTTCATTAATTGTAGAAATAATCCAATATCCAAGCTCAAATTTACAAGCCCAAGGTTGAAGATTGAGAGAATAGATTGAAACCCTCTTTATTGCCTTGGGAGAGAAATTTGATCACTACTCAAAGCTATTTCAAAAACTATTAAAAACTGTCTAAAATTGTGCCTGAATTGGGTTTACGAACATTCCCAAAATGTCTTACAAAATTGAACATAAATGCCCTTTGGGGCTGTGCAACATGACGTGCGGTTCGCACATCGTGAAGTGCGCATATCACAACATTCTTCAGTGGTCCAGTGACTTAAGCCGACTTGGGAGCTTTATGTGAAGTGGGGTGCAGTTTGCACTAGGTAGTGTGCGTGTTGCACAGCGACCGCACCCCTTAACAGATCCTTCAGCAAACTCTGGAGCTTTGTGCAGTGAGAGGTGCGAACCATACCTCGTGTTTTGCATGTCGCATGAGGTCCGCACCTTTCGACAGAATCTCCATCTTGTTCAATCCTTCACACTTTAACTCCTTTTCAGCTCTTTTGGGTCAAATTCCTTGTTTTCCATCTTAGGACAAAAGTACTTGCATTCTTGTCAATAAAGGCCATAAGAACCTCTAAATCTTATCAAAACATAGCAATAATTCATGATTAAAGGCTAAATGAGTTGGTAGATTACCGACTCATCAAACCCCCAAACTTGAACTATTGTTTGTCCTCAAGCAAGATACTCACAAGGTAAGGAATGAATTATGTTCTAAAACTTAATCAAGGCACAAAAGACTACTTTATTCTAAAAACTAAGAAAATAATAAACAAAAAGACTCAAACAAAAGACCCAACTATTATGCTCATCTCAATTTGAACCACCACATTATCAAGGCAATAGATTATTTCAAAATCTTTTCAAATGGACTTCATTTCTCATTCCAAATCAAGGGAATTTTTTCATTCAAAACAAGGTACAAAGCTTCTTAAGTCATTGGCATGGACCATCAAGGTTTTTCTCGAGATTCACCACACAACTTGTCTCATTCATTCCTCTTAATTGAAATAGAGACTTCATGTTTGAATTTGAGTGCATGATGTCACTCACCACAAGAGAGAATCTCACTCACAATCGTGTAATTCACAAAACAAAGGGATTATAAGAGAACCAAAAAGACTCTCACTCTCTCAAGGAAGTTCAAGTGCACACATGTCGAACCATAGGCTTGCCCTTCATGTAGATCGCCACTAATGTAGGGTGATCAATCTCAAAATCACTAAGGACTTGCGGGTTATGATGTTGGCTAGGGATAAGGTGAGGATTTCATTTGGCTCGAGTGACTACACCTCCCTAATGCTCTTTCTCATTACTTTGAACACTGCTCACATTTTTGAATTTTGACTTCACCTTATTTCTCCCTCACACAACCCAAGCTTCACCTTTTCAATCATGATCATTAAAGACTCCTTGTATCGCCTTCATTTGGTAGCACCCATTCTTTCTTTTCATTTTGCTCATTGGATTAAACTTTTCAGAGAAATTTTCAATTCAAACTTACAGTGCTACCTTGCACCTGGAGTGTATCCTTTTTCTTTTCCTCATTGATAACATACACCCCCAAACTTAGGCATTTGCCTATGTTGTCTTTTCATTCCCCCCCCCCCCACAAAACTTAGGCGTTTAGCATACTTTTCAAGCAATTAGGAAGGATGGGTGCCAAGATAGAGGTTCCAAAAAGGTCAAGGTGTTAAACAAGGTGCCAAGGAATGGTCACAAGCTCAAAAGGGTTCACTAGGATTGATGTCGAGGGAAGTCATTTGGGTGAAGTGGCTATTAAAAAGTGCCTAAGATCACTTTTCAAGCTCGGTCATACCTAGAATTTTGCCTTGGATCACATTCAGGGCAAGTTCTAGACACCACGCATGCACAAGAATCAATGTAAAGCCTCACCACACAAGGCATCATGCCACAAGACTTCTTTCATTAGTCTCAAGATCAATTGGGACAAATGACTTTTGACAAGATATTATGAGTTCATTACACACTCATTTGTGAATCAATCAAGATAAGATGAGGTGCAAATCATGACAAGAGAATGCTTTCCTCAAAACTTTATTTTCCATCTTTTCTTTCTTTTTCAAAAATGTCTTGCTAAGAAATTTTTTTCGGTGGGTCCATTTTGAGACAAGCACACTACAGACACAAATTAAAACTAAAACTTGGCATTTTCCCTTAAGAAAGTCGCCTCTCAATATATCATTGGGAAACACCAACCCGGTTTGACACAAAAACAACAAAAGAAAAAGAAAAAGAAAATAAAGAAAACATTTGCTCCTTGGAAAAGAATCGTGGTATTAAGAAAACCCTCGGAGTTTATTGCTAAACTACTATTAACAAGGTGATTACCAATTTGCACGCTCATGAATCATTTGAAAAACAAGCCTCGGCATAGGCCCTTAGCGCATTTGCAAAGCACGGGTAGTGGAACAATAGAGCGTGTAATACTAACCCGGCAACATAATTAACAAAAATAAAATCAAGCCCGGCGAAGGAATAATCAAGCATAAAGAAAATATAATCAACAGGCTCGACAAGAGCAATATCACCAAGCAAAAGTGAGTGATCAATAATTATAGACCCCCCAAACTCAAAGTAAGCATAGCCCTCAATGCACAAAAATTATACAGATAAGAATGAGTGCAAAAACTCCCTGATTATACTATTGATGATGCCAACACCTCCACGAGTAGAACCGATGTAGTGGCCTAGGAGGTAGAGGTGCTGGTAGGATTGGCGGTGATGGTGGTGGGACGTAGGAATACGTTGGGTCTATTTGAAAGCCCGCCAATGGGGGTACTGTAGGGTTCCATGGCAGCTTGAGGGGACCAAAAGAGTCATCGACGTACCATCTATCCTTGGCTGTCATTATTTCATGATAAAAAAGTAGTGGTGGTAACCATCTTAGCCTAGGTAGTTGCCTCTATTCAGGCACGGGTAAATCAGAAGGATCCGGATATTATTTAGCTCATGGTGAATCAAAAACCATTTGAATTTCTGAAGCACTGTCATCATCATTTGGGTCCCAACCCGTGCACCAATCATCGGGAGGGCTATCAACCTTTGGAGAGGATGTAGAGGTAGAAGATGGTAGATTAAGATCCTAATTAGGAATCTTTGGCTCAACATGTGGTATTACTTTCCTAGGCTCATCAACCTCCCCTACTATGGTATCCATTTTAGCACAAAGCTTGCTCACACTTGACACTATGGGCTTCAAAGCTGATTTTATGGCGAATTGAATCATGCGTGGAATGTCCTTAGCAATCCTTTTTAGGCTCTCCTCATTTTTGTGAGTAAGTTCATTGAGCTTGAGCAAGTTACATAAAGATGAGGTGGCTTTAGAATTCACATAGATGGTGTTCGATGCTTCTTGAGAGTGGGAGGAAGTTCCCCTATGATCATGAGTAACACCTTCATCATGGGTATTACTTGAGATGGCATTATAAGCATGGTGCTTTTTCTTAATATGTGGGGCATCTGTGTCTTGCCTTTTATCTAATTGAATCATTCCGGTAGCTTGGCTGATTTTATCTAAAGAGCAAATCCGCAGATACTTCGCTTGGAAACACAAGAAGCTAATGAGGACAGGGAAGGCCATGGAGGTGCTTTCTTGTCTCGCTCTCTGTTTGATTTGCTTGGCGATTATCTCCTTCTCATGAAACCGGAGACTGGTCATGACATAAGCAATCAAAATAGCCACATGTATAGTCACCTGTGTTTTGTGCCCGTTTGGAATGAGCCGTGTGCATACAAAATCTAACCACATCCAAGCTTCAAACTTGAGATCAAAGCGATGAATAGGCTCTGTTAAAATGGTCCAAAAGGGATTTCCCTTAGCAATACTCGCAACCCACTCATATTGGTCTTCTTTTGTGGCTAAATATTCCATGTACCGTGATTCTAGGATTGGCTCATCATACCACATGGCAAAGTGGATGGCCGCCGGTGTGACATCTATTTCCTTTCCCCTTACCAAAACAGAACCTAGGCACGGGAGCCTGTTAACTGGACCCTTATGCTTTAAAATATCCTTCCTAGCTCGGTAGGAGGTATAAAACTCCTACACCAACTCTGGGACATATGGCCCAAGAGTCTTGGCAAAATGGTCCCAAGCTCTTTCATGAAATTTTTTGCGTATTTTTGGGAGATCATCTTCAAATGCTTCCACATTCATCCCTTTCTCTTCCAAAATATATCTTTTCTCGTTAAACCTCACATAGTATGCCTCCATCTTATCGAGGGCAAAGCATATTTCAGACTCAGTAGGACCCTCATCTTGCATAGGCAAGCCCACATTTGTGGATGTTAAAGCTCGATTTGAACTACACCTCTTTTGGTGTTGCCTAGTGGAAAACATATTCCACAAGTGAAGATTAAATGAGGAGAAGCAAAAATCGAAGTTTTTAGAGGTGCAACATTAGAGACCCAATAACCTGGCCCAGAGAAATGACGATGACGGCACTGGTGGAGTGGCGGTAGAGATTCGATGAGAGTAGAAGAAGAGTTTGAGAAAGTTTGAGGGATTTGTGGGAGATTTTGGGAGAGAATTTAGAGCGTTGAGGAGAAAATATGGAGAGAAAAGTTGAGGGTGGCTTACTTAAAGTGGAAAAGAAGAAGAAAATTAAGCTGGGACGGTCTCAAGGTCGGGTCAGTCAACGGGTTAGGTCAATTAAAATTTGAATTTTACCTTGGTGTGCCCGTGTGGTTTGCACAAGCCCTTATGCGGACCGCATGTCGTTTCACACCTTATCTTTTTACGCCTCAAACTTGGCTAGCTTTCTGTTGCATCATGCGTTGGAGGTGCGACGTGCACTTGGGTTTGTGTGGACCGAACACCCCAGTGCACATCGCCTCCAACTCAACATTTTTCTCCCAAGATTCTATTTTGGCCTGTGTTGGGCCGTGCGACGCGCACAATGGCTTGTGCGAACCATACGATCCTCCGTATATCTCCATTTTGCCCTGTTTTTCCACTTGTTCATTCCTATGTTTTTTGCATTCCTAAAACAAACTAAAAACAACAAAAGATAACCAAAAATAAAATAAAAACACTTGGGTTACCTCCCAAGAAGCGCTTGATTTTATGTCGCAGCTCGACGATAGTACCTCAACCTTAGTCGTTGTCAGATAGCATACCAATCCTGTTGGCGTGGCCCCATCCCAATAAGGGAAATTGCTTCTTCAACATCCTCAAAACATCATCATGTTGCCAACTTGGTAACTCTTCAATCCCGGGCATCTTTCCTATTTTTGCAACACCTTATAATTTGATTTAGCTGTTAAACCTGATTTCTGAGAAAATTGTAAAGCTCCCAGAGATCACGGACTAGATCATGGACCGTAGTCTGATCTGTGGTCTGCTCCTTGGTTATGTTCTTTCCCCAGTCTATGATTCACTTGACGGATTATGGTTTGAAACCATGGCTCATCCTGTGAACTCGTGATTTGAGTTCCAGAGGACCCCTATGAAAGGTCCAGTAAATGACGAGTTGGTTGACGACCCATCCTTCTGAACTGTGGGTCATCCTTCCATCTGTAATCCCTGAGGATCAGAGGATCCTCAAATCCTTAAGTCAAAATAATAAGTCAATAGGATAGTCCGTCATTCTGAATCACGGACCGTATAGTGACTCGTGAAGTTGAGTTTCAGCAGGCTCTCAGATGCGGCACCTGAAACCACAAATCAGTTGACGGTTCGTCATTTAAGTTGATGGCCCATCGACTAACTCGTGGTCTCTGAAGTCGAGTCTTTTATCAGTTTTTCCTAATTAAATCGCGGGGGAATTTGTGTAATTACCCACCCTTTTAACTCTTAAGTGAGGTCATTTTGGCCATTTTAGTAGGGTTTCTACTCTTATTAGCCTATCTCTTTCATTATTCCTCATTCATCTACCAAAAGAAGAAAGAACTTCTTCAAGATCCAAGTTCAAGTCTCCATTTCTTTTCATTAAATGAAGCAAGCCTCAATAAGATATGTGGGTATTCAATAAGGGATTTCTTTCACCCTTATGCTCAAAACCCATGATTCTTACTTTGATTTATGAATTTGTGAAATTAGGGTTCTTACCCAATTTCAGAAAAAGTTATGGGTTTTGTTTTAAAGTATCAATTCATGATTTTCCATTCATTACCCATGTTTTAATTAAGATTCCTTGCATAATTTTAAAAGCCCATATGTTGATGATGAATTCTAGCATGATTCCACTGATTTGCATGTTTTCAAGCAAAATTGGCATATTTTGATAACATGACCTCTATTAACATGAAATTGCATTCCTAGTTCTTGAAACCATGAATTTAGAAAGAAAAGTATATTTTGAATTATGGCTATGCTAAGTTTTTAAGGATTTTGAAGCATGAATTACATGACATTAGATATGTCCTTATAATTTATGAAAGGTTTGGCATCTAGATATGTCCACCCAAGCTATGTGAATTGCATTGGTATTAGAAATACCCTTATGCTTTTTAAACAGAATTAGCATTATATATGTCACAAGTATATGTGAGCTATATGTATATGTTTTGGGAGTAGTATTTAGCATCGAGTTAGACAGGGTGAGGTTACCCTTATTCCCAGAACTACGTGCCACCGTAGGTGCCCTCTGTGGCTTATGACAGGATTCTGATATGATAAGGTTCTAACTTTAGCTTGTTAGGACAAACTTTTTCGATGTGGGTGTATGGCACTGGACTACATGTAGTTCATCATGGTTTATGTCAGTTAAGAGTAACTCCCGTATGAAGATTAAGACTTATGCTTTTCTATTTCATGCTTTAAGCTTTAAACTATGAGATTTACTTATGATATTTTTTTTATGCATGAACTCCGTTTTAATTATGTTTTAAGTATGTTTTTACCATATTTATGCATTTCTCATATATTTAGTACATCCTATAGTACTGACGCATATCTTGCTCTACATCCTCTTGATGATGCAGATCCAGGTTTTCCTCCTCAAACTCGTGGCTAGACTTCACTGGAGGTCCAGTTTCCATTGGTGAGTCCTCATTATCCGAGGGCTAGTATTAGACCTATCTTTTCATGTTCCTTCTTCGTATTTCTGAGTTAGTTGGGGTATTATCCAATTAATTCTTTATGATAGTTTAGAGGCTTTTTAGATATAGACAATATTCGAGTCTCTCTTTCGGATTATGTTTCATCTTGACTTTACCTTCTATGGATGGGTTTCCTAACTTTCTATTTATGCTTACGCTTTGTTTTCTTATGAATAACTGAGTATGCTATGACCAAGAGTTAACTTGGGGAACTTGTGGTCTCGGGTCTCGTGTTACATCTAGGGGGTAGCCTCAGGGCATGACAAACTTGGTATCAGACCCTCTGGTTCAAGAGTCCTAGGGTGTCTGAAAGCCGCATCGAGTAGAGTCTCTTTCATGTGTGTGAAGCACGCCACACTTATGAGAAAAAAGATATGAGGTGTCTTAGGAAAAACTTCACTTCTTTCTTGATCAATATCGTGCGATAGAGTTTAACTCTATTACCTCTCTAATCCATTCTGTATGTGTTTCAGATTACGCCTCCTCGTCGTGCTATGCCTCGCCGGGACAATGCCCAAAATGCTAATCCTCCGATTCCAGACCTCAAGGTCACAAATGCAGCGTTCAGGAATTATATTCATATGCTAGCCCAGACTATGGACGCCCAAGCCAATCAGCAGGCTCATATTCCCATCCACCCTCAAGGTGGAGTTGCGGCCCGAGTCTAAGACTTCATTCGCATGAAACCACTTGAGTTCTGGGGTATGAAAGTTGGTGAGGATCTGCAAAATTTCTTGGATGAGGTAAAGAATATCTTTGGAGTAATCCAAGTTGTTGGTGTAGAGGGTGTTGAGCTATCTTCCTATCAACTCAAGGACGTGGCTCATATTTGGTTCACTCAATGGAAAGATGCTAGGGCTAGGGACGTGGTCCCTATGACTTGGGAGTGTTTTGAGAAAGCTTTTCTTGACCGGTTCTTCCCGAGGGAGTTAAGGCAAGCTAAGGCCGAAGAATTCGTGAATTTGAGGCAAGGTTCCAAGATGGTTCAGGAGTACGGGTTGAAGTTCACCCAACTTTCTAGGTATGTTCCTTGCATGGTGGCTAACCCATGGGATGAGATGAGTAAGTATGTTTATGGAGTATCAGATTTGGTAAAGAAGAAGTGTAGGTGTGCTATGCTTTTGGGTAACATGAATATTTCTCATCTTATGACTCATGCCCAACAGATCGAGGGAGACAAGTTGAGGTAGATGGCAAGGGAGAACAAGAGGGTTAGATTAGAGAGTTCAGGTTTTGGCCATCATAGGTCCGAAGGCGGGCATTGTTATATCCGATAGGACACAACATCGGGACTCTCAAAAAATAATTAATTAAAAAATTAATTTAAAAAGAGAAAGAGAGTCGCCACCTAATTTTAGGATAATTAGGAAACCTTTTAATAATTGAACAAGTTTTAGTCTACGAAATCAGTTAGATTCTAGGTAAGGGTTCAAGTTGTTCCAAAGGAAAGGGGTTAGGCATCCTTCAGAATCCACAACGGTGATTCCCTGCTGAATTCATTTTTTCAATTGAGGAGGAGATAAAATAAATGTCCCAATTATTCAGAGTTAGAGAAAATGACTCTCCAAAACTCGAAAAATATAAGGAAAAGTTTTTTACGAAACGGCCTAATATTTGCCTATCGTTAGCTAAAAATGAATAAATACAAATAAAAATATTACAATATCTTCGAATTTATTCTTTCGAGTTAGAGAAAAAAAACTCTCCAAAACTCGAACAAATAAGGAAAAGCTTTTACGAAACGGCCTAATATTTGCCTATCGTTAGTTAAAAATGAATAAATACAATAAAGAATATTACAACATCTTTGAATTTAATTCGAATATCTTCTTCAGAAAGCAACTCCGAGTACCTGTAAACACATTTAGTAAAAGTGTTAGTAATGAACAAAAATTAATCAAAAAGAATTAAATAAATGATAACTAAAAATAAACCCGTATTATATATATTGAAGACCTTGAAAATCAATGGTAATTTCTTCATCGGTCAATAAATTGAGATTCGATATAAAATGATCAAACTCAAAATAATATCCGTCTTTTATTATGGAGAGGCCTCAAGAATCCAACTAAAGAGATTCTTTCACGCCAAGTAAATTGATTTGTTGATAAAAAGTTCAAAATAGCTTGAGAAATTGAAAATTCATAGCAACATGGAATCAGTAAGTGAACAACAAAAAATTAATGATAAATAAACTCAAATATAATGGGGTCATTAGAAAAGCCCAAATTATAAAAAGGGTAAATTAACATACTATCACTTGAATAGTTGAACAGAGACAAACAAATATAAAGTAAATAAGCTAAAATAAGAAAATTTCATAAAAACAGTACTAACATAAATAACAACATAAAAATAGATAAAATCACAGTATAAACATGAAGAAGAACAAAGTGAATACCACGACGCCATCAGAAACAAAAACAAAATGATCTAACAAAACAGGTAACATATTTTAGAAATTAAAATGGAAAATAGTAAGGATGTTGTTGGAGTTCAAACCTCCGACTCGGAGCTGCCGAATTCGAACGCTTCCGGCCAGGTTTGGTTGTCACAACGTCAGGGCTGGTGCTGTGAGGTTGTTGTGGTGCTATTGTGATTGTTGTTCACGGGAGTAAGTAGCAGCGTTGTGGGGTTGATTTTTTCTTTTGTTCTGGGGTGTCAAAGCTTCTTCGGAGCTTTGCGAATCCGGTGGTTGGGTGACTATTTGGTAGAGTGTGGTGGGTCTGGTGGTCGGAGTATGGAGTTTGCCATTAATGGCAGAACTCAGGCAAGGGGAGGGGGACGGTGGTTTTGGGTTCGACAGAGCTTGTCGCTCACGGGCTGGTGGTGGCGTGGACGTCGATTTCTGGTGGGGTCTTGGTTTTCATTGGTTCACCGGAGATAGAATCGCGGCGACGTGGTGTGAGGAAGAAAGGAGGGAGGCGTCTGGGTAGTTGGAGAAGAGGGGTTCGTTGGTGAGGGTTGGTCGTTTACTGGAGGTTCGCCGTCGGAGCAAAGGCGGAGGAGAGTGGGGTTGTTATCACCGGAAAAGGAGCTGCTGGTTTCTGGTGGTGAACAGTGACGGGAAACAATGGGTGGAGCTTGGTGGGTGGTGGTCGGAGCTCCGGTGTGAGCTTGTCGGAGTTCGGCCAGAGGCGTTTGGACTGTTTTGGTTATTTTTTTTTGGAATTTTTGCCAATTTTGAAAATTTTCACCACCAAAGAGTGTGTAGTGTGTATGAGACATTTTATAGAAAATATTAAAATCCTAAATCATCTATGTGGCAAAATAAAACTATGGGTTATTAAAATTGTGTGCTTAAAATCATGGTTTACCTAAAATTATGTATTATTTATTTATCTGTATAAAAAATATCTCCTTTGACTTATGTATTAACAGACTGTGATAAAAAATAGATAAAAATCTCAATATTTTTAAAAAATGAGAATAATTATCAACAAATTGTGTTAACATTGAAAAAATATGTTAAAATTATATTTTGTGCAATTTAACAAATAAAATATTTAAAAAATATTAATTTAAAAAATGTCAGGCCAAAATTAGGTGTCAGCAACTGCCCCTCTTCGTTCAGAGATGATGAAAGAATTTTTACACGAAGACGTTGAAGCGTAGCCAATTTTGGCTAGACAATCAAAAAGAATGACATATGCACAGAACGATGCCAGATTTTGATAGAGCTTTGAAAATACTCTATGTTTGCTGGCGAAGTTGAATGATTTGGGGATACAAAATTATGTTCCTGTCTCGTTGAAAGGCGAACGATCCAACTTGTATCAATATATTGCTTTGAACAAGATTATAATCCAACATGTTTCATTGAAAGGAGAACGACCCAATTTGAATTTTTGGAGTCACCTTGACACCATTTTGGACTGAATGGAGTCACCTTGATACCAGTTTGAATAAATGGAGTCATTTTGACACCAAAGGTTGAATGGAGTCACTTTGACGCCGGTCTGGATAAATGGAGTCACTTTGATGCCAGTTTGAATAAATGGAGTCACTTTGACACCAAAGATTGAATGGAGTCACCTTGACGCCGGTTTGGGTAAATGGAGTCACTTTGACGCCAGTTCGAATAAATGGAGTCACTTTGACACCAAAGATTGAATGGAGTCACCTTGACTCCGTCCTAGATAAATGGAGTCACTTTGACGCAAATTTAAATAAATGGAGTCACTTTGACACCAAAGATTGAATTGAGTCACTTTGACGTCGATCTAAATAAAATGGAGTCACTTTGACGCCAGTTTGATCAATGAAGTCACTTTGACACCAAAGATTGGATGAAGTCACCTTGACACCGGTCTAAATAAATAGAGTCACTTTGACACCAGTTTGAATAAATGGAGTCACTTTGACACAAAAAATTGAATGGAGTCACCTTGACGCCGGTCTGGATAAATGGAGTTACTTTGGCGCCAGTTTAAAAAAATAAAGTCACTTTGACACCAAAAATTGAATGGAGTCACCTTGACACCGGTCTGGATAAATAGAATCACTTTCACACCAGTCTGATCAATGGAGTCACTTTGACACCAAAGATTGGATGGAGTCACCTTGACGTCAGTATTAATGATCTGGATAAATTATCATCACCTTGATGCTAATTTGAAAAGTGGAGTCACTTTGCCTCTGCTTTAAATAAGTGGTCACCACCTTGATACCAATCTGAAAAATAAAATCACTTTGATGCCAATTTGAATAAATGATCGCCACGTTTACGATTTGGATAAATGGTCATCACCTTAATGACGGTCTGGAAAGGGAGGTCACCTTGATGCCAATTTAAATGTCACATGTCACTTTGAACGGGGTGACTTTTCAACATCTCATAATCATCTACACAAAACTTATTAGTAGAAAATGTAATATTTTACAACAAAAGAGGTGACGATTCAACATAACATGTCACAAATACAGAAGTGATGATCCAATAAAACATGTCACAAATATAGGAGTGACGATCCAATAAAATATAACATGTCATTTTGAATGGGACGACAACCCAATTTTTAAAGAATGTGTAATTTTGAATGGGATGACAACTCAATTTTTAAAAAATGTGTCACTTTGAATGGGATGACAACCCAATTTTAAAAAATGTGTCACTTTGAATTGGATGACAACCCAATTTGTTTTTTAAAAAAATGTGTCATTTTGAATGAGATGACAACCCAATTTTAAAAAATGTGTCATTTTGAATGAGATGACAACCCAATTTAGAAAAATATGTCATTTTGAATGGGATGACAACCCAATTTTAAAAAATATGTCATTTTTAATGGGATGACAACCTAATTTTTAAAAAATGTGTCGTTTTGAATGGGATGACAACCCAATTTTAAAAAAATGTGTCATTTTGAATGGGATGACAACCCAATTTTAAAAAATATGTCATTTTGAATGGGATAACAACCCAATTTAAAAAAATGTCATTTTGAATGAAATGACAACCCAATTTTTAAAAAATGTGTCATTTTGAATGGAATGACAACCCAATTTTAAAATATGTGTCAATTTGACAAGGTAACAACTCAACATGTCGGTTTGACAAGTTGACAACAACTTTAACAAGAAAATGTACTTGGCAGGTATTTAGAAAGATGGGTGCTTGCCCCAATTTTATTTTGAACAATGAAGCATGTGAAGAGAGAATCAAGTGTTGACTGCAGTTGGCACCAACATTTAGCATTGCATGAAAATTTTGCTCTTGTTCTTCTGATTTGACAGAGATTAACTCTGAGGCAATTTCAACAGATTCAAGTGGTACCTCAAACATAACTATATATCAACAAGATTTGTTTGTGTTGCTTCAAACAAAGGTTTTGAACTATACATATCCTCATGTTTCAAGTGCCCTCACCACAAAAAAAAGTCCTCATTTGCACACATTTGAAATATTTTAATTTGAGGACATTTTCAAAGAACACTCATACTCAGAAAAATGTTTAATGCATGCAATTATGATGCCATATGCTTGGCCTTCATGTAAACATCCACTAATGTGAGAACATTTGAAATGAGATCACGTAGGGCTTGTAATCGTCTTGTAATGTAGGCTTAGGGACGAGTAGGATATTCATTTGGGATGAAAGTAACTTAATCCCTCCTTGAACATTGCACTGGATTTGTGTTTTTGTTGCGCTTTTGATGCTTGAACTTTTTGTTGTCCCTTTCTTTTGTTTTGACTTCTTTTGAATCTTTGCTTGTCAGAGTCTTCTCTCCTTTTTCCTAACGTTTTCTTCTTTCTTTAACTTCTCCATTATTGTTGGAGTGTTGTTCTTTGTTGTTTTTTCTTGTCTTGCCCTTGTGGAGAGTTTTTGACTCCTTACTTTTCTTCTGAAGTCATTTTGTATCCTTGACTTTCAGGAATGCAACAACTTTTGCTTTTGATAGCTTCAAACTTGAATCTCCTTCTGTAATTTGCACATCTTCAGTGCGCTCAAAGAGTTTGAGCCAAGAGAGGGATAGTACGTGTAAGCACTTAGAAGGGTATAGGCTAATATGTGGTTGTCCAAAAAAAAGGCTTCAGGCTCAAAAGGAGACATACTAGGGATTAATGTCATTTGTTAGGCATTGAAAGGCATAAACAGGTCAAAGAAGGCCTACGATCCTTTCCCAAATCAAATGTTACTCAAGATTTCGCCTCAACCAACATTCAGGCCAAGTTCTAGATCAACAATGCAATGCAATTGAATTTAATCTAAAGCTCACCACACAATGCACATGAAACAATGAAGTTGATTTTATTCTTATCTTGAATGCATGCAAGAGAATATTCTCAAGCGTCACAAAGATACGACTAAGAGGTACCAAAAGAATCTATGGTTCACCTGAAGTCAATAATCTCAATCAATTATTTTACACATTTCTAACTGTTTTGGCACCAACCAAGTCAAAAATGTGATTCTTAAAAAAAAAATTGAATAAGAAATACCGAACCCGAAAAAGGCTGCCTACGTATTTTAGCCCGAGAGATGAGAATCAGATGTGCGTAGTTCGTGCAGATATATCATAAAATATATCATCTTTGAAAGAATGTTAAACATATGCACAAAAAATAATGCAAAAAAAAAAAGAATGAAAACAGGACAGTCACGAAAAAATAATAAAAATGGAGTGTCACAACTCAATCGAAAACTCTCCTGATTTGTCTGTTCGATGCTTCATGGAGTTCAACATCAGATGTTGCTCTCTTACTGTCTTGGTGGAATTTTTGAGGACCTTCCTCAAAAATTCTGCCCCAGTTTTAACTTCAACAACTCTGTGTGTTCAGTCTTGTAGCAGATGTAATCTTCTGTAGAATTTTTGAGACTTTCTCAAAAATTCTGCCCCAGTTTCCATTACAAATAATTGGAAAGCTTACGGGAAATATGACCGATCCTGTAAGGCGCCTATGTATCCCGTTGAGCCAGGAATCAGGTCAAACGTAGTTCCAATCTTTGAAATAAATAGATTATATTTACAGCAAAATATGTACACAAAAATCAAACAAGTATGAACAAAATAAATTAGGTAGCATTAACACATAAACAATGCATAACGCGTCCTAGTATACATGTGACCTTTTGAGCCAAAGGTTAGCCTAACGATTGAAGAATGTGTATGTCGTTTGTGCAATATTCCATTGTCCCAAAAAATATATTTATACAAATCCAAGAGACAATGGTTCGTACAACTCGATCTACACATCTTTCAAGTTAAAAACAAATAATTGAATGATTGTCCTTTTAGGCCGTGGGCCTATTTGGACACAAGGTGGTCTCACTAATGGACCCAACACCGCTTGGGTATCGAATCAACTTAGGTCAATGCTTAATTGAGGGATTAATTTTTGCTCTATCCTGGGTTTCTAGAATAGGTTTCGAAATTGATCAGAAACCCGGGCGGACAACCCAAGTTTAAAACAACAAGTGACCGTTAATCGATCGCGGGTCAACTACTTCACTCGTCTATTTTGAAATTTGTGTGTTTTGTTAAGAACGACCGCAAAGACTTGCGTAATTACCTTTTTACCCCTAATGCAATCTAATGCTTTGCCAAAGGAGGCGGAAGATACCATGAATGCAACAATTTACGTATAATGAAACAAATAATGAATGAATAATTAAGTAAAGTAAAAAATATACAATTTACAAATAACCAACAAAATATACAAGGTGCAAATAAAGAATTAATTAAACAATGAGCAAAAAATTATAAAAAGGTAAAAACTCCTCAATTAAAAAAATGAATCCATAATGGTTAGAACCTTTTAATCCCCAGCAAAATCGCCATTCTGTTATATCCGATATGACACAACCTCGGGACTCTCAAAAAATAATTAACTAAAAAATTAATTTAAAAAGAGAAAGAGAGAGTCGCCACCTAATTTTAGGATAATTAGGAAACCTTTTAATAATTAAACAAGTTTTAGTATGCGAAACCAGTTAGATTCTAGGTAAGGGTTCAAGTTATTCCGAAGGGAAGGGGTTAGGCATCCTTCCAAATCCACAACGGTGGTACCCGGTTGAATTCATTTTTTCAATTGAGGAGGAGATAAAATAAATGTCTCGATTCTTCAGAGTTAGAGAAAATGACTCTCCAAAACTCGAAGAATATAAAGAAAAGCTTTTTACGAAACGACTTAATATTTGCCTATCGTTAGATAAAAATTAATAAATACAAATAAAAATATTACAATGTCTTCGAATTTATTCTTTCGAGTTAGAGAAAAAGACTCTCCAAAACTCGAAGAATATAAGGAAAAGCTTTTACAAAATGGCCTAATATTTGCCTATTGTTAGTTAAAAATGAATAAATACAATAAATAATATTACAACATCTTTGAATTTAATTCGAATATCTTCTTTGGAAAGCAACTCCGAGTACCTGTAAACACACTTAGTAAAAGTGTTAGTAATGAACGAAAACTAATCAAAAAAGAATTAAATAAATGATAACTAAAAATAAATCCGTATTATATAATTGGAGACCTTGAAAATCAATGATAATTTCTTTATCGGCCAATAAATTGAGATTCGATATAAAATGATCAAACTCAAAATAACATCCGTCTTTTATTATGGAGAGGCCTCAAGAATCCGACGGAGAAATTCTTTCACTGGCCGGGTAAATTGATTTGTTGATAAAAAGTTCAAAATAGCTTGAGAAATTGAAAATTCATAGCAACATGGAATCAGTAAGTGAACAACAAAAATTAATAATAAATAAATTCAAATGTAATGGGGTCATTAGAAAAACCCAAATTATAAAAAGGGTAAATTAACATACTATCACTTGAATAGTTGAACGTAGACAAACAAATATAAAGTAACTAAGCTAAAATAAGAAAACTTCATAAAAACAGTACTAACATAAATAACAACATAAAAATAGATAAATTCACAGTATAAACATGAAGAAGAACAAAGTGAATACCACGACGCCATCAGAAACTAGGGGTGGGCATTCGGTTATTCGGTTCGGTTTTTAAAATTTTGGTTCGGTTTTTTCGGTTTTCGGTTATGGTGAAAGAGGTACCGAAAATCGAACCGAATTAAATTCGATTCGGTTCGGTTTTGCCGATTTCGGTTCGGTTCGGTTTCGATTTAAAAGATTCGGTTATTTCGGTTTTGGGCCTGCTTAATGGGCTACTTTCTATTTGTAAAATAGGCTATTTTTTTAAGTAAAAAAATAATTCACGTTTTTATACTTCAAAAATGAATCATTTATAAATCTAATGGGCGCTTGTTGATAGTAGCAAGTCTAGTAACAAAATAACACATCTCACATTTTTTACTTCAATGAACAGATGACAGATCTCACGATTCACGAATTGACTGAAAAATGTAAACAACAAGTAATAGTTGTTGCAAATTGCAATGATTCCTGAATGTATTTGATATGAGATATTGAATTCAACACCATCTGAAATTGGTACACCACAAAAGTAATATATAACACGTACAACCCCCCCCACAATCTCATGGGGTCCATGATGAGAACCGTGGCTTAAGTGAATGGAGACTAACAGGCAACAACAATCACGTAGCATCATGAGAAACTAGAAATCTATATCTATTTTGATAGGTACGGAGCAGTAGCAAATGACCCAAGCGAAAAAAAATCACAAAGGTAAAGTTAGAACCAGAGCAAAAAATTACTGATCAAGATCCAATAAGGCAATAACTTGATTCCTGAATGTATTTGCTATGAGATATTGAATTCAACACCATCTGAAATTGGTGTTGACTGTTGATTACTCCCTCCCTTACTATAACTAAAGAGTTAAGCACTAAGCACTGCTTAGTAAGCAGTAATTGTATTGAGTAAGCAGTAAGCAGAAAACATATCCATAAAGTCACAAACTATACATCATTTTAGTAAGCAGTTCTCCAGAAAATAAGTCCACAAACTGGTGAGGAGTAAGCTTTAGGATTAAGAGGCATGGTTGACAACTTGAACTTGAACGGTGAACCTTTAAGATAAAATCAAAAAGTTAGAACATAACTTTCAAGATTAAAGAAAAAAATTCAAAAGAATATGACCAAACAAATAAAGTATTGAACTCACCACTACTATACTAGCAAATTGCAATCATACATCAACAATGCAAGAGTCTCTTCCACTTTTTGTCATCTCTAAAAATAATTTAATCAAATATGTCATAAAACATAAATATGTATATTGTGTATTGTAAAAACTAAAAAGTAAAAACACACTAAAAATACAAAATCTTACCAAGTTCAATTTTCTCGAGATACTCCAAATTTTCTTCAACACAAATAGGAGTAGTCTCTTCTCTAAGCCAATCTTGGACACAAATAAGCAATTGCACACATTTAGGAGTCAATGAACTTCTAAATGGATCAAGAATACGATCACCCATGCTAAAAGCACATTCCGATGCCACACTTGATATTGGAATAGCCAATACATCACGAGCCAACTCCGAAAGAACTGGAAACCTAGGAGTATTGACTCTCCACCAATTTAAAATATCAAAATCATCAAATTCAGACTCTTGTTCTTCACTAATATATTTATCCAACTCTGATTTGGCACCTCCACTTCCAGAATCTTCCTTTCGTTTTTTCAAGTAAAGCTTTGCTCTCAAAGCCTTTGCTTTCACATTTTGAGAAAGGCTAGAACTAGTTGAATCAGATGAAGTATATCCAGCTGAAGATGATTGTTGTTTAGAACCTTTTGAATATTTACCAACATACTCTTCAAACAAAGTTTTCAAATAAACATTCACTTCGTCACATACTATTTTTTCCTTTTCCTCCCCTAATAGCTCTTCAAGTGCAAAGCTAACATACACAAACTTATTACGAGGATCCAACACAGAAGCAATAAAAAGCATTTTGTTCATCTTTTCAGGAGTACCCCAATATGTTTTGAACTTTTCTTTCATCCCCACAGCCATATTACGCGAATTAAGATCTTCACTTTCCACACACTCTTTCAAATATGCATCAAGCTCACATATATCTTCAAAATGAACATTACAAGTAACATACCGTGAACCTGAAACCTTTGAGGTAAGCTCTTAAAATCTTTCAAGAAACTTTATCACATTTCTCACATTATGCCAATCATCACATTGGAGCGAACCTGCAATACTTCCATCCTCACAAACATCAGTAGAAAGGTGAGCATTAAAATTACCATCATAAAGATCAAACCTATCAAAGGCCTTCTCAAACTTTTCTACCGCCTTCAACATCAAGTAGGTGGAGTTCCATCTAGTAGGCACATCCAATGATAACATCTTATCACATTCTATGTTTTGGACTTCACAACATTTCTTAAAGTTTCTTATTCTTGCAGGAGATGCTCTAACATACTTCACCATTTGTCTTACCCATTTGACAGAAGGGCCAATTTCTTTCAAACCATCTTGCACAATTAAATTAAGTATGTGATCCATACATCTCACATGGAGATGCTTGCCATTCATTATGTTAGTTCCCCACATATCTAACTGTTTAGACAATTCTGTAATTGCAACATTATTTGAAGAAGCATTATCAACAGTAACAGAGAATATATTGTCCAAGTTCCAATCAAGCAAACAGTTACTTATAGACTCTGACAAATGCTCACCCTTATGGCTAGTGATAGGACAAAAATTCAATATTCTTTTATGCAGTACCCAATCTCTATCAATAAAGTGAGCAGTCAAACACATATAATTAATCTTTTGTATCGATGTCCATGTATCTGTGGTAAGACAAATTCTTGGTTTGACTTCTCTAATAGACCTCTTCAAATCTTGCCTCAATTCACCATAAATATCATAACAATCCCTTGTTATTGTTCTACGGAAAGGAATGCGAGGTTGAGCCTGATTCATAAACTTCTTAAAACCTTCCTTTTCTACAAAGCTAAAGGGAAGCTCATCCACAATTATCATCTCAACTAAAGACCTCCTAATTTTTTCTTGATCAAATTTCCAAATTGGTGCATCCTTAGATTGTAAGTTCAACTTTGTTTGAGTATCAGGCTCAGTGGTTCCAATGAGAGCCTTATATTCTCTACACCTACTTAAATGTTGTTTCAATCCTGTTGTTCCATGTCTAGATGCATTAGCAGCATAATCTTGCTTACAATGTCTACACTTTGCTTTACAACATATACCATTTTCAATCACCTTATCAAAATGATCCCAAACAATAGATCTAGGTTGCATTTCTTTTCTTTTCCTTGTAGTCTCAGTGTCAACTGAATTTTCACTACTATTAGGTAAGGTACCAGTTGAACCAGCCTCACTAACTCGACTTTGATCAGCCATCTATGTGAAATCAGAAAGAAAAATCAGAATGTAATCAACTAATATACACTAGACAACCTTAAGCCCTTAACAATCAACCAAAGTGTAATTCATGTGAAATCAAGCTTTCAAAAAGACATAAATGAACTGGACAAGTAGATAATTTCAACTTTTTTCCAACTTTAACCAAATATTCTCCAACCCCTTACAAAATAGGTTGCTTTTTTATTATAGAAAATTAAGGTTCTAAATCTCACACCAAATAAGTTTAATCTGTCACTAATATCACCTTTTTCCAATATCATCAAAGAAAACTAGCAAAGGAAAGAAGAAGAAGAAAAGAAGAAGCAGAGAAACCAAAGAAATTAAAAAAATAAAAGGTCGTCGGCGTACCTGAAGCTGAAAGTGTCGCCTGTGTCGGAACCTGAGGGCTGAGACTGAGAGACGCTGGACATCGCCGTCGCCACACGCTGGTCGCCGTCGCCGCACACTGGTTGCCCATCGCCGTAAGCTGGTCGCCCGTCGCCGCACGCTGGTCGTCGCCGATTGACTAGAGAGAGACAGAGAGTGGACTGAGGGAATAGGAAGTAGGAACTAGGGATTACTGATTAGGACATTAGGATTAGGATTTAGGAGTGTGGACTTGGGCTTGGGCTTGGGCGGTGGAGTGGACTGTGGAGTGGACTTGAGAATTGAGAGTGTACTCTCACCCACCCTTATAAATATTTCGGTTTTTCAGTTAAACCGAAAAACCGGTATCCTAAAACCAAAAACCGAACCGAATACCGAATTTTTTTTAAAAAATAGAACCGAAATCGAACCGAAAAATCAAAAAACCAAAACCGAAAAACTGAATTAGTTCGGTTCGGTTCATTTTTTTGGTATTTATGCCCACCCCTATCAGAAACAAAACCAAAATGATCTAACAAAACAAGTAACATATTTTAGAAATTAAAATGGAAAATAGTAAAGATGTTGTTGGAGTTCAAACCTCCGACTCGGAGCTGTCGAATTCGAACGTTTCTAGCCAGATTTGGTTGTCACAACGTCAGGGCTGGTGCTGTGAGGTTGTTGTGGTGCTATTGTGATTGTTGTTCATGGGAGTAAGTAGCAGCGTTGTGGGGTTGATTTTTTCTTTTGTTCTGGGGTGTCAAAGCTTCGTCGGAGCTTTGCGAATCCGGTGGTTGGGTGACTATTTGGTAGAGTGTGTTGCGTCTGGTGGTCGGTGTTTGGAGTTTGCCATTAATGGCAGAACTCAGGCAAGGGGAGGGGGACGGTGGTTTTGGGTTCGACAGAGCTTGTCTCTCACGGGCTGGTGGTGGCGTGGACGTCGATTTCTAGTGGGGTCTTGGTTTTCGTTGGTTCACCAGAGATAGAATCGCGGCAACGTGGTGTGAGGAAGAAAGGAGGGAGGCGTCTGGGTAGTTGGAGAAGAGGGGTTCGTTGGTGAGGGTTTGTCGTTTACTGGAGGTTCGCCGTCGGAGCAAAGGCGGAGGAGAGTGGGGTTGTTATCACCAGAAAAGGAGCTGCTGGTTTCTGGTGGTGAACAGTGTCGGGAAACAATGGGTGGAGCTTGGTGGGTGGAGTTTGGAGCTCCTGTGTGAGCTTGTCGGAGTCCGGCTAGAGGCGTTTGGACTGTTTTGGCTATTTTTTTTTTGGAACTTTTGCCAATTTCGGAAATTTTCACCATCAAAGAGTGTGTAGTGTATATGAGACACTTTATAGAAAATTCTAAAATCCTAAATCATTTATGTGGCAAAACAAAACTATGGGCTATCAAAACTGTGTGCTCAAAATCATGGTTTACCTAAAATCATGTGCTATTTATTTATTTGTATAAAAAATATCTCCTTCGATTTATGTATTAATAGACTATAATAAAAAATAGATAAAAATCTCAATATTTTTAAAAAATGAGAATAATTATCAACAAATTGTGTTAACATTGAAAAAATATGTTAAAATTATATTTTGTGCAATTTAACAAATAAAAGATTTAAAAAATATTAATTTGAAAAATGTCAGACCAATATTGAGTGTCAACAGACATCACTTTTTATTTCAGAAGAGATCATCAGGACCCGTTCATTCTTCTACTAGTGCTCCTATCCAAGCCCCCAGGCCTCAAGCCTCCAGGCCTTGTCATGATCAGACTGGTAGAGGATTTGGTTTCTATTCGCAAAGGAGTGTTGCAAAGGGGACTCCTTACCCTTCTTGCAACAAGTATGGTAAAATCCATCCTGGAGAGTATTTAACTGGTTCAAATGGATGCTTTGTGTCTGGTCAGGTTTGACACAAGATTAAAGATTGCCCTTCAGCTAAGAAGGGACAGGGAGATAGCAGGACTCAGTCTGCCTCAGCAGCCCCAGGAGGTCGACCGGCCCAGCAGAGTGTTGCTTCTTGTTCTGGTTGTCAGCACCAGAACTGCTTTTATGCCATATCCTCTCACCAGGACTAGGAGAGTTCACCGAACATTGTTGCTAGTATGTTGAAAGTCTTCTCTCTCGATGTGTATGCTTTATTAGACCTTGGTGCCTCCTTATCTTTTGTGACCCCTTATGTTGCTTGCATGTTTGAAATTAGTCCCGATTAACTCTTAGAACCCTTTTTGTCTCTACTCATGTTGGTGAGTTATTCGTTGCCAAAAGAATCTACCGAAATTTCCCTATCTCAGTGCTTCATAGAGTCACTTCAGCGGATCTAGTAGAGTTGGAGATGACTGATTTTGATGTTATTCTTGGTATGGATTGGTTGTATGCATCTTATACCTCTGTTGATTGTTGTACTCGAGTCATCAGTTTCAAGTTTCCAAATGAACCAATCTTAGAGTGGCAAGGTAGTCCTCCATTCTCGAAGGGTCGTTTTATATATTATCTTAAGGCTAGGAAAATGATTTCTAAGGGTTATGTTTATCATATAGTTTGGGTTATGGACATAGAGTCTGAAACCCCATCCTTTCAGTCTATTCATGTTGTGAATGAGTTTCCAGAAGTATTACTCAAAGATTTGCCCAGAGTCCCTCCCGAGCGGGAGATCGACTTTAGAATTCTATTCCTCCCTATAGAATGGCTCCCGCGGAGCTTAAGGAATTGAAGGATCAATTGAAAAACCTCATTGATAAGGGTTTTATTTGACCCAACATCTCTCGTTGAGGTGCTCCAATCTTATTCGTGCGAAAGAAAGATGGTTCCCTCAGAATGTGTATCGACTACCGTCAGTTGAAGAAGGTCACAATCAGGAATAAGTACCCCATTCCTAGGATTGATGACTTGTTCGATCAGCTTCAGGGTGCAAGTTTCTTCTCCAAGATTGAACTTAGATCCGACTATCATCAGCTTCGTGTTAGAGAGTGTGACATTCCAAAGACAGCCTTCAGAACACGGTATGCTCATTATGAATATGTGGTCATGTTTTTTAGATTAACGAATGCTCCTACAACCTTTATGGATTTGATGAACCATGTGTTCAAATGGTATCTGGATATGTTTGTGATTGTTTTCATTGATTATATTCTTATATATTCTCGGAGTGAGGAGGAGCATGCAGACCATTTGAGAGTTATGTTGCAAACTCTCAAGGATCGATAGTTATTTACTAAGTTTAGCAAGTTTGAGTTTTGGATGCAGTCTGTTGCTTTCCTAGGTCATATTGTGACTAGAGATGGTATTCAAGTTGATTATCAAAAGATTGAGACAGTAAAGAACTGACCTTGACCCACTTCCCTTTCTGATATTAGGAGCTTTTAGGGTTTTGCTGGTTACTACAGGAGATTTGTGGAAGGGTTTTCTTCCATTGTTGCCCCATTGACTCAGTTGAATCAGAAGAAGGTTAAATTTTACTGGTCTGATATATGTGAGAACAACTTTCAGGAATTGAAGAATAGATTGATCAAAGCTCCAGTGTTGGCTCTACCCGAGGGCCTAGATGACTTTATTGTGTATTGTGATGCTTCTAGGATTGGTTTGGGTTGTGTGCTGATGCAGCGTGATAAAGTGATTGCTTATGCTTCGAGACAACTTAAGATTCATGAGAAAAATTACCCTACTCATGATCTTGCGTTAGCAGCCGTGGTTTTTGCTTTGAAGATTTGAAGACATTACTTGTATGTTGTTCATATGGATGTATTCACCGATCATAAGAGTCTTCAGTATGTGTTCACGCAAAAGGAATTGAATCTTCATCAAAGGAGATGACTTGAGCTTCTCAAGAATTATGATATGAGTGTGCTTTACCATCCGGGTAAGTCCAATGTTGTGGCGGATGCACTTAGTAGATTGTCCATGGGGTAGTGTGTCTTCGGTTAAAGCCGAAAAGAAGGAATTAGCCAAGGAGTTCATCTACTTGCTCGATTGGGAGTTTGCCTTATGGATTTGATAGAAGGTAGTGTTATTGTTCAGAATGGTCCCGAATCATCTTTGGTAGCTGAAGTGAAAGAAAAGCAAGACAGTGATCCTATTTTGCACCAATTGAAGGGTACAGTCCATCAACAAAGGGTAGAGGTTTTCTCCCAAGAGGGAGATGGTGTGCTTCAATATCTGGGTCGATTGTGTGTCCCTGACATAGATGGGTTGAGACAACAAATTTTGACAGAGGCCCATAGCTCCAGGTATTCTATTCACCACGGTGCCACCAAGATATACCGTGACCTACGGGAAGTCTTTTGGTGGAATGGCATGATGAGGGACATAACATGTTTTGTGGCTAAGTGCCCCAAAAGTCAACAAATGAAAGTAGAGCATCAGCAACCGGGTGGTATGACTCAGGATATTGATCTTCCTACTTGAAAATGGGAAGCAATTAATATGGATTTCATTACTGGTTTGCCTCGTACTCGAAGGCAACATGATTTTATTTGGGTGATTATCGACCGGATGACTAAGTCATCCCACTTCTTGGCTGTTAAGACTACGAATTCAGCAGATGATTATGCCAGACTCTACATTCGGGAGATAATCAGATTGCATGGTGTTCCATTGTCTATCATTTCTGATAGAGGTACTCAATTTACATTCCAATTTTGGAAGTCATTTCAGAGAGGTCTTGGCATACATGTTAAGCTTAGCACAACTTTTCACCCTCAGACGGATGGTCAGGCAGAGCATACTATTCAGACTTTGGAGGATATGTTGAGAGCTTGTGTGATTGATTTCAAATGTAATTGGGATGATCACTTACCTTTTATCGAGTTTGCCTACAACATCTTTCATTCTAGCATCCAGATGGCTCCTTATGAGGCATTTTATGGGCAGAGGTGTAGATCTCCTATTTGTTGGTTTAAGGTAGGTGAGACAGCTTTGATTGGTCCATATTCAGTTCATGAGACTATTGAGAATGTTCAGATTATTAGGGAGAGGTTGAAGACCGCTCAGAGTCGATAGAAATCATATGCAGATATGAGGAGGAGGGAGTTGGAGTTTGAGGTTGATGATTGGGTATTTTTGAAAGTATCACACATGAAGGGTGTGATGAGATTTGGCAAGAAAGAGAAGCTTAGTCTCCGCTATGTAGGTCCTTATCAAATTCTGAGGAGAGTTGGTAGTGTTGCTTATGAGTTGGATTTGCCAACATAATTAGAAGCGATTCATCCAGTTTTCCATGGTTCCTTGTTGAAGAAGTGTGTCGGTGATCCAACCTTGATTGTTTTTTTTGAGGATGTGGATGTGAAGGATAGCCTTACTTATGAGGAAGTTCTCGTGGAGATTCTTGATCGTCAATTTTGGAGGTTGAGAAATAAAAAAGTCACTTCGGTGAAGGTCCTTTGGAGAAATCAACTATTTGAGTGAGCTACTTGGGAAGCAGAAGTAGCCATGAAAGCCAAGTACCCTCATCTCTTTCCATCCGATCCAGTTTCAGCTTGAGATATTAGTTTCCTCCTTAGTATGTCCCTCCGATTCTAGTCCATCAATTTCTCTCATGATCCTAGCTTGCATTCATGTTTTTCGAAGTTAGTTCAATTATGTTTTAAGTTAAAAAGCTCAGTTTTCATGTTTATTCTTCGGTTTTCCTATTTTGTTGCTTTGTTGGGCTGTTATCTCTCCAGTGTTTCTTAGTCTTCATTCGAGGAAGAATGATCCCAAAGGGGAGATATTGTAACACCTCGGAATTCGATTCAGCTGTTTAACCTGATTTCTGAGAAAATTGTAAAGTTCCCAGAGATCACGGACCGTAGTCCTGGACTATGATTCGTAGTTTGATCCGTGGTATGCTCCTTGGTTATGTTCTTTCCCCAGTCTACGAGTCACTCAATAGCTCGTGGTTTGAAACCATGGACCATCCTGTGAACTCGTGATTCGAGTTCCAGAGGACCCCCATGAAAGGTCCGAAAAATGACAAGTTGGTTGACGACCCGTCCTTTGGAACCTTGGGTCAGCCTTCTATTCGTAATTCCTGAGGATCATAGGATCCTCATATCGTTAAGTCAGAACCATGAGTCAACAGGATGGTCCATCATTCTGAATCATGGACCGTAGAGTGACTTATGGAGTTGAGTTTCAGCAAGCTCCCAGATGTGGCACCTGAAACCACAAATCTGTTGACAGTTCATCATTTTAGTTGATGGCCCGTAGACTGACTCGTGGTCTTTGAAGCCGAGTCTTTTATCAGTTTTTTCTAATTAAATCCCTGGGGTATTTTTGTAATTATCCACCTTTTTAACTCTTAAGTGAGATCATTTTGGCCATTTTTAGTAGGGTTTCTACTCTTATTAGCCTAAGTCTTTCATTATTCCTCATTCATCTACCAAAAGAAGAAAGAACTTCTTCAAGCTCCAAGTCTCAAGCTCCAAGTGCAAGCCTCCATTTCTTTTCATTAGATCAAGAAATCTTCAATAAGATATGTGGGTATTCAATAAGATATTTATTTCACCATTATGCCCAAAACTCATGATTCTTACTTTGATTTATGAATTTGTGAAATTAGGGTTCTTACCCAATTTGGGAAAAAGTTATGGTTTTTGTTTTAAAGTATCAATTCATGATTTTCCATTCATTACCCATGTTTTAATTAAGAGTCCTTGTATAATTTCAAAATCCCATATGTTGATGATGAATTCTAGCATGATTCCATTATTTGCATGTTTTCAAGCAAAATTGGCATGTTTAGATAACATGGCCTCTATTATCATGAAATTGCCTAATTCTTCAAGTAATGAATTTAGAAAGAAAAGTATATTTTGAATTATGGCTATGCTAAGTTTTTAAGGATTTTGAAGCTTGAATTGTATGACATTAGATATGTCCTTATGATTTATGAAAGGTGTGGCATCTAGATATGTTCACCTAAGCTATGTGAATTGCATTGGTATTAGATATACCCTTATGCTTTTAAAAAAAAATTGGCATTAGATATGTCACAAGTATATGTGAGCTATATGTATATGTTTTGGGAGTAGTATTTAGCATCGAGTTGGACCGGGTGAGATTACCCTTAGTCCCAGAACTACGTGCCACCACAGGTGCCCTCTGTGGCTTATGACAAGATCCTAATATGATAAGGTTCTAACTTTTGCCAGTTAGGACAACCTTTTTCGGTGTGGGTGTATGAAACTGGACTCCATGTAGCTCATCATGGTTTATGTCGGTTAAGAGAAACTCCCATATGAAGATTTAAGACTTATGCTTTTCTATTTCATGCTTTAAGCTTTAAACTATGAGATTTACTTATGATATCTCTTTTATGCATAAACTCAGTTTTAATTATGTTTTAAGTATGTTTTTACCATATTTATGCATGTCTCACATATTCGGTACATCCTATAGTACTGATGCATATCTTGTGTTGCATCCTCTTGATGATGCAGATCTAGGTTTTCCTCCTCAAACTCGTGGCTAGACTTCACCAGAGGTCCAGTTTTCATTGGTGAGTCCTTATTATTCGAGGTCTAGTATTACACCTATCTTTTCATGTTCCTTCTTTGGATTTCTGAGTTAGTTGGGGTATTGTCCCATCAACTCTTTATGATAGTTTAGAGGCTTTTCAGACATAGACAGTATTCGAGTCTCTCTTTCGAATTATGTTTCATCTTGACTTTACCTTCTATGGATTGGGTTGCCTAACTTTCTATTTATGCTTCTGCTTTATTTTCTTATGAATAACTGAGTATGCTATAATCAAGGGTTAACTTGGGTCACTTGTGGACCTGAGTCCCGTGTTAAATATAGGGGGTAGCCTCGGGGCATGACAATTTGACACTCCTCAAGGGCATGATCAAGCTTGCCCTCCAAATCTATCACCAAGATTACCCGCAATTCATCTGGAGGTTTTGTGGGTTGGCATATGTTGAATGTCACTACCTTGCTTCCAACTTGGAATTCGAGCTCACCGAGTTCAGCATCCATAAGTGGTATCCCCGTGGCTAATAGTGGTTGCCCTAAGATAATGGGCACCTCAACATCTACTTCACAATCTAAAATCACAAAGTCCGCTGGGAGAATGAACTTGTCGACCTTCACCAATACGTAGAATAGGATTCCTACCGGACGCTTAATGGACCGATCATCCATGAGTAGCCTCATAGATGTAGGTGTGGGTGTACCCAATCCCAGCTTGTTGAAGATCGCTAGGGGAATTAAATTGATGCTCACCCCTAGATCACACAAGGCTTTACGGAACACAAATAGCCCAATAGTACATGGTATGGTGAATGCACCCGGATCATCCCATTTTGTAGCAACATTGATTGTCTGCATAGTGCTACAACTGTGTGATATCTCGATGGTTTCCACATCGACAACCTTCTTCTTTATGAGCAACTCTTTCATAAACTTTTCATACCCCGGTATTTGTGTTAAGGCTTTAACCAAAGGAATTTTTATTGAAAGCTTGCTGAACATGTCAACAAACTTATTGAATTTTTGCTCCTCCTTCTTCGTAGTTAGCCTTTGAGGGTATGGAGGAAGTCCCTTGGGTAGTGTGGCTGTCACACTTTGAGCAATAGAAGTGTCTTCCTCAACATCAATAGCAGCTTGGGGAGGAGATGCAGCCTCCTCCCTCTCATTATCAATATCAACACTTACCGAGGCATTGGGTGCGTCAAGCTTCACCCCAACCCTCGGGTTTTCAACATCTTTATCATGCACGATCTCTTTTTGTTTATCACTCGGCTCAATGATGGATTCAACAATAGGCTTCTTTGCTACAACAACTAGCTCCACAATGCGCTCTTTCACTACCCCACTTGTTATCCCACTTCTAGTAATAATCGCCATGCATTGGACATCATTTTAGGATTTGCGGTGGTGTCACTAAGAAGTGTTCCCTTCATTCTCGGGCCCATTTGAGTGGATAGATGATTCATTTGGGCCTCAAGATATTTAATTGAGGCTGAATGAGAGCTCACAGTTTGATGGAGTGTTGAAACTTCGCTTTTAACCTCATTAAACCCGGTGTTAGTATTATCTACCTTCTTCAGAACCAAGGACAACATGTCCTCAATCTTTGAGTGCCCTGGATTGCTTGTGGTGGGTTGGTATACTGAGTCTGAATTATTTGGAGGCACATATGGGTTCGAACTCTGATGATTGTATCTATCACCATTATTGTCACAGTCCCTCCAATTTCCATCTCGTTCCTTGTCCCTAGTCCAACCTTGATTCTCCTCCCTAGGGAGATAATATCCGGGACGAGAACCTGCCGACAAATAGCTAAGCTTACCATACACGATGGTTATTAGCTCATCCTCACTATCCTTGTTCTCTGGTGTACTCACAACATTCACGATCTTAGCACCACCTTCCCCCATCATATGCTTGGCAAGCAAGTCTATTTGCGTCATCATTTTTGCCATGATCTCATCCCTCTCTTCATCCTTTATCCATATATCATTTGTTAAGATGGATGTGGTCACTCTCAAGGTCGGAATATCCGCCTCCTTTGTGTGCCAAGCTTGGTTAGTCTTGGTCATTCTCTCTAGAAGGGCCGAGGCAATAGGAAATTGTAGATCCATGAAGGTGAAGCCTCCAAGATTGTTGGCCACAGACTTATTCATCCAGTTCAGGGATCTAAACAAGCTTTATAGCAAGACATGGTCCGACAAACCATGGTTAGGACACAACACGAGCTTCTTCTTAAATCTCAACCATGCCTCGTGTAGAGGCTCATCGGGAAGTTGGCGGAAGTTGGTAATTTCATCCCTTAGCTGCATCATCTGCAATGGAGGGAAGAATCTAGTTGATAAGGCATCTACCAACTCAGCCCAAGATATGATTGAGCCATTCAGCAATTTCTCCAACCAAGTTGTGGCTTCCCCCGTTAGAGAGAAGCCAATAAAAAAAGTCTAACGGATTCTTGGGAGATATTTTGGAATATGAATGGTTGACATATCTCCACAAAATTGTGGATGTGCCTGTTGGCATCTTCGTGGGATGCTCCTCCAAACATGCCCTTCATTTTTATCAAATGGAGCATTATGCTAGTAACGTGAAATATTGCATTTCCCACCATGGGGGTAGGCGGATTGTACCTACTCCAATTTGAGGCACAGGTTCAATGTCTGCATCCATGAACCCGTCAAGACTTCCGTTGACACTTTCGTTATCACCCACCTCGCTTATGGGCTGCCTAAGCAATGG
Organism: Jaltomata sinuosa; assembly: GCA_003996215.1. NCBI lineage: Eukaryota > Viridiplantae > Streptophyta > Magnoliopsida > Solanales > Solanaceae > Jaltomata > Jaltomata sinuosa. The sequence goes on along the minus strand of QJPP01001965.1, from coordinate 215,815 downwards.
ACAAAAATAACAAACCAAATAAAAAGAACAAACACTCTAAAAAGTTATTTCAATTCACAATAACAAAGGCTTATCAACTTAATTCCCCGGCAACGGCGCCATTTTTGATAACGCTTAAGTGTGCTCTCCTAAAAGGAGGTATCGACGATTGTTAGAGTAAAACACATTTATTGTACCCAACGAGCATCGGGGTCGATCCCAAGGGAATTGGTGACTAACCAAGTTGGTTGTAAAGAAAATACTTCACAACGAGAGTAGTTTGTTCGCACGCAATAACAAGTAAAGGAAGGGAATTGTGAAATCTTTCACAATCCACAATTAAACAAAATAATAAAGTAAAGGTAGGTGTAAACAATGAGAGAGGAATACTAGGGATCTGTGTCAAATGGGACTCGATTATGGGATAGGGTGATTGCTCATTCATGAAAACTCTTGCTAAACGACATGGATAGTGTTGGTTTTAGGTATAGTTGTTAATCTCTCGATAAAACAACCATATGTCCAATGATTTTTATTCAAACACCATTGTTTAGGAAAATAACCAACCAACATATGCTTAGGGAGGTCACACTATTTCTATCTTAGACTCTTAAATGGGTATTTCCGGCGAATTGAGCTATTTCTAGCCTCAATCTAGGTGGAATCCCAAGTACCCACTAGCGATTTCACATCTGAAACTATAAACTTCTTTCTCAAGCAAGAATACAACCAAGTAAGGTAAATCAATATTTGCAACCATAAATTTTAGAGTTAAAACATGATGAAATCACTAGACCTATGTTATATTAGCAATTATAAACACAAATTAGCAACACCCATACCCATTTATCAAGCACCCATTATCAACACATCCCTAGACAAGGAAACTTAGCCACTCATGCTAAAGGAAAAAGAAAGTATACCCATAGGGAAATTCAAATTCCTTTTCATTAATTATAGCAAGAATCCAATATCCAAGATCAAATTTACTAGCCCAAGGTTGAAAATTGAGAGAATGGATTGAAACCCTCTTTCTTTCCTTGGGAGAGAAACTTGCTCACTACTCAAAGCTATTTCAAAAACTATTCAAAACTTTCTAAAATTGTGCCTTAATTGGGCTTAAGAACATTCCCAAAACATCTTACAAAATTAGAAAAAAAAACCCTTCAGGGTCTGTGTGAACATACGATTTGCACGTTCTGAAGTGTGCATCGCACAACACTCTTTAGTGGTCCAGTGACTTAAGCTGACTTGGGAGCTTCATGCGAAGTGGGGTGCGGTTCGCACTAGGTAGTGTGCACATAACACAGCGACCGCACTCCTTAACAAATTTTTCAGCAAACTCTGGAGCTTTGTACAGCGGGAGGTGCAGACCATACCTCATGTTGTGCATGTCGCACGAGGTTTGCACCTTTAGGCATAATATGCATCTTGTTCAATCCTTCACACTTTAACTCTTTTTCAGATCTTTTGGGTCCAATTCCTTGTTTTCCATCTTAGGACAAAAGTACCTGCATTCATGTCAATAAAGGCCATAAGAACCTCTAAATTTTATCAAAACATAGCAATAATTCATGATTAAAGGCAAAATGAGTTGGTAGATTATCGACTCATCAGTAACCAAATATAACAACCTTCATAACTATTTGTAATAGCTTGTGATAAGCAGATATAATAGAACTCCCATCTGTCTAATAGGATTGCCTCCATGGTGGTTGAATGTGATGATCCTTTAAATATGACAACCTTTGTAGCCCTTTATTATACTTTATCAATAACAAGATATAACAATCCTCATAACCGCTTGTGATATTCTTTAATATGATAGCCCTTGAAACCATTAGTGATAATCTTTTGCATATAACCTTGGGTAAGTCTTGCGCATCATCCGTATCGATGTGACTAATATATATCCCTTGGATTGTCAAGCCTCGAGTAATCTCGCACATCATCTAGCTTTGGATAAGAGGCGCTTATAGATGTCCCTCGAATTGTCAGCTTTGGAGTAATCTTGTACATCATCCAATTTTGGACAGAAGTGACAAACATATGTCTCATGACCCAAAAACTCAAGTCGTGATGGCAACTACTATAACCCACTAGTAGGTAAGCCAAACCCTTAGTACAGAACTACACGTAATGGACTAACCCGAGAACGAAACAAAAGTGGAAGATAAAATGAACAGACATAAATAAATAGGGAGGGAAGAGGATGAAATATACAATATTTCCCTCAAGACCTGGAGTCAGTCGGTACAAGAGTTGCTACAACATAGATGGGCAAGATAAATACAACCAATACAGAATAGTTTCCAAAAGTACAGTAGAAGACTAGTCCAAAAGTAAAGGGAGGTAGGTTAACTCCAATCGTCAAGAGGTCACCCTATATCTCTGGTCAGCAACTTTGCATGAGGATGGCGTTAATGGTGATAACTTGTACTAGGATCTGCATCAGGAAAAAGATGCAAAAATATAGCATGAGTACCAAAACACACGATACCCAGTAGGCATCATAGGTCGACTAGGCTCAAATAAGATATAAGAATAAAAAAATGTGAATATAAACCCAAAGGTAAGAAAGAGGGGTCAGAAGGAAATAACAGGTCATAACTAGATAATAAGGAGAAGTACGAGTAAAATAACACGGAAGGCATAAAGTAGTAATCTAGCTATAAACTAGCTAGACCCCCATAAGCCCAATGTATCATGACAAGATTTCTCAGGTTGTGATGGCACCTACTATACCCCACCAGTAGGTTATCCGAAACCCTTAGCCCAGAATAGCAAGTAGCGGGCTAATACAAGACACAATATAAAAGCAGAACAAGCAGATACACGATAGAGATAATAAAAGCAGAAAATAGAATATAGCAGAAAAGAAGGATTAGGCCATACAGAAAACCCCCAAAACCTGGTATCAGTCAGTACAAAAGCTACTAAAACATAAGGAGTACTAGATAGATACAAATATATATATATGATAGTCTCTAGAAATACAAAAAGGAGATTAATCCCACAATAGAGGGAGACAAGTAAGCTCTAGACGCCTGAAGCTCTCCTTAGATCTCTAAATTAGAAACTCCACACCAAGACAACATCAGCAGTGATAACTCATGCTAGGATCTGCATCAGGGAAAAAGATGCACAAGTGTAGCATGAGTACCAAAACATGTGGTACCCAGTAGGCATCATAGGTCGACTGAGCTCAAATAAAATAAAAGCACAGAAAATGTGAATATGCTAAAAGGGAATAATGAGGGGGTCAGTACAAGGATACAAGTCATAGCTAGAAAATAATAAGGCAGAAAATAATGACTTGTACAAAGCATGAAAACATTAAAAGTAAAGCGACGTGAAGTAAAGCAAAGTAGAGCAGTCTAGCTACAACCTAACCGAGCTCTTATAATTCCAGAAGGTACACATAATCACAGAATAACCTCAATGGACCCCCACAAGCCCAGAAGGTACAACCAATAAACAATAGACCCAGTCGGACCCCCCATAAGTCTAAAGGATGCAAACAACAAACAATAGGGACTACAATCAACCTAATAGGGTAATGCAAGTAGAATCGCTCCATGAGATGACATATGATTTGTGCCAATTGAAAAATACTACCGTATACTCCTCGTCCAGCCGTAGCTTGCAAAGGCAGGACCACGGGGGACTCGCAAAATCTATATACCAATTCTGAACCATATCTCAATAATCGTGCCATGATGATAATTAGTAAAAACCACCCAGAACACTTTACCTCGAGCATGCAAGTTTAAAATACTAGTAAAACCACTCGGAACACTTTCCCTCGGAAATGCAAGTTTAAAATACTAGTATAACCACCCAGAATACTTTCCCTCAGGCGTGAAAGTTTAAAATACCAGTAAAACCACCCAGAACACTTTCCCTCAGGCATGCAAGTTTATCTCAAATCAATATTTCATAAAATATACCAAGTTTTCTGTAAGAATGTCAGAGAACTAAAGATGTTCTCAAAAATCCATTTTTGAAATCGAAAATAATGTTTTAAATCGTGCCTTTCAAACGCCATGAAGAAAACAACCACAACACAAAGACATAGATGCATAACCATGTCTAGTAAATTCGCACCAAAGCGATAAGGTCCACAAGCTAAGTAAAACGTGGTCAACATTCTAAAATAACATATAGAAGAACCAAACATTTAACCACCTCCTACAGGAACTTACTCTAAGGTAACAACTATCTCATATCTAAACTAACACGGTTATTTCATACTAAACTGGCTAAAAGAAGAAACGAACTTAAAGGAGTTAAGGAATAAGTAAACTGACCTAGGTTCTAGCAATTTGAATGCATACGGCCTCGAGCCAACAAATACATAGTTACAAATAAAAAATGCAAAGATAAATGATTAAGCAAAAGCAGTGAATAAGCTTTTAACCTATCTCGAGAACTACCAAATATTCTATATGACGGATAACTAAATTAACAACCCCAACACCCCAAGGCCGACTAACTAAGCTAAGGCAAGCAAAGATATACATGTAGATGGAACTGAAGGAACTACACTGGCTACGCTAAGACCTACAGGTACAAGCAAGGGTAATACTAAGTATCCTAATCCCTGATTCTAACATAAAGCCCTAAATCAACTACGAGAATAAAAATCCCTTAAAAATCACTATTCAATCCATAAATTCCCACTAACAATTAGCACCAACCATACAATCATCTTATATGAGCTATTTGTAGAAGTAAGTAAGTCGTAGCCTACCTCGAAGCCGATCATGTGCGCTCGCACGTACTAGACCAGAGCTTTTCCTTTTCGGGAAGCCTCCAACTATTGCCACACTATCATAACGATAATCAACTTGTTAAAACATGAACACTGATACCCATATTTCAAATTAATAATTCGGGTCAAAAATTGGGTGAAAAAATCACCCATAGGGCCCCCACGCAAATTTTGAAAATTAAGTTGGAGAAAATATCCCTCGTGGTACAAGGATTACATGCTCAATTAATTGAGCAAAAATAGACTCAAAATTGAGCACAAAACAACCCCTAAACCCAAGAAACAAAGCAAGAATCAACCATTAAATTTAATGGAATTAAGGGTCGGAAACTTATAATTGATGACAGGTAATCGACCATGGAGAAGAGATAATCGCCCAAACAGCGTAAAGTGACTCCACACTAAAATTTATGCTATTGTTCTATAGAAATAGAGGAAAATTGTTTGGAGTGTTTGAGAAATGAAAAAGAGAGGAATATATACTGCCAGGGGTCCTTCATTGTGATCGTGAAAGACCCCATGCGGTCGTGATGACCATGCTGGCTAGACCATCATGATCGTGATAGTCCAGCCACGTAGTTGCAAAGAAAAAATAGGTGTTGGGTCCACTAACCTTTTATCACAATCCCATGAAGGAAGCCTTGCGTTTGTGATACCCAACCAGGAAGACCATTGTTATTGTATGGCCTTCCTCGCGGTCGTGATGAAGGTCTAACACCTGCACCTGCAATAACAACCAATAAAATTTTTCAAGTTGGAAAGTCATCGGATGGACCCTCAAGATTCATTCAGGATCCCGCGCACATAAACAAACTATGCTACCCTACTAGAAATAGCATTTTGGATTCAATAGAATCAATAAAATTCCTAACGGAGATAGATTTAATGAAAAGTGGGCCCCACGCCCAAAAACCAAATTTTTACCAAAAGGAACCCAATTGCTCAAAATGCGTCCAGAAGCCTCCGGACCCAAACCAAAGGTCTCTCTAGCCCAAAGTCAATATTCCCGAGCTAACAGCACTGACCAAATTCCCATCCGAGGCCGTCTTCCCCAAATATTGACTAAAGTCAACTCTTTCAACTTTAAGAGTTCTAAAATAGGGAAATAGGCTTAGAACACAAACGAACTTCCTGAGAACTGAACCATCAGTCCTAGCAAGTCAGAAATGACCTGTGGTGTCACACCCCGAGGCTACCCCTGGACGTAACACGGGACCCGGGGCCACAAGTGTCCCAAGTTAACCCTTGGTCATAGCATAACTCAGACATATCAAATAAGTATGGCGGAAGCATAATAGGAACTAGATAACTCAATCCATAAGATAAAAATCAAGAGGGACATGATTCAAAGAAGACCTGAATACTGTCTATATGTGAAAAGCCTCTACACATGACATAGGAGTTGCTAGGACAAGACCCTATCTAACTCAAGGTACGGAAGTAATTAACCCAAACTAGCTAGAATCATAACTGGTCCTCGAACAATGAGGACTCACCAACACTGACTGGAAATGGCCTGCAGTCTCTAGCCACAAGTCTGAGGGAGGGAACCTGAATCTGCATCATCAAGAGGATGCAATGCAAAGTATGCGTCAGTACTATATGATGTATCGAGTATGTGAGATATGCATGATCATGATAAAAACATACTCAAAACATGCTTGAAATGAGTTCGTGTATGTAGAGAGATAGCATAATAAAATATCAAGATATAAGGCATAAAACGTGAAATAAAGTTAGGATTCAAAGTAGAGTATCATATAACTTATTAGCTAAAAAAAATAAATATGCGGGAGTTTCTCTTAACCGATATTAAACCATGCTGATTTACATGGAGTCCAGTGTCATGCACCCATACTGAAAAAGGCTATCCTAATAGGCCAAAGTTAGAACCATGTCATACCAGGATCCTGTCATAAGCCAGAGAGGGCACCTACGGTGGCACGTAGTTCTGGGACTAAGGGTACTCTCACCTGGTCCAACTCAGTGCTAAATAATACTCCCAAAACATATATATATATATATATATATATATATATATATAGCATGAGTCTCACATATATGTGACATATCTAGATGTCAAAACTTGTTCATTAACATGTTCATACCCTGGATCTTCATACTACTCACGAACCTTGGTTTTAGAAAATACTTCATGAGCATTGATGATACATCGGGTGTCTTGTCTTGCATAATACTTCATAACTTGTGAAATTTGCATACTTCATGACTTGTAAAACTTTGCATGTCTCTAGTTCAATTTCATAATACGTACATTTTCATAGAACATAGGAACTAGGCATGCACTTGCTTGAAAAATTCAAGAGAATACATGTTATCAATTTCTCAATTTTCTTAAATCAAACCATGCATGTAGGATTTACCATAATTAGCTTTCAATTCAAAATAAGAGTTCATATATAAAAACCCATGCAAAATCATGCAATTTAGTAGTAATTTCATAATAAAATCATGAGAAGGTAATTTATAGCAAAACCCATAAGAATTGGGTAATTGGGTAAGAACCCTAATTTAAAAGTTCATGAAATCAAAATAAAGATTTATGGTTTTGTGCACAAGGGTGAAAGGAACCCATTGTTGAACACCCACTTACCTTGATTGAAGCTAACCCACTTGAAATTGAAAAGAAGAGGAGGCTTGAACTTGGAGCTTGAAACCCTAACTTGAAGCTTGAGAAGATGGAACTCCTTTTCTTCTTTTGGAAGTTGATTGAAAGAATGGGAGAGAACTTAGGCCAAGTAGGAATAAAAACCCTCCTAAATAGGCTTAAAACAAGTTAGTATAGGAGTTAAAAGAGTGGGAAATTATAAAAATACCCCTGGACTTAAACTTGGAAAAAGCTGGAAAAAGTTGGCTTCAGAGACCACGAGTCAGTCCACAATCTGTCATCCTAAAGATGAGCTGTCAACAGATTCGTGGTTTCAAATGCCATTTCTAGGGGTCTACTGGAACTCAACACCACGAGTCACTCTACGGTCCATGGTTAAGGATGATAGGCCATCCTTTTGACTCGTGGTTTCGACTTTAGGATATGAGAATCCTCTGATCCTCAGGGATTACGAGTGGAAGAACGGGTCGTGGAATAGGTTGACGAGTCATCAACCCACTCGTGGAATTTATAGGACTTGTTACCTCTCTGAAGGTGATTCCACAGTTACAGGATGGATAGTCATTCAAAATGTTGGCCCATCAAGTCATTCGTGAAAACTGGGTTGAAAAGCTGAATACTGACAAACCACGGGTCACTCTACTGACCGTGGTTTTGGTCTATTGGTCGTGAACCGACCAGTGGTTTTGAAGATGAAAATTTAAAGGCCAGTTCAAAAATCATCAGTCACAGTATGGACCGTGGTTCAGAACCATGGTTTGTCATCCCTGTCTATAGTCACTGATAGTGCTGCAGTAAATTGCCTATAACCTTTTACTCTAGACTCAAATTAATGTGGGGTCAGTGGCGTAGGAAAGAAGACTCAAAAATATTTAATTTTGTGGGTACTAGGCTACCTAACTCTTTATATTTTAGGAGGAATGGTCAATTGAAGTTGACCCTAGTTTAGTCTTACATGAAAACTTACTTGGGTGAGGTGCTTGCGACTTAACTTGATGATAGGAGTTTCTTATGAACATGATTCACATCCAAAGCACTCACCACACTAGGAAAATGATCATTACACTCATGGAAAAGGTTCAAGTATTAGCTTAGGATTTTAGGGGTGTTACAATATCTCTCCCTTGGGATCATTCATCCTCGAATGAAGACTAAGCAACGGAACTCTAGAGAAAAAAATAGCCCAACGAAAAATGAAACGTGAAAACTGAAGAATAAACATGAAACTGAACTTTTCAACTTAAAACATGACTGAATTAACTTTGAAAACATGAAACATGCTAGGATCATAAGGAAAACGGATGGAATAGATTCGGAAGGACATACTAAGGATGGAACTACTACCTCAAGCTAAAATCGGATCGGAAGGAGAAGGGTGAGGGTACTTGGCCTTCATGGATGATTCTGCTTCCCAATTAGCTCTTTTAACTGAGTTATAAAAGCTGAAGTACTATCGTGGTAATCGACTTCCGACTGAAATAAAAACTAAGCTGGTTTTATGAGACACATATACATACGGAGAATGTAAGAATACACTAGGACAATAGCTGGATATCCAACATGATATCTGGTCTGGGATGAGAGTAGGAACTCAGCTAAAACTCATAAAGAACAAACATACTCTAGAAATCGTAGTTAACCGAAAGGGACACCAAACTGAGAGAAGTAGACATAAGGGAAAACTATTCTTTTCTAAATACCACCCCTACCATTCACAACTAACAACCTCAACAGTGCACATAAAGGTACTAAGGTCTGAGTCTAACTACCCGATTCTCCATGTTCAAACCTCTCTCGACTAGGTCTCTTGCATCAAGAACATCTTCTAAGAATAGTATTCCCTCTTATCACAATTGCCAACTAACCTAGGGCTCCCAACCAAAGAGTCACTAGTTGCGCAAAAAAAATATCCACTTGTATTCCATCGCGATATTCAAGCTTATAATTATGGTCACCTTATGGTTTCTTAGCTTACCCTATTTAAGACTTCTCTCCTCTTTCCTATCATAACTAGGAGTCACAATTTCAAGAACTTCTACAGTGGGACATACTAAAATTCCTCATCTAACTATTTTACACGAATAATCCTTACCTCACAATTCACCCACACATAAAAGTCAAAGTGGAACAAGTACACTAACAAAGAAAATAAATTTGCTACCACCCAGCTAGATTTACTCCAAGGCGTTCTCCCCTAACGCTTATAATAACATAAACCAGAATCATTGAAAGAAAAGAGCGGGATAAGGAGCTCCACAAATTAAGGATTTTTGATTGGTCTAGACTTACACTTAGCGTGATCTAGACACTCAAGGTGAAACTTGGGGGACCGAGCGCAATAGGCCTGAGTATTTCACATACTGGGAATGTAAGGCATGAATGGTGGGGATCACCACCCCTCGTCCTCAAAGGCAAAGGTCAAGGGATTTAGAGCAAGGAAATCATAAGCACAAACCGTTTGAAGAATTAGGTCAGAGCATATGCATAACCTAACATGATTTGATTAGCCATAGAGGTATGTCTGAAGAATAAACTGAGCAAATAGGATCGAGCATACTGAGAGACATGAATTTACATAGATAACAAACCCCAAGGCATAAAGCTAGAATTTATAGAATCGCAGGATAGGAGTAGAATCATTGTCTGAAGCAATCACTTGCCATTCTAGAATCTGAACATGAGCGTGAATCTGAAATAGGACCATGGCGCTGACACACAAGGCATGAAAAAGTTATCATAATGGCAGAAGTATACTTAAGAGGCTAGGATGGAAATAAGCTTCTGCCTACCCTCTTGACTTTGTTCTAACACCCACAAGCATCGCTACCTGAGCCTCCAAAATCTGATTGATTCTACATTTCACCATCTCCCCCTTAGGCTCATGCCACCCTTATAAGTTTATGGACCTCTCACCAACCTCTCAAAGGAACTATGATCGTTTTACCTAACAGAACATAGACTACTCCAGAATCTAGCACGAATACCCATTTCCTTCTATAGTCTAAGACCCTCATTTTCCTAAAAGTCTAGGCCTCAACCCTCCTATCCCCACTTAGTTCTTGGTCAAGAAAACTCACAACCAAACTAGAATAGGGGTCCAGGAACTATGGACTTATACATGAAGGAAATCTAGTGACGTACCTAATTCAACTTCTGGAGGAATACTCTTACCCGGCTGGCTAGGCAATGAAAGGAATTAGCTTTGGAGGTGAACACTACTGTTGCTCCGCTTAGATGAGGGGAAATCCCTGATCCTATGGCCTAACTGACCACACACAAAACACCTCCCTTTGCCAGAAAGATACTCACCTAGATGAAACTTACCGCATCTACTTCAACGAGGGTACCTCAAGGTCTTCGAAGCCCTATTGTGACAAGACTAATAATTGAGGGCAGGTGTGCTAACTGAAGATGGGTTTGGTCCAAATGACCTCTTCTGAGAAGACGATTGGCTCCATGTTCTGGTCTTCTTGTTCTTCCTCTTCCTCTTATTTAGTTTCTCTTTCTCATTCAACGTAGTTTTCATAGCTTGAGCCAACATACAGATGGCTTCATGAAATTCTGCATTCGTAACCTCATGATCTGGAGTAGTCGGATTAGCATTCCTCGTGGGGTTTCTTCATGGAGACATTATCTGAAATGCATACGGACATGATTCGAAGAGTAAGTAGAGTCAAACTTTCTCGCACGATAGTGAAAATGAAGAAGTAAAGTTTTTTCCTAAAACACCTCGTAGCCTCACTCTCATAAGTGTGGCGCGCTTCATACCCATGAAAGAGACTCTACTTGATGCGGCTTTCACACACACTAAGACTCTTGAACCTGAGGCTCTGATACCAAGTTTGTCATGCTCCTAGGCTACCCCTGGATGTAACACAGGACCTGGGACCACAAGTGTCCCAAATTAACCCTTGGTCATATCATAACTCAGGTATATCAAATAAGCATAGCGGAAGCATAATAGGAACTAGATAACTCAATCTATAAGATAAAAATCAAGAGGGACATGATTCGAAGAAGACCCGAATACTATCTATGTCTAAAAAGCCTCTACATATGACATAAGGAGTTGCTAGGAAAATACCCTAGCTAACTCAAGATACGGAAGTAAATAACCAAAACTAGCTAGAATCATAACTGGCCCTCGAACAATGAGGACTCACCAACACTGACTGGAAATGGTCTGCGGTCTCTAGCCACGATCTTGGGGAAGGAAACCTTAATCTGCATCATCAAGAGGATGCAACACAAAGTATGCGTCAGTACTATAGGATGTACCGAGTATGTGAGATATGCATGATTATGATAAAAATATACTTAAAATATGCTTGAAATGAATTCGTGTATGTAGAGAGATAGAATAATAAAATATCAAGATATAAGGCATAAAACGTGAAATAAAGTCAGGATTCAAAGTAGAGTATCATATAATTTATTATCTAAAAAAATAAACATGCGGTAGTATCTCTTAACCGACATTAAACCATGCTGAGCTACATAGAGTCCAGTGTCATGCACCCACACTGAAAAAGGTTGTCCTAACCAGCCAAAGTTAGAACCATGTCATACCAGGATCATGTCATAAGTCACAGAAGGCACCTACGGTGGCACGTAGTTCTGGGACTAAGGGTACTCTCACCCGGTCCAACTTGGTGCTAAATACAACTCCCAAAACACACACACACATATATATATATATATATATATATATATAGCATGAGGCTTACATATATGTGACATAGCTAGATGTCCAAACTTGTTTATAAACATGTTCATACCCCGGATCTTCATACTACTCACGAACTTTAGTTTTATAAAATGATTCATGAGCATTGATTGTACATCGGGTGTCTTATCTTGCATAATACTTTATAACTTGTGAAATTTGAGTACTTCATGACTTGTAAAACTTTGCATGGCTCTAGTTCAATTTCATAATACATGCATTTTCATAGAACATAGGAACTAGGCATGCACTTGCTTGAAAATTTCAAAAAAATCCATGTTATAAATTTCCCAATTTTCTCAAATCAAACTCTGCATTTAGGATTTATCATAATTAGCCTTCAATTCAAAATAGGAGTTCATATGTAAAAACCCATGCAAAATCATGCAATTTAGTAGTAATTTCATAATAAAATCATGAGAAGGCAATTTATAGCAAAACCCATAAGAATTGGGTAAGAACCCTAATTTGAAAATTCATGAAATCAAAATAAAGATTTAGGGTTTTGGGCACAAGGGTGAAAGGAACCCATTGTTGAATACCCACATACCTTGATTGAAGCTAACCCACTTGAAATTGAAAAGAAGAGGAAGCTTGAACTTGGAGCTTGAAACCCTAACTTAAAGCTTGAGAAGATGGAACTCCTTTTCTTCTTTTGCAGTTGATTAAAGAATGGGAGAGAACTTAGGCCAAGTAGAAATAAAAACCCTCTTAAATAGGCTTAAAACAACTTAGTATAGGAGTTAAAAGAGTGGAAAATTACAAAAATACCCCTGGACTTAAACTTGAAAAAAGCTGGAAAAAGTCGGCTTCAGAGACCACGAGTCAGTACACGGTCCGTCATCCTAAAGGACGAGCCATCAACTGATCCATGGTTTCAAATGCCACTTCTAGGGGTCTACTGAAACTCAACACCATGAGTGACTCTACGGTCCGTAGTTCAATCCGACGGACCATCCTTTTGACTCGTGGTTCCGACTTTAGGATATGAGAATCCTCTGATCCACAGGGATTACGAGTGGAAGAATGGGTCGTGGAATAGGTTGTTGAGTCATCAACCCACCCGTTGAATTTAAGGGACTTGGTACCTCTCTGAAGGTGATTCCACGTTTATAGGATGGGCCATCGTTCAAAAAGATGCCCCGTCAAGTCATTCATGGAAACTGGGTAGAAAAGCTGAATTTTGACAAACCAAGGGTCACTTTACTGACCGTGGTTTTGGTCTACGGGTCGTGAACCAACCAGTGGTTTTGAAGATGAATATTTTAAGGTTAAGTTCAGAAATCACGAGTCACAGTACGGACCGTGGTTCAGAACCAAGGTTCATCATCCCTATCCATAGTCGTTGACAGTGCTGCAGTAAATTGCCTATAACCTTTTATTCCAGACTCGGATTAATGCGCGGTCGGTGGCGTTGGAAAGAACACTCAAAAACCTTTAATTTGGTGGTTACTAGGATACCTAAATATTTATAATTTGGGAGGAATGGTCGTTTAAATTTGACCCTAGTTTAGTCTTACATGAAAACTTACTTGGGTGAGGTGCTTGCGGCTTAACTTGATGATAGGAGTTTCTTATGAACATGATTCGCATCAAAAGCACTCACCACACTAGGAAAATGATAATTACACTCATGGAAAAGGTTCGGGTATTAGCTTAGGATTTTTGGGGTGTTAGAATATCTCCCCCTTGGGATCATTCGTCCTCGAATGAAGACTAAGCAAAGGAACTCTAGAGAAAAAAATAGCCCAACCAAAAACGAAACGTGAAAACTGAAGAACAAACATGAAACTAAACTTTTCAACTTAAAACATGACTGAATCAACTTTGAAAACATGAATACATGCTAGGATCATGAGGAAAACTGATGGAATAGATTCAGAAGGACATACTAAGGATGGAACTCCTACCTCAAGCTGAAACTGGATCGGAAGGAGAAGGGTGAGGGTACTTGGCCTTCATGGATGATTCTGCTTCCCAAGTAGCTCCTTCAACTGAGTTGTAAAAGCTGAAGTACTATCGTGGTAACCGACTTTCGATTGAAATAAAAAATGAAGTTGGTTTCATGAGACACGTATACATGCTGATAATGTAAGAATGACCAATAGGACAGGAACTGGATATCCAACATGGTAACTGGTCTGGGATGAGAGTAGGAACTCAACTAATACTCATAAAGAACAAACATACTCTAGAAATCATAGTTAACCAAAAGGGACACCAAACTGGGAGAAGTAGACATAAGTGAAAACTATTCTCTATTTAATACCACCCCTACCATTCACAACTAACAACCTCAACAGTACACATAAAGGTACTAAGGTCTGAGTCTAACTACCCGATTCTCCATGTTCAAACCTCTCTAGACTAGGCCTATTCCATCAAGAACATCTTCTAAGGATAGTATTCCCTCTTATCACAATAGCCAACTAACCTAGGGCTCCCAACCAAAGAGTCACTAGTTGCGCAAAACAAATATCCACTTGTATCCCATCGCGATATTCAAGCTTATAATTATGGTCACCTTATGGTTTCTTAGATTACCCTATTTAAGACTTCTCTCCTATTTCCTATCATAACTAGGAGTCGCAATTTCAAGAACTTCTACAGAGGGACATACTAAAATTCCTCATCTAACTATTTTTCTCGAATAATCCTTACCTCACAATTCACCCACACCTAGAAGTCAAAGTGGAACAAGTACACTAACAAGGAAAAGAAATCTGCTACCTCCCAGCTAGTTTTACTCTAAGTCCTTCTCCCCTAACGCTTATAACAACATAAACTAGAATAATTGAAAGAAAAGAGCGAGAGCACAAGCGTCACGAACGAAGGATTTTTGATTGGTCTAGACTTACACTTAGCGTGATCTAGACACTCAAGGTGAGGCTTGGGGGATCGAGCACAATAGGCATAAGTATTTCACATACTGGGAACGTAAGGCATGAATGGTGGGGATCACCACCCCTCATCCTCAAAGGCAAAGGTCAAGGGCTTTAGAGCAAGGAAATCATAAGCGCAAACCGTTTCAATAATCAGGTTAGAGCATATACATAACCTAACATAATTTGATTAGCCATAGAGATATGTCTGAAGAATAAACTGAGCAAATAGGACCGAGCATACTGAGAGACATGAGTTTACATAGATAACAAACCCCAGGGCATAAAGCTGGAATTTATGGAATCGCAGGATAAAAGTAGAATTATTGTCTGAATCAATAACTTGCCATTCTAGAATCTGAATATGAGCGTGAATCTGAAATAGGACCATGGCGCTGACACACAAGGCATGAAAAAGGTATCATAATGGCAGAAAAGTATACTTAGGATGCTAGGATGGAAACGCGCTTCTGCCTCTCCTCTTGACTTTGTTCTAACACCTACAACTATCGCTACCTGAGCCTCCAAAATCTGACTGATTCTACATTTCACCATATCCCCCTTAGGTTCATGCCACCCTCCTAAATCTATGGACCTCTCACCAACCTCTCAAAGGAACTATGATCATTTTACCCTAATAGAACATACACTACTCCAGAATCTAGCATGAATACCCATTTCCTTCTATAGTCTAAGACCCTCCTTTACCTAAAAGTCTAGGCCTTAACCCTTCTATCCCCACTTAGTTCTTGGTCAAGAAAACTCACAACCAAACAAGAATAGGGGTCCGGGGACTATGGACGTATACAAGAAGGAAATCTAGTGACGTACCTGATTCAACTTCTGAAGGAATACTCTGACCCGACTGGCTAGGCAATGAAAAGAATTGGCTTTGGAGATGAACACCACCGTTGCTCCACTTAGATGAAGAGAAATCCCTCCTATGGCCTAACTGACCACACCCAAATCACCTCTCTTTGCCAGTAAGACACTCACCTAGATGAAACTTACCGCATCTACTACAACGAGGGTACCTCAAGGTCTTCAAAGCCCTATTATGACAAGATTGAGAATCGAGGGTAGGTGTGCTAACTAAAGATGGGGGTGGTACAGATGACCTCTGCTGAGAATATGATTGGATCCATATTCTGGTCTTCTTGTTCTTCCTCTTCCTCTTCGTTAGTTTCTCTTTATCATTCAACGTAGCTGTCATGGATTGAGCCAACATACAGATGGCTTCTCAAAATTCTGCATTCATAACCTCATGATCTGGAGTAATCATATTAGAATTCCTCATGGGTTTTTTTCATGGAGACATTATCTGAAATGCATACGGAAAAGATTATAAGAGTAAGTAGAGTCAAACGCTATCACACGATAGTGAACATGACGAAGTGAAGTTTTTCCCGAAAACACCTCATAGCCTCCCTCTCATAAGTGTGGCGCACTTTACACTAATGAAAGAGACTCTACTTGATGCGGCTTTCAGACACCCTAGCACTCTTGAACATGAGGCTCTGATACAAAGTTTGTCATGCTACGAGGCTACCCTATTGACATAACACAAGACCCAGGACAACAAGTGTCCTAAGTTAACCCTTGGTCATAGCATAACTCAGGTATATCAAATAAGCATAGAGGAAGCATAATAGGAACTATATAACTCAATCCATAAGATATAAATCAAGAGGGACATGATCCGAAGAAGACTCGAATACTGTCTATGTCTGAAAAGTCTCTACACATGACATAAGGAGTTGCTAGGACAAGACCCTAGATTACTCAAGGTACAAAAGTAAATAACCAAAACTAGCTAGAATCATAACTGGCCCTCGAACAATGAGGACTCACCAACACTGACTGGAAATGGCCTATGGTCTCTAGCCACGAGCCTGAGGGAGGAAACCTAAATCTGCATCCTCAAGAGGATGAAGTGCAAAGTATGCGTCAGTACTATAGGATGTACCGAGTATGTGAAATATGCATGATCATGATAAAAACATACTTAAAATATTCTTGAAATAAGTTCGTGTATGTAGAGAGAGAGCATAATAAAATATCAAGATATAAGGCATAAAACATGAAATAAAGTCAGGATTCAAAGTAGAGTATCATATAACTTATTAGCTAAAAAAATAAACATGCGATAGTTTTTCTTAACCAACATTAAACCATGCTAAGCTAAATGGAGTCCAGTGTCATGCACCCACACTGAAAAAGGCTGTCCTAACCGGCCAAAGTTAGAACCATATCATACCAGGATCCTGTCATAAGCCACAGAAGGCACCTACAGTGGCTCATAGTTCTGGGACTAAGGGTACTCTCACTCAATCCAACATGGTGCTATATACAACTCCAAAAATATATATTTATATAACAAGAGGCTCACATACATGTGATATATCTAGATGTCAAAACTTGTTCATAAATATGTTCATACCCCGGATCTTCATACTACTCACGAACTTTAGTTTGAGAAAATGATTCATGAGCATTGATGGTACATCGGGTGTCTTATCTTGCATAATACTTCATAACTTTTGAAATTTGCGTACTTCATGACTTGTAAAACTTTGCATGGCTCTAGGTCAATTTCATAATACATACATTTTCATAGAACATAGGAACTAGGCATGCACTTGCTAGAAAAATTCAAGAGAATCCATGTTATCAATTTCTCAATTTTCTTAAATCAAACCATGCATGTAGGATTTACCATAATTAGCCTTCAATCCAAAATAGGAGTTCATATGTAAAAATCCATGCAAAATCATGCAATTTAGTAGTAATTTCATAATAAAATCATGAGAAGGTAATTTATAGCAAAACCCATAAGAATTGGGTAAGAACCCTCATTTGAAAATTCATGAAATCAAAATAAAGATTTAGGGTTTTGGGCACAAGGGTGAAAGAAACCCATTGTTGAATACTGACATACCTTAATTGAAGCTAACCCACTTAAAATTGAAAAGAAGAGGAGGCTTAAACTTGGAGCTTGAAACCCTAACTTGAAGCTTGAGAAGATGGAACTCATTTTCTTCTTTTGGAAGTTGATTGAAAGAATGGGAGAGAACTTAGGCCAAGTAGAAATATAAACCCTCTTAAATAGGCTTAAAACGACTTAGTATAGGAGTTAAAAGAGTGGATAATTACAAAAATACCCTTGGACTTAAACTTGAAAAAAGCTAGAAAAAGTCGGCTTCAGAGACCACGAGTCAGTCCATGGTCCATCATCCTAAAGGATAAGCTGTTAACTGATCTGCAGTTTCAAATACCACCTTTAGGGGTCTACTGGAACTCAACACCATGAGTCACTCTATGATATGTGGTTCAGGACGACTGACCGTCCTGTTGACTCGTGGTACTAACTTTAGGATATGAGAATCCTCTGATCCTCAGGGATTACGAGTGAAAGAATGGGTCATGGAATAGGTTGATGAGTCATCAGTACACTCATTGAATTTAGAGGACTTGATACCTCTCTGAATGTGATTCCACATTTACAGGATGGGCCGTCGTTAAAAATGATGCCCCGTCAAGTCATTCGTGGAAACTGCATAGAAAATATGAATTTTGACAAACCACGGGCCACTCTACTGACCATGGATTTGGTCTACGAGTCTTGAACCAACCAGTAGTTTTGAAGATGAAAATTTTAAGGTTCAATTCAGAAATCACGAGTCACAGTACAGACCGTGGTTCAGAACCAAGGTTCATCATCCCTATCCATAGTCGTTGACAGTGCTGCAGTAAATTGCCTATAACTGTTTATTTCAGACTCGGATTAATGCGCGGTCGGTGGCATTGGAAAGAACACTCAAAAACCTTTAATTTGGTGGTTACTAGGATACCTAAATATTTATAATTTGGGAGGAATGGTCGTTTAAATTTGACCCTAGTTTAGTCTTACATGAAAACTTACTTGGGTGAGGTGCTTGCGACTTAACTTGATGATAGGAGTTTCTTATGAACATGATTCACATCAAAAGCACTCACCACACTAGGAAAATGATCATTACACTCATGGAAAAGGTTCGGGTATTAGCTTAGGATTTTTGGGGTGTTACAATATCTCCCCCTTGGGATCATTCGTCCTCGAATGAAGACTAAGCAAAGGAACTCTAGAGAAAAAAATATCCCATCCATAAACGAAACGTGAAAACTTAAGAATAAACATGAAACTGAACTTTTCAACTTAAAATATGACTGAATCAACTTGGAAAACATGAATACATACTAGAATCATGAGGAAAACTGATGGAATAGATTCGGAAGGACATACTAAGGATGGAACTACTACCTCAAGCTGAAACTGGATTGGAAGGAGAAGGGTGAGGGTACTTTGCCTTCATGGATGATTTTTCTTCCCAAGTAGCTCCTTCAACTGAGTTGTAAAAGCTGAAGTACAATCGTGGTAACCGACTTCTGTTTGAAATAAAAACGAAGCTGGTTTCATGAGACACGTATACATGCTGATAATGTAAGAATGACCAATAGGACAGGAACTGGATATCCAACATGGTAACTGGTCTGGGATGAGAGTAGGAACTCAACTAAAATTCATAAAGAACAAACATACTCTAGAAATCATAGTTAACCAAAAGGGACACCAAACTGGGAGAAGTAGACATAAGTGAAAACTATTCTCTATTTAATACCACCCCTACCATTCACAACTAACAACCTCAACAGTACACATAAAGGTACTAAGGTCTGAGTCTAACTACCCGATTCTCCATGTTCAAACCTCTCTAGACTAGGCCTATTCCATCAAGAACATCTTCTAAGGATAGTATTCCCTCTTATCACAATAGCCAACTAACCTAGGGCTCCCAACCAAAGAGTCACTAGTTGCGCAAAACAAATATCCACTTGTATCCCATCGCGATATTCAAGCTTATAATTATGGTCACCTTATGGTTTCTTAGATTACCCTATTTAAGACTTCTCTCCTCTTTCCTATCATAACTACGAGTCGTAATTTCAAGAACTTCTACAGAGGGACATACTAAAATTCCTCATCTAACTATTTTTCACGGATAATCCTTACCTCATAATTCACCCACACCTAGAAGTCAAAGTTTAACAAGTACACTAAGAAGGAAAAGAAATTTTCTACCTCCCAACTAGATTTACTCCAAGGCCTTCTCCCCTAATGCTTATAACAACATAAATCAGAATCATTGAAAGAAAGGAGCGGGAGAAGGAGCGTCATGACTGAAGGATTTGTGATTGGTCTAGACTTACACTTAGCGTGATTTAGACACTCAAGGTGAGGATTGGGGGACCGAGTGCAATAGCCATGAGTATTTCACATACTGGGCACGTAAGGCATGAATGGTGGGGATCACCACCCCTCGTCCTCAAAGGCAAAGGTCAAGGGCTTTAGAGCAAGGAAATCATAAGCGCAAACCATTTCAAGAATCAGGTCGGAGCATATACATAACCTAACATGATTTGATTAGCCATAGAGGCATGTCTGAAGAATAATTTTAGAAAATAGGACCGAGCATACTGAGAGACATGAGTTTACATAGATAACAAACCCCAGGGCATAAAGCTGGAATTTATAGAATCGTAGGATAAGAGTAGAATCATTGTCTGAAGTAATCACTTGCCATTCTAGAATCTGAACGTGAGAGTGAATATGAAATAGGACCATGACGCTGACACACAAGGCATGAAAAAGGTATCACAATGGTAGAAGTATACTTAGGATGCTAGGATGGAAATAAGCTTCTGCCTCCCCTCTTGACTTTGTTCTAACACCCACAAGCATCGCTACCTGAGCCTCCAAAATCTGGCTGATTCTACATTTCACCATCTCCCCCTTAGGTTCATGCAACCCTCCTAGGTCTATGTACCTCTAACCAACCTCTCAAAGGAACTATGATCATTTTACCCTAACAGAACATACACTACTCCAAAATCTAGCACGAATACTCATTTCCTTCTATAGTCTAAGACCCCCCTTTGCCTAAAAGTATAGGCCTCAACCCTCCTATCCCCACTTAGTTCTTGGTCAAGACAATTCATAACCAAATAAGAATAGGGGTCCAGGGACTATAGATGTATACATGAAGAAAATCTAGTGACGTACCAGATTCAACTTCTGGAGGAATACTCTGACCCGGCTGGCTAGACAATAAAAGGAATTGGCTTTGGATCTGAACACCACCGTTGCTGTGCTTAGATAAGGGGAAGTACCTGATCCTATGGCCTAACCACCTCCCTTTGCCAGCAAGACACTCACCTAGATGAAACTTATCGCATCTACTACAACGAGGGTACCTCAAGGTCTTCGTAGCCTTATTGTGACAAGATTGAGAATCGAGGGTAGGTGTGCTAACTCAAGATGGGGTTGGTCCAGATGAACTCTACTGAGAAGACGATTAGCTCCATGTTTCGGTCTTCTTGTTCTTCCTCTTCCTCTTCTTTAGTTTCTCTTTCTCATTCAACGTAACTGTCATGGCTTGAGCCAACATACAGATGGCTTCACAAAATTCTGCATTCGTAACATCTTGATCTGGAGTAGTCGGATTAGAATTATTTGTGGGGTTTCTTCGTAGAGACATTATCTAAAATGCGTACAGACATGATTAGAAGAGTAAGTAGAGTCAAACTCTATCGCACGATAGTGAACATGAAGAAGTGAATTTTTTTCCAAAAACACCTCATAGCCACCCTCTCATAAGTGTGGCGCGCTTCACACCCATGAAAGAGATTCTACTTGATGCGGCTTTTAGACACCCTAGGAATCTTGAACCTGAGGCTCTGATATAAAGTTTGTCAGTCTCTGAGGCTACCCCCTGGATGTAACATGAAACTCTGGACATCAAGTGTCCCATGTTAACCCTTGGTCATAACATAACTCAGGTATATCAAATAAGCATAGCGAAAGCATAATAGGAACTAGATAACTCAATACATAAGATAAAAATCAAGTGGGACATGATTCGAAGAAGACCCGAATACTGTCTATGTCTGAAAAGCCTCTACGTATGACACAAGGAGTTGCTAGGACAAGACCCTAGCTAACTCAAGGTACGGAAGTAAATAACCAAAACTAGCTAGAATCATAACTGGCCCTCAAACAATGAGGACTCACCAACACTGACTGGAAATGGCCTGCGGTCTCTAGCCACGAGCCTGAGGGAGGAAACCTGAATCTGCATCATCCAGAGGATGCAGCGCAAAGTATGCATCAGTACTATAGGATGTATCGAGTATGTGAGATATGCATGATCATGATAAAAACATACTTAAAACATTCTTGAAATGAGTTCGTGTGTGTAGAGAGATAGCATAATAAAATATCAAGATATAAGGCATAAAACGTGAAATAAAGTCAGGATTCAAAGTACAATATCATATAACTTATTAGCTAAAAAATAAACATGCGGTAGTTTCTCTTAATCGACATTACACAATGCTGAGCTACATGGAGTCCAGTGTCATGCACCCACACTGAAAAAGGCTGTCCTAACCGGCCAAAGTTAGAACCATATCATAGAGGATCCTGTCATAAGCCACAGAGGGCACCTATAGTGGCACGTAGTTCTAGGACTAAGGGTACTCTCACCCGGTCACACATGGTGCTAAATACAACTCCAAAACATAAATATATATATCTATATATATATATAGTATGAGGCTCACATACATGTGATATATCTAGATGTCAAAACTTGTTCATAAACATGTTCATACACCGGATCTTCATACTACTCATGAACTTTAGTTTTAGAAAATGATTCATGAGCATTTATGGTACATTGGGTGTCTTATCTTGCATAATACTTAATTACTTATGAAATTTTCGTACTTCATGACTTGTAAAACTTTGCATGGCTCTAGGTCAATTTCATAATACATACATTTCCATAGAACATAGGAACTAGGCATGCACTTGCTTGAAAAATTCAAGAGAATCCATGTTATCAATTTCCCAATTTTCTTAAATAAAATCATGCATGTAGGATTTACCATAATTAGCCTTCAATTCAAAATAGGAGTTCATATGTAAAAACTCATGCAATTTAGTAGTAATTTCATAATAAAATCATGAGAAGGCAATTTATAGCAAAACCCATAAGAATTGGGTAAGAACCCTAATTTGAAAGTTCATGAAATCAAAATAAAGATTTAGGGTTTTGGGAACAAGGGTGAAAGAAACCCATTGTTGAATACCTACATACCTTGATTGAAGATAACCCACTTAAAATTGAAAAGAAGAGGAGGCTTGAACTTGGAGCTTGAAACCCTAACTTGAAGATTGAGAAGATGGAACTCCTTTTCTTCTTTTGGAAGTTGATTGAAGGAATGGGAGAGAACTTAGGCCAAGTATGAATAAAAACCCTCCTAAATAGTCTTAAAACGACTTAGAATAGGAGTTAAGAGAGTGGGAAATTACAAAAATACCCTTGGATTTAAACTTGGAAAAAGTTGGAAAAAGTCAGCTTCAGAGACCATGAGTCAGTCCACGGTCTGTCATCCTAAAGGACGAGCCGTCAACTGATCAGTGGTTTCAAATGCCACTTCTAGGGGTCTTCTAGAATTCAACACCACAAGTCACTCTACGGTCCATGGTTCAGGACGATGGACCGTCCTGTTGACTGTGGACAAAACAGACTCGTATTTCTCATCGAACAAATAAAGGAAAAGAATCATATTGAGAGAGTGGTTCCGAATTTAAGATATGAGAATCCTTTGATCCTCAGGGATTACGAGTGGAAGAATGGGTTGTGGAATAGGTTGACGAGTCGTCAACCCACTCATGGAATTTAGAGGATTTGGTACCTCTCTGAAGGTAATTCCACGATTACAGGATGGACCCTCACTCAAAACAATGACCCGTCAAGTCATTCATGGAAACTGGGTAGAAAAGCTAAATTTTGACAAACCACGGGTCACTCTACTAACTGTTGTTTTGGTCTACGGGTCGTGAACTAACCAGTGGTTTTGAAGATGAATATTTTAAGGTTCAGTTCAGAAATTACGAGTCACAGTACAGACCGTGGTTCAGAACCACGGTTCGTCATCCCTGTCCTAGTCACTGACAGTGCTATAGTAAATTGCCTTTAACCTTTTTTACTCCGGACTCAGATTAATACGTGGTCCATGGCATTGGAAAGAAGACTAAAAAATCTTTAATTTGGTTGGTGCTAGGCTACCTAACTCTTTATTTTTTAGGAGGAATGGTCGATTGAAGTTGACCCTAGTTTAGTCTTACATGAAAACTTACTTGGGTGAGGTGGTTGCGCCTTAACTTGATGATAGGAGTTTCTTATGAACATGATTTACATCCAAAGCATATCACCACACTAGGAAAATGATCATTACACTCATAGAAAATGTTCGGGTATTAGCTTAGGATTTTTGGGGTGTTACATATGGCCGCTGTGGGAAAGCTCAAAACACAGAAAACACACAAAATAAGAGAAAATGACCTTGAGGGTCATTACATGGTGGGTGTAAAAAACATGAATGCTAACTACAAACCAGGTTATGATAGTAAGGATATGCAAAAGAACACCATGATATGCAATATGAAATGAATAAAGTGAGATGTGGCCAATGCAGTAATGAGTAAAACCCTGAGGCATCTCACGGGCTGCCGGAGCTCATCAACAAATACAATGCCATAATACCTGGAATAGTCTCACAGGCTGCTGGAGCTTATTAATACATACCATGAAACATAATCCACATTTAATCAAGGAAAAACCCAGAGTACTCTCATGGGCTGCCAGAGCTTATCTATATATTTATAAACACTGCAAAGTAAAAACTTATATGTATGCAAAGGGCCGATGGAGCTTACCAATATGCCAATAGATCAATGAAAAGGAAGGGCCCAGAGCCATATCTCGAACCAAGCATTTAATTAGCAGTATTTTCCAACTCAGAAATCAGTAAAATAATAAGGTATAATTGCTCCTTGGTTACACAAGTTTTATGGTAAAAGAAGACGTTTCCCTTTTTAATAGCTGAAATCAGTGATGATAGAAATATGCTCTCCCCGAAGCTCCAATTGTTTGAAAAAGAGGTATTTTGGGTTTAAAGTTATTAATTAGTATAAACCGGTGAAATCTTTCATTAATTAAAAACCATAAGTTAAAAAGAAGAGCTTCCTTATTAATCCGCCAGGCCATTTATTTTTTGTCAAATCGCACCATAACCCTAACGTATGCAAAATGCATAAAAGGGAACCATCTCAAATGCAAATAGGGATATATATAGTGCACACATTTATACCCGGATAGGTTCACCCTTTATATCAAGATCGTACTAACCTGGGATCCAGCAAGCCCAAACCACGACCTAAGCCCCAAAAATTCTCATACCATAAAAAAACATAGAAACCGACGAGATAAGAACAACCAGATTGCCAAGGAAGAAACTACTCTACCATGAGGAATACCCTAACAAATACTAAGGCTGCCTATTCTATAGTAAGTACTAATAGAAACTGCTACACTAGCTATCGATCCCCAAGGAACCCGTCTAAGGTAAGAAACTAACCGGAGATAACCTAAGGCGCACAACTAAACCAAACATAAACAAAGAACAAATGATACTGATGTGGAGTCCAGCAAATCCAGTATCCATGGTCTCGAGCCCATAAGTGTATGATAAATGATAATATAATACGAACAAGAATAATAAATATAAAACAACGACAATATCTACTCTATCACAGAAACCTCGATTATTCCTATGCTAAGGCTCCCTAATCTAAGCAAATCAACCACAAGCAACATAAACTAAGCTAAGGCATCTGATCCTAATCCCAAGGACACAACATCATCTACGCTGAGTCTTATCGGAGAACTACAACCTATACTAAGGATTTGCTAGCCAAACTCTAGTTTAAGACCCCTAGATCACCTATGAGGATTAAAATGCCTACTAAGAACTGTAACCAAACCACAAGATCCCACCAACCATTAGCAATTTATTATAATCATACCTTACACGAGCAAAGTCTAGAAAAAGTAAACTGTAACCTACCTGAAAGGTGAACACGAGCGCACAATCCACAATACCAGAGCCTATCTCCCCCGAGAAGCCTTTGACTGCTACCACGCTACCATAATGATAATCTACTCATTAAAATATAAATAATGATACACATATTGAAAATTTGCAATTCAGGCCAGAAATCAGGTCCAAAATAGACCTCGGAGCCCGCATATGAAAACTAAACAAACTCAGTAATTTCATTCCCTACGTGGTAAGGAACGCATGCCCCAAATTGAGGCAGAGACAGAAGTGGATTCGGACCTCGAATGATCCAAAAAGATACTTTAAAGTTCAAGGAAACAATGGGTTAAAGACCCCAATCGCGAATTAAAATATGAGATTAACACAAGAACGAGTACTAAAAGATGAGGAGAAAGGGAATTACTTCCCAAGTTCGCAAAATCGATGAGAAATTGATGTTTTCCTTCTTGGCCGAGCTTTAAAATTAGAGGAAAAGTTGGTTGGAATGAGGGGGAATGAAGAAGAAATCCCTTTTTTAAAAACACTCAACGATCACTGCACCTGCATAAGAAAGGGCGCAATAGTGGCGATGCTACGACAGTAAACACCCTGAGTGTAGGGGCAGCTTCACAAGTGCGGTTAAAGAACCACAATTATGCCCATACCAGAGCCAGCAGCATCAGCTGCAAACTAAACTTCAAAAACTTTCCGATCACACCCTCGAGAATCATTCAAACCCCGTGAACACAAACCAAACTTGCTACCCAACTGGAAATGGCATTTCAGACCAAATTGATGAAATTCCCAATGGAGATTATTTTTATGAAAAGTGGGCCCCACACCCAAAAAAACAATTTTTATCCAAAAGAACAACTTTTATCCAAAAGAACCCGATAGCCCAAAACAAGTCTGGAAGCCTCGAAACCCAAATCAAGGGTCCCTCTAGCCCAAAGTCGACATTCTAGAGCTAACAGTGATGACATAATTTCCATCTGAGGTCGTCTTCTTCAAATTTTGACCAAAGTCAACCCTTTTTAAGTTCAAGAGTTGTAAAATAGAGAAACTCTTCTAAAACCCAAATGAACTACTCGGGAACCAAACTGTCAGTCCTGACAAGTCATAAACGACTTGTAGCCGCTGTGGGAATGATTGAAATACTGAAAATGCACAAAAACAAGGAAAATGACCTAGAGGGTCATTATAACATCCACTACTAACAGAACTTTCATCCTTGAAAGTTAAGAAATAGGAAAGACCTGAAGACTTGAAAATGGAAGGAATTTAGGTCTGATGTCGAGCTAGACTTTGCAAGGAGCCTCCTCGATCGGACAGTGGCCCATGGAGCTATATCAAAGAAAAGCTTACCAAAACGTTACCAGCTAAACCAAGATAGCAACAAACTCTAACTCAAAAGCTAAATGGTCAGTTAATTTGACCGAACCCACCAAACCATAAGAAAATCAATCGGAATACACCAACACAACATAAGAACTAAGAAAACCAAGGTGATATCACACAAAACCGGTAACCAGGCTAACTCAAAACACAAAACCCACTTTCTCCAAATTCTAACCCATGAGTCCTTTGATATGAAAAACCCTTCCACCTATATTGAAACCTCTGCACTCTAACCATGAAGCCAAGCACATGTCAAACACCCAAGCTACACTCAAAAACATCAACTAACACACCATAAGTCAATAATTCCAACTATACTTCACTTTTAATGAAGTCATCTAAAAACTCATTCTCTACCAAAACCATACACTGGTCCCACTAACCTCTGAAAGACATAACACCTACCCATAGTATACCCGATAGAATCGGATTAGATTGCTCTGACTGGCCATCAGTCTGCAAATGGACAACTGTGCTAAGATCACCTGGATTCCCCAAACTCGTCTCTAACAACCATTAGAGACTTAATTGCAAACAAAACACCATAGTCAGAAATTATATAGACAGGTACCCTATGCTGAAGAACAATCTTCCAAATGTAGATTTTGAACCAAACTCTCTGAACTACACCAAGTTTGATCCAACAAAAAGTGAATAGGCTAGGTCAACCTATCCGAGAAGACCCCAATGCCACCAAATTCATGCAAGAAATGAAGTGAGTATGCCACAAAGTCCATAACAAACAACCTACCCCAAAAGCTTAGGAATACCACTACAACCACCAAATTCTCAAGCACAAACAAGATCTAAGAATCTCACTAAATAGCAACTCTTGGCTCCTAGTTGAAAGAGTCTGAACCGATGCTAGAACCCATAAGTACTTGAACTTTTGAGGACTCTTAACACCCTCACTATATCACCAGCAAGGAATAATTTTCTGAATCAATCTAGTCAAAGATGTCATAATTAGAGGAAATCCTTCGCAACCATCTAAAATAGTCTGCTGACCCGCAATGCCTAAAACCAAACTCCAAATCCTAATCATGCTCCTCCTTACTCCTAGAGTAGTCTCAAATATCCCCTATGAACACTGTATTTACTAGAACCAGGTAGGTACTAAACACAATGTTCGTCAAATCCATAACCTCCACTAAGGCATGGGTTAAACCAAGAGATATAGCTGGGAACTCATAGTGAGTGCGACAAGTCCTAAAGTATTCCTTGGGATGCCCACTTCCCTGATTCTTAACAAGAGATACCTCAACCTTGAATTCCATCTTTAGAAAACACCATGTCAACTTGAAAACTTGCCAACTGTAGAAATTGACCCAAGAGGAGAACATCAGGACTAGCACTATGAACCAAAGCAAGACAATCCAACCATCCCAGATAGCTAGATTCTATGATAACAAAAACCATGTTTCAAAATTACGGTGAAAGCCCACTAGTTAGGACGACAAGGCCTACCGCACTTCGTACCCCAAGATTGCTACTACCCAAAAATGACATACTTAATTAGCTATCAAAAGAATTCTCCCACTAGGTAGCTATATACACAAGCACTATAATCTCACATAGTAAACTTAGACAAGAAGCAATGTAAGCAGATATATCTATGAACAAGTAGATCTCATATCAAACAATACCAAAAGTTCACTAATGATAACAAAATCATACCTATGATAAAGGCATCCGAGTGACTGTGCCTACCATGATTTCCTGACCAGTATGGCTAAGAACCATCTCTAGAAACTTGAGAACCATCTCTACTTACCCGTACACTACCTCTGGTCAGTGGTGCTGGGACTCAGAAGGGGTGAAACTCTCTAAATCTAGGACAAGTCCTAGAAAAGTGTCCCTACTCACTACACACATAGAAACCTTTACCAAAAGTGTCCCGATGTGAAAGCCTAACTGAACTCGATTAGACACCATGACCTAGATACCTAGAATACAAACCTCATAAAGTCTATCCTTAACCCTGGCTGCTCTGCCCCTAACGACCTAAAAAACTGCTCTCTTAAATCTACAATGACATCTAGACTGGACAGCTAGACTGAAGATGTTGAGGGTAACCCCTATAAAAGAACCCTCAGCCTTGAAATAAGAAATTACTGAAACTACCTTGACAGCGAGGCCTCTTGCTACCGCCTCAATCAGCCTCATGACATATACCCTCAATGGTCTGTGCATGATGAACAACTGCAAGGAATGTAGCCTCTAATGCCACTAGCTGCTCTGTAGCCAAATAAAGTGGTAGGTCCAACCCTCTAACAAACTAGCAAACTTGCTCATGCTCTGTAGGAAGAATCATAGTAGCATGCCTATAAAACTCATGGAATCGTGCCTCTTAGAAACCAACATAGAGCGTTTGTCTAACCTGGTGAACTCATCCCTCAACCTTTTTCTCAAGCTGCAAGGTACATACTTCTCCAAGAAAGCCCTAGATAACTGAGCCCAAGTAATCGAAGGTGACCCAGCTAGACTATAGGTAATATAAGATCTCCACTATTGTTTCACTGAACTATCCATCTGAAATTCAATGTAATCAGGCCCGTGCGACTCTACTAACCAAAGGTTATGCAACCTCTCCTAGCAACTGATCTAAAACTCGTAGGCATCCTCTCCTGGAGCACTAGAAAACCTCGGAGAACCCAATAGGGTGAACCTACCCAGCATCTTCTATTTCTCAGAAGTCATGACCGACCTAGCTGCCATAGGCTGAGCAACCAATGAAATCAATAATATCTCTAAACAGGAAGCCACAATGGCAGGCTGCGCTTCTAATCCCTGACCATAATGTGACACCACCTAGGCTGAAGTCTGTGCCTCATCTCTAATCTATGAACCATTAGGAATGCTAGGCAGAGCCCCTGCCCATAATATACTCTCCAGTAAGCTAATAATCCTTCCCAAAATATCCTGAAGGACCGGTATAGCTATGAATCATGCTGAAGGTTGGGCTGGCTCCATGCCCTCTAGCTGATAGTGAATACCCTCAACATCTGTCTCTAGTAATAGGTGCAGGGGTCCCATACTCACCCGCTATCGACCTCGTCTTAACCATCAGAGAATAAATAGAATAATTAAAGTTTAGATTTTGATAAAGCCAAGAATGCACGATAATGAATCAACAAGATGGAACTATCCTAAGAATGCCTGGTATCCTCCCGTAGATAAGATATGAATATCATTATATTAATCTGTGAGACCTTACTAGACACTTGCTCTTGTACCAATGACACTGGTGAACCTAGAGCTCTGATACCACTCTGTCACGACCCAAAAACTCAAGTCATAATGGCACCTACTATAACCCACCAGTAGGTAAGCCAAACCCTTATCCCGGTACTACACATAATGGGTTAACACGAGAATGAAAAAAAGCAAAAGATAAAATAAACATGCATAAATAAATGGAGAGGGAAGAGGATGAAATATATAAGATTTCCACCAAGACCTTTTGTCAGTTAGTACAAGAGCTGCTACAACATAGATATGCTAGATAAATACAACAAATACAGAACAGTCTTCAAAAGTATAGTAGAAGACTAATCCAAAAGTAAAGGGAGTTGGTTCAACTTTGATCGTCAAGAGACGATCCTATATCTCCAGTCAGTAACTCTGCCTGAGTACAACGTTAATAGCAATAAATCATACTAGGATCTATATCAGGGAAAAGATGCAGAAGTGTAGCATGAGTACCAAAACATGCGGTACCCAGTAGGCATCATAGACCGACTGAACTTAAATAAGATATAAGAACAACAACATACAAACATAAAGCTAAAGGTAAGAAAGAGGGGTCAGAAGGAAATAACAGGTCATAACTAGATAATAAGGAGAAGTTATCTTAGGCGTATTTATACACATATGTGTCATTTTCTATGCATGTTTAGCTTAGTGTTAAGGATAACTTAATATACTATTGAGGTATGTAGTGTGTAAAGGGTGTACTTTGTGGCTAACATACTGGTTTATAGTGTTTGGGTTACATTTGGAACAAATAATAAGTTAAAAGAATCAAATAGAGTTTAGACGAGGAAACTAGCTTTGCTAGCTTGAGCTATACCGATTCTAGTTTACTTTGATGAGCTTTATTGTGTCGTATGGACTTATGTGTATTGTGAGCTCTTGTAAGATACCTTTGGAGGAGTTATGGAAGATAAATGGAGCCTACAAACAAGCTACAAGTCATGGGAAATCAAAGCAAGGTGGAAGGAGTTCATGGGAGAAAAAATGGACATCAAAAGAACCACCCCCGTGCCATAGAGGCTATCCTCCGCTATATGTGGTATGACACAAAGGTGGGCAGCCTTGGAGCTTCCAATTCCAGTGAAGGTCTGTGTCCATACCGTGCCACGACAGTGGCTTAGGGATATGAGCAGTATGACATGCTGTCTAGCATCTGCGATAGGCAGCGTGTCACGGACCTTGTTCCCGCCGCGTGAAATTGATCCCCCACAATAAATAGGACACTTTGTTTCAATTGTAAACATCTTTAGACTACTTTGGATTGCAAAAACACAAGGAGAAGGATGCCTTAGGGTGCTTAATCTCTTCCTTTTCTTTACTTAATTATTGTATTAACTACAACACTTTTGTAATCGCGAATTAGATTATGAGTGGCTAAGCACCCTCTTTCTAGGGTTGAGGCTACAACATGATTTCATGATTATGGATGTTTAGTTGGTTTATTGTTTATCATGTCTTGTGATTGTTCTTATGTTCTTAGTTTAACAATTCAAAAGTGTCATGAATTTTAGGATACTGTAACACCCCAGAACTTGATCCAGCTTTAAACTTAAGAAATCACAAAAAATTTCAAGTTTCCAGGGTTAATGGGTCCAAACCATGGACCGTGGTTTGAGCCACGGGTCATGGAATGGATCTGTGGCTTAAGTCTTCCAGGCTCAGACTCTGGTCTAAGAACCACAAGTTGGTTCTACGGACCGTAGATCATTCTACGACCTGTCCTTTCAACTCGTGGTATCAGACTTGAGGGCTGACTGATCCTCAGGAACCATGAGTCCAGTCTACGTACCTTAGTTTGAACTATAGACCATCATATTGACTAGTGTACCTGATCAGATACATGCCAAGTCCTTCAGGAATGACGAGTCAGGTTGACGACTCGTGATTCACTCTACGGGTCTATCCTATTGACCCTTAGTTTGCCTTCTGTAGCTTGATCATTGGCTAGGAACCACGAGTGGGAACCACGAGTCGTGGTTCAAATGACAACCCATAGAACTGACCTATGATTCCTGAAGCCGACCCCTTTTGTCACCTTTTCTTAATTATTTCCCAGGGGTATTTTAGTCATTACCCACTCTTTTAACTCCTAAGTGAGGTTGTTTTGGCCATTCTTAGCATGATTTCTAACCGTATTAGCCTAAGTCCCTTCTCATTACCTCATTCATCTCACAAAAAGGGAAAGAAATCTCTCAAGATCAAGGTCTCAAGCTCCAAGTCCAAGCCTCCTAATCTTTTTAATTTCAAGTGGGTTAACTCCAATCAAGGTATGTGGGTATTTAACAATGGGTTCCTTCCACCCTTGTGCCCAAAACACCAAATTTCAATTTGTGATTTCATGAACTTTCAAATTAGGGTTCTTACCCAATTCTTATGGGTTTTGTTATAAATTATCTTCTCATTATTTTATTATGAAATTTCATTAAATTGCATGATTTTGCATGGGTTTTTATATATGAGTTCCTATTTCATGAGTTGAAGGTCAATTATGGTAAATCCTACATGCATGAATTGATTTAAGCAAATTGGGGAAAATGATAACATGATTTCATGAATTTCAAATAAGTGCATGCCTAGTTCCTATGTTTTATGAAAGTATATGTTATTATGAAATTAAACTAAGGCCATGCAAGTTTTTAAGTTATGAATTATTATGCAATGCAAGACAACCGATGTTCCATCAATGCTCATGAATCATTTTCTAAACCAAGATTCCTGAGTAGTATGAAGATCCAGGGTATGAACATGTTTATGAACAAGCTTGACATCTAGATATGTTACATGAATGTGAGCCTTATGTTATATGTTTTGAGAGTATTATTTAGCACCGAGCGATGAGGGTTCTAGATAACCCAAGTCCAAAACTACGTTTCCACCGTAGGTTGCCCTTCGTGGCTTATGATAGGATCCTTATGAACATGGTTCTAACTTTAACCGGTTAGGACCACCTTTTTCAGTGTGGGTGCATGACACTGGACTCCATGTAGCTCAACATAGTTTATGTTGGTTAAGAGAAACTCCCACATGATTATTTTCAAGCTATGAGGTTATATGATTTCATACTTTGAATTTCAACCGTACTTCACGTCTTTATGTCTCATATCTTGATAATTCTTTTATGCTATTTCTTTATGAAAAGGTTTACCTTAAGCATGTTTTAAGTATGTTTTTATCATGATCATGCATATCTCACATACTCAATACATCATATAGGACTGACGCATATTTTGTGCTGCATTCTCTTGATGATGCAGATTCAGGTGTTTCCCATCTGGTTCGTGGCTAGACGAAGCCGGGTATCCAGTCAGTGTTGGTGAGTCCTCATTGTTCGAGGCTAGTTAAGACTCTAGTTTATTTAGACTACTTATGTTCATACTTTGAGTTAGCTAGGGTCTTGTCCTAGGAACTCCTTATGTCATGTATAGAGGCTTTTCAGACATAGACGATATTCGGGTCTTCTTTAAATTATGTTCTTTGATTTTATCTTATGGATTGAGTTATCTAATTGGTATTATGCTTACGCTATGCTTAATTGATATACCTGAGTTATGCTATGACCAAGGGTTAGCTTGGGGCACTTGTGGTCCCAGGTCCCATGTTACGCCTAGGGAGTAGCCTCGGGGCATGACAAACTTGGTATTAGAGCCTCAGGCTCAATAGTCCTAGGATGTATGAAAGCCGCATCGAGTAGAGTCTCTTTCATGTATATGAAGCACGCCACTTATATGAGAGGGATGCTATGACGTATCTTAGAAAACTTCACTTCTTTTATGATCATATCGTGCGATAGAGCTTAACTATAATGTTCCTCTAATCCTTACCTTGTATGTTTCAGATCATGCCTCGATCTGCTATGCCTCACCGAGTCGCTCAGAATTCCTCTGCTTCAGTTCTATCCCCCGAGGTCACGAATGAGGATTTTAGGAACGTCATCCATTTGCTAGCCCAGACCTTGGCCACTCAGGCCAACCAGCTGGCTCCTATCCCCCTCCACCCTCAAGGTAGGGTAGCGGCCAGAATTCGTTATTTTATTCATATGAACCCGCCAGAGTTTTGGGGTTCGACGGTGAATGAGGATCCGCTAAATTTTATTGATGAAGTGAAGAAAATCTTTGATGTGATGCAAGTGGTTCGGGTTGATTTTGATGAGTTAGCATCCTATCAACTCAAGAATGTGGCTCATATCTGGTTCACACAATGGAAGGAAGCTAGAGCTAGGGGCGAGGTCCCTATGACTTTGGAGTGTTTCGAGAGAGCCTTCCTTGACCGGTTCTTTCCCCAATAGTTGAGGCAAGCGAAGACTGAGGAGTTTGTGAACTTGAGACAGGGATCTATGACTTTTCAGGAGTACACTTTGAAGTTCACTCAGTTGTCTAGGTATTCCCCTTCTATGGTAGCGGACCCGCATGATCAGATGAGCAAGTTTATCTATGGTGTTTCAGATTTGGTGAAGAAGGAGTGTAGGTCTGCTATGCTTGTTTCGATCCTTTTTGGTAAGGACGTAAAAAAATATGTGACTTTTTTATTGAAAATTATTTCGAAAATCTAATTAAAGTTTCCAAAACATCTTCAATTTAAAGCAAGAGTCGCCAATTAGTTTTTATAAAGTAAAAAAACCAAGAAAAACTTATAAGAACTTTCAAAATCCCAAAACAGATAAAGGTTTCGAAAGTTAAGAGATTAAGGGTAAGGGTTCAGGTTAATACTCTTGGAAGGGTGTTAAAGCACCAAGAGTATCCGCTAACTCGCGGTTGCCCGGGCTTGTTTGAAAAACTAACTTGTTGACTAACTTTTGAAAACGGAATTGGTTTGTTTATAAAAAATATCTCATTATTTTAGAAAGAGTTGATTTTTTTAAAAGAGACAATATATGAAAGAGTTTGTTTTTATTGCACATAAGGGAAAGGCGTCAATATTTAATGAAAACATTTTCACGAACAGTTGAAAGAAACAGTGATTAATATTAAAAATATTTGAATAGAAATATTAACTTAGTTTGGAAATAATTCGACTAAGTTTACAAGGTCAGTCCAAATTATACAATTAATACTAATTAACAATTAAAACATATAATATAAGAAGTTAAGGACTATTAAACTAATCCTGTCCTAATTCTAGTGTGTGGGCCCTCTTTAGGCCCATCGCCATTTTCACTTTGGACTTAGTCAATTTCTTCGACTTTCATCCCTTTGGGCTACTGTTGCTGCTAAACATTGTGGGCTTTGGCCAATATTTATTTATTCAGTCCATTTAGACTATCCTGCTGATACGAATTTCTTTGGGCTTGGCCCATTTTCCTTCTGCCGCTGCTGCTATCTTGGTCTCACAAACTTAGCCCTTTTGGGCTTTGATTAAACTGGTCCGGATAGTGTTGGGCTTGGCCCAACTGAAGAAATGCGAAGGAGGGAGTGTTGGGAGTCCAATTGGACTACACCAGATTTTATGCATTAAGGAGGAGTAAAAATAAATAAAGATTAGTATATGTCCAAACAATTTAAGCAAGAATGATCAAACAATGTGCAAATTTCAGACTTTTAAAAATACATTTCCTAACAGTTAATTCACAGCACTCACAGAAACTTATACATAGTTGAAACATGTGAAACAAGATACCAAGTCACAAATTTATCACCTAAGGATTATTCTACTAAGGTCACAGTATTTCCTACTTGCAAATACATACAAAGATCATTCTTTTGAACTCATCCATTTCCATAAATCAAAGGGAGTATAGGGATAGATTCAAGCAGAGCATGTATACTCAGAACAGTTAAGGAAAAGAAGAAAATAGGACAAGAATAAGACCAAAGAAACTAAGGGTAAACAGGAGAGGGTCAAGTGCTTACTAATGAACCAAACCAATTCTAAATCCTAATAACAGATTCATACTCAAGTTCATAACACTTAGATTACACAAGTCGACCAAGAATTAATGAAACCAAGAGATTTTTCAAAGAGAACTTAGAACAAAAAAATCATGAGAAAAAAGCACCGATGCTTAGCAAATTTAGACAGAATCAATAGACAAAATAGAGGGCATAATCATGGAAAAGGGGTTGGGGAAAAGCAAGAGGAAAATCAGACATTTCATGAACAAAACAGGACAGGCTTTACATCATAGCATTCACATCATTTAGCAACATATTTTAACCACGAATTTACATTTACCTCTACTATTTTAACAAATCCAACACAGCCAGTGAAACATCATGCCTCTAAACAAAATTACTACTCAAAATCACAAAACAACTATCTAAAATTGAAACACATATTCTTAAACTAACAAACAAGACCAGAAATCCAGATTTATTCGACTTGAACATTACATAATGTAAAAAGAAAAAGAAAACAGTAAAGAGAAGAGGGTGAGGGGTATACCTTTTTTAGGGCAGCAACTTATGACTTCAAACCTCAGCGGAAGAACCTTGTCACCGTCGGATTAGAGCTAAATTAGTATTTATTTTCCAAGCTAGGATTCGATTTTTTAGTGTCTTCTTCATGAATTGGCTGATTGGTTTCGTGAGGTTAGAGAATCAATTCTCCAGAACCCCCAATATTTCCCCCAAAATCAGCTCCTTTTCATGCAGCTGGGGGGTATTTATAGGAGAAATCAGGGTGAAATTGGGGAAAAAAAAGGGTTTTTAGGGATTTTGCTGAGGAATTCAAATTCCTCAGCTGGAGCAACGTTTCACAGAAACAAACTTGTACGAAGTTGTACAAGTTTTCATGGATTTAGCAGAGGGGGGTGACACCTGGTGTCCTCTAGAAGCTTCTGGACGTGCCAGCGCACCTTTAACGGAGAGAAAGGGATGAAAAATAGGAATTTTAATGGGGGTAAGAGATTGGGAAGCTGTGAACAATGATTTAGAGCTGTTAGCGTTGGGGTTGTCGTTTGTGAGAACGACGAAAGGAGTGAAGGATGAGGGGGCGTAATGGTAAAGCTGAGGTGTTTTACAAAGAGCGTTGCTTTGTACAACAAGGGGAGTCGACGCGTGAGAGAAGTAGAGGAGAGAAGAGGGGGCGACTAGGGTTTCTAGGGTTTGAGCGGAGAAGAAGACGAGTGAAAAGGGGTGTTTGTTTTCGTCTGATAAAGAGAAGAGAGGAGTATAAGGGTGTGAGAGTTGGGTTTGGGCCGGGTCGGAGCTATTTGAGGGAAATGGAAGTGGGCCGGAGGTGGGTTGTGTATTGTTTGGCCCAAATCCTTTGGCTGAAGCAAGGGATTATAAGGGTGATTTAATATGTGGCCACATGTTTGCAAATGTGGCCACTTTGAGTTAACAAGATAGCCAAATTGAGAGTAATTAGGAAAAATCTAGCTAATGTTTAAACGTTTTAGGGATTTAGGCTAGAAAATAAATAAAGACGTATTAGTTAAAATTAATTACCCGAGCCTTTTAACTTTAAACAAATTAAAATAATTGTCATGTTTAATACATAATTACCTCTTTTAACAATTGTGAAATTAATTTATTCAATTAATCTCTCACTTGAATTAATTTAGAGGAAAATCAAACGCTTAATCCTTTAGAAGGATTTTCTTATGAGATAAAACTTTAAAATAATTTTTAAAGTAAATTTATATAAATTTCATATAATTAAATATGAAAGATATAAATTGTTACTCGGGACTATTATAAAGCTGATTTAAAAAATATTTTATTCCTTTTTACAAAACAATTATTTCAAAAATTATTTAAAATTCTAAAGGCTCAAGATTAATTCGTAATGTGGAGAGTAAAATTTGGGTGTCAACAATGCTATTGAGTGACATGAACATTTCCAGATTCATGACCCATGCTCACCAGATCGAGAGAGATAGGCTTAGGGAGATAGCTAGGGAGAACAAGAGGGCTAGATCCGAGGGTTCAAGTTTTGTTCATCAGAGGTACGATGGCAGACATCGCTCTTCATTCCAGAAGAAGCCATCAGGACCCGTTCATTCTTCTGCTAGTGCTTCTACCTAGGCCCAGAAGCCTCGTCATGATAAGACTGGTAGAGGATCTGGTTCCTATTCATAGTCTCAGGGGAGTGTTGCTAAGGGATCTTCCCACCCTATTTGTAGCAAGTGTGGGAAAACTCACCCGGGAGAGTGTCATTTGGGCACAGGTGCATGCTTTGGGTGTGGACAGGTTGGGCACATGATTAGAGACTAACCTTCAGCTAAGAAGGGACAGGGAGGTAGTAGGGCTCAGTCTGCTCCAGCAGCCCCAGGAGGTCGACCAGCTCAGCAGGGCATAACTTCTAGTTCTGGTGGTCAGTGCCTGAACCATCTTTATGCTATGTCCTCTCGTCACGACCAGGAGGGTTCCCTAGATGTTGTTACCGGTATGTTGAAAGTCTTCTCTTTTGATGTGTATGCTTTGTTGGACCCCGATGCCTCCTTATCTTTTGCGACCCCTTATATAGCATGCAAATTCAAAGTATGTCCTGAATTGATTTTAGAACCCTTTTGTGTTTCTACTCCTGTTGGTGAGTCAGTCTTAGCCAAAAGAATCTACCGAAATTGCTCTATCTTAGTCCTTCATAGAGTCATTTCAATGGATTTAGTAGAGTTAGGGATAATAGATTTTGATGTTATTCTTGCTATGGATTGGCTACATGCTTGTTATGCTTATGTTGATTGTCATACTCGGGTTGTCAGTTTCAAGTTTCCAAATGAACCCATCATAGAATGGCAAGGTAGTCCCCCTTCCTCGAAAGGTCATTTCATATCTTATCTTAACGCTAGGAAAATGATTTCAAAGGGGTATGTTTATCATATAGTTTGGGTTATGGACACGGAGACCAGAATCCCATCTCTTCAGTCTGTTCCTATTGTGAATGAGTTCCCAGAAGTGTTTCTCGAGGATTTTCCCGGAGTCCCTCCCGAGCGGGAGATTGACTTTGGGATATATCTTCTTCCAGATACGAATCCCATCTCTATTCCTCCTTATAGAATGGCTCCCGCTGACCTAAAGGAGTTAAAGGATCAGTTGAAGGATCTTCTTGATAAGGGTTTCATCAGGCCTAACATTTCTCCATGGGGTGCTCCAATCTTATTCGTGCAAAAGAAAGATGGTTCCCTCAGAATGTGTATTGACTATCGCTAATTGAACAAGGTCACAATCAAGAATAAGTATCCCATTCCTAGGATTGATGACTTGTTCGATTAGATTTAGAGGTGCTAGTTTCTTCTCCATGATCGACCTTAGATCTGGTTATCATCAACTTCATGTTAGAGAGTGTGATATTTCAAAGACAGCCTTCAGGACTCGGTATGGTCATTATGAATTTGTTGTGATGTCATTTGGTTTAACGAATGTTCCTACAGCCTTTATGGATTTGTTGAACCGTGTTTTCAAGCAGTACCTGGATATGTTTGTAATTGTTTTCATTGATGATATTCTTATCTACTCTCAGAGTGAGGAGGAGCATGCGGACCATTTGAGAGTTATGTTGCAAACTCTCAAGGACCGATAGTTATTTGCTAAGTCTAGAAAGTGTGAGTTTTGGATGCAGTCTGTGGCTTTTCTGGGTCATATTGTGACTAAGGATGGTATTCGAGTTGATTCTCTAAAGATAGAGGCAGTAAAGAACTGGCTAAATCCACTTCCCCATCTTATATTAAAAGCTTTTTGGGTTTGGCTTGTTACTATCGGAGGTTTGTTGAAGGATTTTCTTCCATTGCTGCCCCTTTGACTCGATTGACTCAGAAGAAGGTAAAATTTTAGTGGTTTGATTTGTGTGAGAAGAACTTTCAGGAATTAAAGACTAGATTGACCCACAACTCCAGTGTTAGCTCTACCCGAGGGCCTAAATGATTTTGTTGTGTATTGTGATGCTTCTAGGATTGGTTTGGGTTATGTTTTGATACAATATGGTAAAGTGATTGCTTATACCTCTAGACAGCTTAAGACTCATGAGAAGAACTACCCTACTCATGTTCTTGAGTTAGCAGTCGTGGTCTTTGCTTTGAAGATTTAGAGACATTACTTGTACGAGGTGCATGTGGATGTATTCACCGATAATAAGAGCCTTTAGTATGTGTTCACTCAGAAGGAATTGAATTTGCGACAAAGAAGATGGCTTGAGCTTCTTAAGGATTACTACATGAGTGTGCTTTACCATCTGGGTAAGGCCAATGTTGTGGCGGACGCACTTAGTGGATTGTCGATGGGTAGTGTGTCTTCAGTCGAACAAGGAAAGAAAGAATTAGTTAAGGAGGTTCACAGACTAGCTCAATTGGGAGTTTGCCTTATGGACTCGACCGAAGGTGGTGTTATTGTTCAAAACAGTTTCGAATCATCCTTGGTAGCTGAAGTGAAGAAGCAAGATAGTGATCCCATTTTACTTCAGCTTAAGGGTGCAGTCCATCAATAAAGGGTTGAGGTTTTCTCCCAAGGGGGAGATAGTGTACTTCATTATCAGGGTCGACTATGTATGCCATATAGAGATGGGTTGCACCAACAAATTTTGACTGAGGCTCATAGTTCCAGATATTCCATTCACCCCGGTGCCACAACGATGTACCGTGATCTACTGTAAGTCTATTGGTGGAATGGTATGAAGAGGGACATAGCCGGTTTTGTGTCTAAGTGTCCAAACTATTAGCAAGTGAAGGTAGAGCACCAGCGACCGAGTGGCATGATTCAGGATATTAACCTTCCCACTTGGAAATGGGAAGCGATCAATATGGACTTCATTATAGGTTTGCCTCGTACTCGAAGGCAACATAATTTGATTTGGGTGATTATCGATCGGATGACTAATTATCCTATTCCTTGGCTATTAAGATTACAAATTCAGCAGACTATTATGCCAGTCTCTACATTTGGGAGATATTTCGATTGCATGGTGTTTCTTTGTCCATCATTTCAGATAGGGGTACTCAGTTTACTTCTCAGTTTTGGAGATTGTTTCAGAGAGGTCTTGGCAGACGGACGGCCAAAGCAGAGCATACTATTCAGACTTTGGAGGATATGTTGAGAGCTTGTGTGATTGATTTCAAAGTTAATTGGGATGGTCACTTACCTCTTATCGAGTTTGCCTACAACAACAACTTTCACTCTAGTATCCAGATGGCTCTGTATGAGGAACTTTATGTTCGGAGGTGTAGATCTCCTATTGGTTGGTTTAAGGTTGGTGAGGCAGCTTTTATTGGCCCAAATTTGGTTCATGAGACTATGGAGAAGGTTCAACTTATTAGAGAGAGGTTGAAGAATGCTCTAAGTCGACAGAAATCGTATGCGCATGTGAGGAGAAGGGAATTAGAATTTGAAGTTGATTATTGGGTTTTTCTAAAGGTGTCACCCATGAAGGGTGTGATGAGATTTGGAAATAAAGGGAAGCTTAGTCCCCATTTGGTAGGTCCCTATCGAATTTTGAGGAAGGTTGGTAAGGTTGTATATGAGTTGGATTTGCCATCAGATTTGGAAGCGGTTCATCCAGTCTTCCCTGTTTCCTTATTGAAGAAGTGTGCAGGTAATCCGACCTCGATTATTCCTTAGAGGATGTAGGTGTAAAGTATAGTCTCACCTATGAAGAGGTCCCCGTAGAAATCCTTGATCATCAGATTCGGAGGTTGAGAAACAAAGAAGTTGCTTCAGTAAAAGTTCTTTGGAGAAATCAGCTTGTTGAAGGAGCTACTTGGGAAGCATAATCAGCCATGAAAGCCAAGTACCCTCATCTCTTTCCTTCCGATTCCGTTCCAGCTTGAGGTAATAGTTTCCTCCTTAATATGTTCCTCTGATCCTATTCCATCAGTTACTCTCATGATCCTAGCATGCATTCATGTTTTCGAAGTTAATTTAACCATGTTTTAAGTTGAAGAGTTCAGTTTTCATGTTTATTAGTTGATTTCCATGTCTTGTTGCTGGTTGGGCTGTTTTATCTTCTGTTTTCCCTTTCTTAGTCTTCATTCGAGGATGAATGGTCCCAAGGGAGAGATATTGTAACACCCCAGAATATGATCCAGCTTTAAACTTAAGAAATCTCAGAAAATTTAAAGTTTCCAGGGATGACGGGTCCAAACCACGGACCGTGGTTTGAACCACTGGTCGTGGAATTGATCCAT
The DNA here is from genome assembly GCA_003996215.1 of Jaltomata sinuosa. NCBI lineage: Eukaryota > Viridiplantae > Streptophyta > Magnoliopsida > Solanales > Solanaceae > Jaltomata > Jaltomata sinuosa. Next base: position 173,134 of record QJPP01001965.1, on the reverse strand, counting down.
GGTTTAAGTCTGCCAGGCTCAGACTTTGGTATGAGAACCACAAGTTGGTTCTACATACCATAGTTCATTCTACGGCCCGTCCTGTCAACTCATGGTATCAGACCTGAGGGCTGATTGATCCCTAGGAACCATGAGTTCAGTCTACGACCCATAGTTTGAACTACGGACCATCCTGTTGACTCGTAGAACATTATCAGAGACATGCCAAGTCCTTCAGTAATAATGAGTCAGGTTGGCGATGCGTGATTCACTCTATGGGTCCGTCTTGTTGACCCGTAGTTTGCCTTCTGCAGCTTGATCATTTGCCAGGAACCACAAGTGGGAACCACGAGTCATGGTTCAAATTATAACCCGTAGAACCGACCCGTGATTCCTGAAGCTGACCCCTTTTATCAGCTTTTCTTAATTATTTCCCAAGAGTATTTTAGTCATTATCCACTGTTTTAACTCCTAAGTGAGTTCGTTTTGGCCATTCTTAACATGATTTCTAACCCTATTATCCTAAGTCCCTTATCATTACCTCATTCATCTCCCAAAAAGGGAAAGAACTCTCTCAAGCTTAATGTCTCAAGCTCCAAGTCTAAGTCTCCTAACCTTTTCAAATTCAAGTGGGTTAACTCCAATCAAAGTATGTGGGTATTTAACAATGGGTTCCTTCGACCCTTGTTCCCAGAACTCCAAATTTCAATTTGTGATTTTATGAACTTTTAAATTAGGGTTCTTACCCAATTCTTATAGGTTTTGCTATAAATTACCTTCTCATGATTTTATTACGAAATTTTATTAAATTGCATGATTTTGCATGGGTTTTTACATATGAGTTCCTATTTCATGAGTTGAGGGTCAATTATTATAAATCCTACATGCATGAATTGATTTAAGCAAATTGGGGAAAATGATAGCATGATTTCATGAATTTCAAGCAAGTGCATGCCTAGTTCCTATGTTTTATGAAAGTATATGCTATTATGAAATTGAACTAAGTCCATGCAAGTTTTCAAGTTATGAATTATTATGCAATGCAAGACACCCGATGTGCCATCAATGCTCATGAATCATTTTCTAAACCAAGATTTGTGAGTAGTATGAAGATTCGGGGTATGAACATGTTTATGAACAAGATTGACATCTAGATATGTCACATGAATCTGAGCCTTATGTTATATATTTTGGGAGTAGTATTTAGCACCGAGCGATGAGGGTTCTAGATAACCCAAGTCCAAAACTACGTTTCCACTGTAGGTTTCCCTCCGTGGCTTATGACTGGATCCTTATGAACATGGTTCTAACTTTGATCGGTTAGGATAACCTTTTTCAGTGTGGGTGCATGACACTGGACTCTATGTAGCTCGGCATGGTTTATTTCGGTTTAGAGAAACTCCCACATGATTATTTTCAATCTATGAGGTTCTATGATATCATACCTTGAATTTCAACCATACTTCATGTTTTATGTCTTATATCTTGATAATTCTCTTATGCTATTCTTTATGAAAAGGTTTACCTTAAGCATATTTTAAGTATATTTTTATCATGATCATTCATATCTCACATACTCGGTACATCCTATAGTACTGACTCATATTTTGTGCTGTATCCTCTTGATGATGCAGATTCAGGTGTTTCCCATCAGGCTCATGGCTAGACGAAGCCGGGTATCCAGTCAGTGTTGGTGAGTCCTCATTGTTCGAGGGCTAGTTATGACTCTAGTTTGTTTAGACTAATTATGTTCATACTTTGAGTTAACTAGGGTCTTGTCCTTGCAACTCCTTATGTCATGTATAGAGGCTTTTCAGACATAGATGATATTCGGGTCTTCTTCGAATTATGTTCATTGATTTTATCTTATGGATTGAGTTATCTAATTCGTATTATTCTTCCGCTATGCTTAATTGATATACCTGAGTTATGCTATGACCAAGGGTTATCTTGGGGCACTTATGGTCCCAGGTCCCGTGTTACGCCCAAGGGGTAGCCTCTGGGAGTTACAGATACAACCAACTCTCAAAACGAATTGACCATAGAAGTTAAAAGACGGAACGAAGAATGTAGGAGGTGTAGATCATATCTTTTGTTGTTAGTTAGCAATTGTGAAGTATGATTTGCGGTTAGGATAGAGATAAACCTAAATGAACCACTTGGTTAATAAAATAGGGAGATTTTTGAATGCATCCAAGTTAAAGACTCACATCCCCGCTCAATGATGTAGTTGTGAGATTAATTTGGATAGATGACTTTGAGGATGACCATTCTCGGGTTATAATATCAACCCCGTAAACTAACGATCACGATAAACATTAACTCCTGCTATGAACCATAGTCAAGCGTTATTGTGTAGTAATTGCCTTGACCTTGGATTTCTCCATATATTGTTTACAATTCTACGTTTCACATCGTCATTAATTCTAGTCTTTAGTTATAAAACAAAGTTCAACTCTTGATTACGAATCACATTTAGCGTCAATAGTATTAATTAAGATTATATTGTTTGCTAAGAACAAGTCCTTGTGTGATCAATATTTGGCTCACAAGAGCCACTATATTACTTTCACGACCACTTACACTTTCTTGTGCACTTGGGACGCGACATGTTTTTGGCGCTATTGTCGGGGACTTGAAAATTAGCAACCGGCTAATTTTTGTTTTTACTATTTTGTTTTATAAGTGATAACAACTTGATCTTAGCTACTGCACTTGCAGGTACATGTTCTAAACCAGTAAGCTGGCAAGGGACAAGGAACTGGTTGGCCCACTTTCTGAACCTGAGCAAAACTTGCACCAAGCGTTGAGAGAAGCAACACTTCTCGATCAAAACTGGCAAGCTCAACCGGCTTAGACTATTCCTGCAGTTATGGCGGAGGAACCACCACCAGCTCATAGGACAGTGCACCAAATGGCAATCCCACACGCCACTAATGTGACCTCCTACATTTAGAAGCCAGTCGCAGGAGGAAAATTTGAACTGAAACACAATATGGTGCAATTGTTGCACACAAGAGGGCAGTTCACAAGCATGTCACATGAGGATCCACAAGTTCATCTCCAAGAATTTTTGGAGATCAGTGACACATTCATTCTAGAAGTGGTCTCCATAAACTATGTGAGGCTCACGCTTTTCCCATTCTCACTATTAGGAGAAGCGAAGAAATGGTTGAAGGCCGAACCTTCAAATTCTATCACAACATGGGATGATTTAGCAAAGAAGTTCCTCATCCGATTCTTCCTATCAGGCAAAACTGCAAGGTTGAGGAGTGAGATTCTAAGCATCAAGAAGAAACTAGATGAGAATCTCTATCATGCATGGGAGAGATTCAAGTCTCTTCTCAGGGATTACCCGCATCACCATCAAACTAATGAGGTATTAGCTCACACCTTTGTTGAAAGTCTTGATCACAATAAAAAGATTTTGCTATATTCAGCAGCAGGTGGTCAAGCTTTGGAGAAGACATATGATGAGCTATATACTCTCCTCAACCGTATCACACAAAGGAATCTCGAGTGGAATGGTGACATGTACAAAAATACGGTGAAGAAGGCTGCAGGTATGATGGAGTTAGATAGTGTCACGTCATTAGCGGCACAGTTGGCCAATTTTCAGACCCAAATAATGGCTCAATTCAATAAGTTGAGTTCTACTCAACCTCAGGATCAAGTGAATGTTGTGCAGCAGGTTCAAACTTGGTGCGAAACTTTCAGGTTGAGTGGTCATTCGACAGACTTATGTGGAGCGAATCCGGAGTCGGTGAATTTGTAGGTAATGCACACATAGGAAATTTAAACTATGGGAATGCCTACAACTAAAATTGGCAGGGTCAGCCCAACTACTCTTGGGGCAGTAATCAGGCTCAACAATAGCAAGGTGCGCAGAACAACACTCAGGCCATCAATATTGAGGACATGTTGAAGAAGATCATGGCTAATCAAGAACAAATGGCTGCAGAGATAAAAAAATCAGCAACTGGCTCAAAAGAATCTTGAGACGCAGTTGGGCCAGCTAGCTCAGGCACATAAAACAAGACCTCAAGGGGGTTTGCCTAGTCACACAGAATTTCCAAAGCAAGTAATGGCAATCACCTTGAGAAATGGCAAAGATTTGGTTGACGCACCTCCAAAGAAAATTCATGAGGTACAAGAAGAGTTAGTCACATCCAACCAGACAGAAAAGCTTGCAAAATCTAAGGAAGCTGGCAAAAAGGGAAAGTCAGAGTACCCTACTGAAAAGACAATTGAGCAGCCCCAAAATAGACCACCACCACCCTTCCCACAGAGGCTTAAGAAAGAAACAGATGATACTTGTTTTAAGAAGTTCTTTGACACGTTCAGAGAACTTAACATTTACCTTCCTTTGTTAGATATTTTGCAGGGAATGCCCAAGTATGATAAGTACTTGAAGGATGTGGTGGAAAACTAGAGAATGTTGGCATACATTGAGACTGTGGCACTTACTGAAGAGTACAATTCTGTGGTAATGAGCAAGATGCCCAAAAAGCTAAAGGATCCAGGAAGTTTCACAATCCCCATACAAATTGGTGAAAGTGATGTTGTTCAAGCCTTGAGTGACTTAGGGGCGAGCATAAATCTGATGCCCCTTTATTTGTTTAAAACTCTTCGGTTAGGAAAGACGAGACCTTCCTCAGTTATGATACAGATGGCGGATAGAACCAGAGTGACCCTCGAAGGAATCATAGAGGATGTTCTAATTAAGATTGGTAAGCTTATTATTCATGCTGACTTTATTTTTCTTGATTATGAGGCAGATGAAAGGGTACCAATCATATTGGGACATACATTCTTGGCTACCGGTGGAGAATTGATTAATGTAAGAGAGGGCACGCTCAAGATGAGAATGAATAATGAAAATGTGACCTTCAGAGTATACACATCACTCAACACACACTCACACTATAAGGATCTATGCATGATCACAACTATGGAAGTGGATGAGTGTGGTGTGGAAAAGAGCGTACCTCTGACTACCTCTGCAGACTCTCTCACTAAACTGCCCATATGTATGTAAGGGGCCGCCGGAGCTTACCAATATGCAAACAAATTAATAGAAAGGATAAGGTGCAGAGCTGTCCCTCAGACCAAGTGTTTAATTAGCAGTATTTTCCAACTCAGAAATCAGTAAAATAATAAGGTACAATTCTTCCTTAGTATCACAAGTTTTATAGTCAAGGAAGCTATTTCCCTTTTTAATAGCTGAAATTAGTGATGATAGAAGGACCGTTCAAATGATGGACCGTTCTTCTGAGTCGTGGTTCAATCCAGAGACTTGATAGGTCCCCAACAATGACGAGTCCAATTGACGACCCATCATCCATTCTACGAGTCCGTCATGTTAACCCATAGATTACATTCTGTAGCCTGATTAAATATCCAGGAACCACGAGTTGGAACCACATTCGTGGTTCAAACGACGACCCGTAGAACTGACCAGTGATTCCTGAAGCCGACCTATTTTCCATCTTTTTCGTAATTAAATCACATGGGTATTTTAGTCATTACCCACCCTCTTAACTCATAAATGATGTCATTTTGACTATTTCAAGTAAGGTTTTCACTCTCATTAGCCTAAGTTCTTTCTAAAATCTTAATTCTTTTCCCAAAGACGAAAGGTTCTTCTCCAAGATCTAAGTCTCAAGCTCGAAGTACAAGTCTCCTAAGTCTTTTCAATTCAAGTGGGTTAGCTTCAATCAAGGTATGTGGGTAACCAACAATGGGTTCCATTCACCCTTGTTCCCAAAACCCCTAAATCAAATTTTGATTTCATGAATCTTGAAATTAGGGTTCTTACCCAATTCTTATGGGCTTTGTTAAATATGGTTTTCTCATGATTTGATTATGAAATCACTACTAAATTGCATGATTTTGCATCGGTTTTTACATGTGAACTCTTATTTCATGATTTGAAGTCTAATCATGGCAATTTCTACATGCATGAAATTGATTTAAGCAAAGTGGATTTGATGGTATGTTTTTTATGGATTTCCAAGCATGTGCATGCCTAGTTCCTATGTTCTATGAAAATATATGTAGTATGAAATTAAACTAGAGCCATGCAAATTTTACAAGTCATGAAGTATGCAAGTTTTTCCATGTTATGAAGTATTATGCAAGACAAGACACCCGATGTTCTATCAATGCTCATGAATTGATTTATAAACCAAAATTCATGAGTAGTATGATGATTCGGAATATGAACAAGTTATGATCAAGTTTGGCATCAGATATGCCACATGTATATGAGCACATGTTATATGTTTTGGTAGTAGTATTTAGCACCGAGAGACGAGGGTTCAGATAACCCAAGTCCAAAACTACATTGCCACCGTAGGTTGCCCTCTGTGGCTTATTATGACAGGATTCTGGAACGACATGATTCTAACTTTGGCCGATTAGGACAACCCTTTTAAGTGGGGGAACATGACACTAGACTCCATTTAGCTCAACATAGTTTATGTCGGTTAAGAGAAACTCCCACATCACTATTTTCAAGCTATGAAGTTTTATGATATCATACTTTGAATTTTAACTGTATTTCATGTTTTTATGTCTTATATCTTGATAATCCTCTTATGTTATTTCTTTATGAAAAGTTTCACTTTAAGCATGTTTAAAGTATGTTTTATCATGATCATGCATCTCCCATATACTCGGTACATCCTATAGTACCGACCCATATTTTGTGCTGCATCCTCTTGATGATGCAGATTTAGGTGTTCCCTATCAGGCTCGTGGATAGACGAAGCTGGATATCCAGTCAGTGTTGGTGAGTCCTCATTGTTCGAGGGCTATTTATGACTCTAGTTGTTTAGAATACTTATTTTCGTACTTTGAGTTATCTAGGGTCTTGTCCTAGCAACTCCTTATGTCATGTATAGAGTCTTTTCAGACATAGATGATATTCAGGTCTTCTTCAAACCTTGTTCTTTTGATTTTATCTTATGGAATGAGTTATGTATTTTGTATTATGCTTTCTCTATGTCTCATCGTTATACCTGAGTTATGATATGACCAAGGGTTAGCTTGGGGTACTTGTGGTCCCAGGTTCCATGTTACTCTAGGGGGTAACCTCGGGGTGTGACACATCAACACTGGCTATGCTCTTGCAGCCTTAGGAGACACAGGGGAAAATGACAACATAGAGGAGCTAATGGATAAGTCTGCCAATTTGCACCAGAAAACCTCCAGTACAAAAAATTGGGTTACCAATTTCTTTCACAAGGTTGCACTTACTTCAGTACAATACATTGGGTTACCAATTCCTTTCACAAGGATGCCAACCCAATCACTGAAACAAAGGAGCAATTGGGGAGAAATACGAAGGGGGTCTTAGAGGAAGGGGAAATACACACCACAGAATATACTTCTATTTTTGACAATAAAGAGGACAACAAAGAAGGAGAATCACAAGAGTTAATCAACTATGCTTCTGAAGGTGAAAGTTGATAAGTCGGTAATCTACCAACTTAATGTTCCTATATCCATGAATTATTGCTATGTTTTGAATTTATTTAGAGGTTCTTATAACCCTTATTGATGTCTATGCATGTACTTTCGATAGAAGAGGAGAAACAAGGATATGAACCAAAAAAGAGCCAAAAAGGAGCTAAGTGTGAAGAGTTGAGAAAAGCTGGAGAATCTTCCAAGAGATGTGGTGGTTGTGCGACACGCACAAGATGAGGTACGGTTTGCACCTCCTCTGCATAAAGCTGCAAAGATGACTGAAGTTTCTGCTACACCATGCGGTCACCATGTGACGTGCACATCTCGTGGTGCGAAATGCATCACCCTCCGCACAAGGCCTACCTAAGCAACTGAAGTCACTGGTTAACCTGAAGCTAGTGTGCGACGCGTACACTGCGACATGCAAACCGCACACTGCGTCGCACACCACCCGAAGGGCAATTTTGTCCTAAATTTATGTGACAATTTTGGGAACATATAAAAGGCAATTTTAGGCTTGTTTTGTATATACAATTCAGAGTAGAGATTTTCAGTAGAGAACTTGGAGATATTTTTGGCTTGTAAACAATTTTCTCCATCTCCATTGAGAGAGGGCTTTTCAATCCAATCTTTTAGTTAACAAATTGTGTGCTAATTTGACTCTAGAACTTGAGAATCATCTACAATGGATGGGAATTTGATTTACCCAGCTGGTATATCTTCTCACCTTTCTATGAGTGGCTAATTTCTCTTGTCTAGGAGTGTATTGGTGATGGGTGTGTAGCTAATGGGTGTGGGTGTTGCTAAATCACTCTTATAATTGCTTATCTGATGTGGGTCTAGTAATTTAACCATATTTTAATCTAATAATTTGTGGCTGCAAACATGAATTTACCTTACTTGGATACTTAGTTGCTCGAGAGAGAATTTTGTAGTTTTGGATGCGAAATTGCTAGTGGGTACTTGGGAATCCACTTAGATTGGAGGCTAGACATAGCTCCAATCGCAGAATCTCCCATTTAAGGGTCCGATCTAGAAATAGGACGACTCCCCAAGCAAATGTTGGTTGGTTATTTAGCACACAGAATAATGTTCTAATTGAAATCATCGGATATATGGATGTTGATTGAGAGATAGCATTCCACACTTATGACCAACGCTACCCGTGTCACTAGGTGATAATTTGAGTGAATTAGTGATCACCCTATACTATAGCAAATGTCCCATCAGAAATACACCCCTAGTCATCTAGTTCTAATTGAATTGAGTTAGTAGTGACAACTTTCCCAATTCCCCCATTTTATTGCTTTGGTTTTGTTGAACAACTACTCTTATTTTGAAATTGCTTTGCACAATCTCTAATGAGCTAAATTAGGTCCCTTGGGTTCGATCCCGACATCCATTGGGTTATAAATTTTTTTTGACTACGCGATATCCGTGACCTCCTTAAGTAGAGAGCATAATTTTAGCATTTATCAAAAATAGTGCCGTTATCGATGAATCCGATGGCATGAGTGAATATGTCTCAAGGGAGAATAGGAACATCCGCTTTAGCACACAACTTGGTGATCAAGACCGGGAAAGGAAGGGAGTCATTTTCGCGATGAGCATTCCTCCGGATTACCATTGTAGCCACCTCTCCAAAGTTTATATGTTCCACTGTCATGATAGCCTCGATTAGGATGGCACCCTCTTGAGTGATATTTTGGTCATTTTGAGAAGGGAGAATACGGTTGTGCACTAGATCATACCAAAGTCGCACCTCAAATACCAATGATCTCCTCGGTATATTGCCTCCCATGGTAGACCACACAGGGGTGCCTAGAGCAATGGTGCGAGCAGTTTTTTGATATGGCTTGAACTCAGCAGTCATTCTATCCATTAGAGCTGGTGCGGGGTCAATTGGGTGTTCCCAATATATAGCATTGATTTCCGTGGGGGTGAGGGATACTTTCTTGCCTCTGACAGTGACAACATCAAGATTGGGGAACTTGTCTTTGGGGCCTTTATATCCTTTAGAATCCTGTATGGCTTGGTAAGACGCAAAGAATTTGCGGACTATTTCTTCATAGTACCCCCCGAGTACCTCTTGAAATGGCTTCCACCCTCTAGTAATTAACTCGTGGTGCATATTTGGTAACTCGTCACCCAATTCCCCTTGATTAAAACTCTGCTCCACATTGAATCCTCTATCTTTGTCCCGTTTGTAAAGAGCTTTAATTCGCTCTACTCCAAAGTGGAGTCTTGCTTCTTCGGCAGCACTTTGCCTGCTAGAAGACGTTGTCTGCATCCAAAGATTGTGAGCCAAAAAAACAAAACAAAATCTACTAAGGGTGGAATGCATCGGAATAGAAGAACAAAGTAGGTGTATGTTGTATTGTGCAAACCACATGTGAAACGCACTAGGAAGAATGTGTGTCACAAGTGCTATCGCACAAGCCAACAGAACCTTCAGGGAATTTTTCTATTGATGTGCAAAGCTGGTGTGATCCGCACCATCAGAAGTGTGTGTAGCATCAAGCTTAGCCCCTCAAGTCAGTGTTCTTCACTTTCTTTTCCAGTTGGTGCGATGCCTTGAGCTACCCACATATCAAGATCTATGTATCGTATGCGAAATGCACAAAGACATAATTGGAATTGTTGGCTCCTTGTGTCCTTGTGAGTTACACATATGATCCATAGAGCAAGATGTGCTTCGGCACTTAGCACCACACACAACCAATTCATAAAAACAAAGAGGGTAAAAAGGGAATTAATGACCATAACTTCCGGGTACTCAGACTTCCCCAAATTTCCATTAACACATAACCATCAAGAAAGGACTCAATGACTTCCCTTAATATGGATGTTACCCCGTCTATCATTGGGAACATCAAGCCCTCCTTGCAACAATGGGCACAAATAACATATCAACAATTAACCCCCTTCCCGCACAAGATCATATAACCCAACTAGATTTTCAATAAGAATCATGGGCCTACGATCAGCAACATTCAACCTCAATTATCAAATATCAATTAAAACCTCATGACTAATGATGACTTGCCCTTAAGAATAATGTCACCCAATCCATCATCGGGCCAAATCAATCACTAGTCACAAGTGGGTTACTCAGACTTCACCCCATCACAGATATTAAGGCTTAAAATTACCACCAATTAACATGCATAGTTAAGATTTACCATCTACCAAGTTGACATTACAAGATTTCATCATTACAACTCAAAGTTGGGGACTCGAAATTTTTGGATCTCACCCATTATCAACATGGCTAATTTACTAACCATGCTTCACACTATGAGTTCCCAACAATCATAAAAATAACTATTTAACGTCGAGAAACTTACCAAAAGTGAAGATTATGAAGGAAAGAATGGAAATCAAAGTTTTTTGAATTGCAACAATGGTGACCAACAAGTCCTTGATGATTCTAAGCTTGGCTACCCTATATTAGTGGAGATTTACATAAAGGGCAAGCCTATGGTTCGACGCGTATGCACTTGAACTTCCTTGAGTGAGTGAGAGTCCTCTTGGTTCTCTTATAATCCCGTGTTTTGTGAATTTAATGATTGTGAGTGGGATTCTCTCTTGTGGTGAGTGGCATCATGCACTCGAATTGAAGCATAGAGTTTCTATTTCAATTGAGGGGAATGAATGAGACAAGTTGTATGGAAAATCTTGAGGCAAACCTTGAAGGTCTATGCTAATGACTTGAGACGCTAAAATGTCTTGTTTTAATGGAAAATTCCCTTGAGTTTTAAAAGAGATATGATGTCCTTTTTGAAAAAAGTTTTGAAATGAGCAATTGCCTTCAGCATGTGAGGGTCCAAATTGAGATAAGCATAGGAGTTGCGTCTTTTGTTTGAGTCTTTTATTTGTTTATTTTTCTTAAATTTTTAGTGTAGAATAGTTTTTGTACCTTAATTGAGCCTTAGCATAATTCATTCCTTTCCATGTAAGTATCTTGCTTGAGGACAAGCAATAGCTCATGTTTGGGGGTTTGATAAGTCGGTAATCTACCAACTTATTGAGCCTATATCCATGAAATATTTCTACGTTTTGAATTTATTTAGATGTTCTTATGTCCCTTATTGATGTCTATGCAGGTACTTTGGATAAAATATGAGAAACAAGGATATGAACCCAAAAAGAGCCAAAAAGGAGCTAAGTGTGAAGAGTTGAGAAAAGCTGGAGAATCTGCTTAGAGATGCGGTGGTTGTGCAACACACACAAGCCGAGGTGCGGTTCACACCTCCTCCGTATAAAGCTGCAAAGATGATTGAAGTTTCTGCTACAGCATGCGGTCATCATGCGACGTGCACATCTCATGGTGCGAAATGAATCACCCTATGCACAAGGCCTACCTAAGCGACTGAAGTCACTGGTCAACCTGAAGTCGGTGTGCGATGCATACACTGCGACATGTGAATCACACGCCGCGTCGCACACCACCCAGATGGCAATTTTGTCCTAAATTTATGTGAAGATTTTGGGAACATATAAAAGGCAATTTTAGGCTTAATTTGTATATACAATTCAGAGTAGAGATTTTCAGTAGAGAACTTGGAGATATTTTTGTCTTGTAAACACTTTTCTCTATCTCCATTGAGAGAGGGTTTTTCAATCCAATCTTTTGGTTAACAAATTGTGTGCTAATTTGACTCTAGAACTTGAGAATCATCTACAATGGATGGGAATTTGATTTACCCATCTGGTATATCTTTTCCCCCTTCTACGAGTGGCTAATTTCTCTTGTCCAGGGGTGTATTGGTGATGGGTATGTAGCTAATGGGTGTGGGTGTTGTTAAATCACTCTTATAATTGCTTATCTGATGTGGGTCTAGTAATTTCACCATGTTTTAATCTAATAATTTGTGGTTGCAAACATGAATTTACCTTACTTGTCTACTTAGTTGCTCGAGAGAGAATTTTGTAGTTGTGGATGTGAAATTGCTAGTGGGTACTTGGGAATCCACTTAGATTAGAGTCTAGACATAGCTCCAATTACGGAATCTCTCATTTAAGGGTCCGAGCTAGAAATAGGACGACATCCCCAAGGAAATGTTGGTTGGTTATTTAGCACACCAAATGATGTTCTAACTAAAATCATCAGATATGTCGATGTTGATCGAGAGATAGTATTCCACACTTATGACCAATGCTACCAGTGTCACTAGGTGAGAATTTTAGTGAATTAGTAATCACCCTATCCTATAGAAAATGCCCCATCGGAAATACACCCCTAGTCGTCTAGTTTTATTTTGTACACACCATCTTGATTTTACAGCCTTTAATTGAATTCAGTTAGTAGTGACAACTTTATCAGTTCCCCCATTTTTTTGCTTTGGTTTTGTTGAACAACTACTCTTATTTTGAAATCGATTCGCACAATCTCTAATGAACTAAATCAGGTCCCTTGGGTTCGACCCCGACATCCATTAGTTATAAATTTTGTTTTGACTATGTGATCACCGTGACCTACTTAAGTGGAGAGCACGATTTGAGCATTTATCTAAAGTGCATCACCGAAGACTCAAGGAAGTCTGGTGAAGACTCTTGAAAAATAGGAGATAAAAAATGATAACTTACTGGAGGGTATAGAGCAATTAGCAGATCAAAAATCACACCAAGAATGGGCCATCACAGAGATACATCAATAGAACAATGGGGAAGAGGTGTTACCCTTAGCTATTGTAGAACAGGAAGAAGAAGAGGCAAAGAGGATGCTCAATGGAAATAAAAAATCAACAGAAAAGAAATCCCTCATTGAGAAGCTTCATGACATAGTTATACATAAGCTTAAAGGAGGAGAATTAGTTGATAATTCAAAGGATCTAATAGATAAAGATTCCATATCAGACAGATAGACTCAATAAGAAGCTTTCAATTCCGAATTGCCTAAAAGAGATAATAAAGGACTTGAACAAAGCAGAGTCCTTACAAGAAGTGCTGCCTCCAAAGCCAATAGTTATTGATAATGAAAGCCTTTATATGGAATATTAGTTTGGTTAAAACCCAAAAGTCTTTTCACAGGGTTCAAATGCTAAACAGACATCATACGTTCTTTCTAATAGCTCTGTTGGAACCATTCCAAAGAACTTGATATTTACAGAGGTACAAGAGAGAATGGGAATGAATTAAGCTAGGGAAAATTGTAGTGGAAAGATTTGGTTTTTTGTGGATGAGAAGATTGAAGTAGAAATAGTGATGGACATTGAACAACAAATTACTCTAAAGCTATATTTCCAGGAGCTGGAAAAAAGCTGTGTTGTTACTATTGTGTATGCAAAATGCTTTAAAACTGAGAGATTAAGGTTATGGGACAACATCTATCACCTCACCTTGAATATGAATCAAACTTGGTTAGAGGGAAAAGACTTCAATGTCATACTCAATAAAGAGGAAAATCTAGAGGGCTTGCCTGTACTTCCTCAAGAGAGTGAAGATTTTTCCTTCAGCATGAATTCAAGTGAACTTGAGGAGATAAAATTCAAAGAAAGTCCCTTCACATTGTGGAACGGTAGACCAGGAACAAATTATATCTTCAAGAGGTTTGATAGAATCCTTATTAACCAAGATATGCTATCTTGGTTTACCAATAATGAGGTAGAACACTTGGCCAGAACTGGATCTGACCATGATCCACTCCTAGTCACTCTAAACCAGAACAATCAAAAAATAAAGAGACCTTTCAAATTTCAGAAAGTGTGGACTCAACAGGAAGATTTCATAGTCATTGTCAGAGATAACTGGAAGACTGCTAAAACAGGTAACTATTTTTACATGTTCAATCACAAAATCAATCATTTGAAGAAGGTTCTCACATCATAAAGTAAGGAGAAGTTTGGAGATATTTTCCATCAACTTATCATCAGGTAAGAAGTAGTAAAGCTCAAAGAACAACCTTTTGATGAGGACCCATCTCCATACAATAGAGTTATTCTTCAACTAGCTCAGGCTGAACTGAAGCAATATCTATATATGGAGGAAGAGTATTGGAGACATAAATCAGGCCTAACCTGGTTCTCAGAAGGAGACAGAAATATAAAGTTCATTCATAACCTGGTGAAGGGAAGAAAAATAGACTTCAGATTAATAGGATGCTGGATGCTAATGGAACCTGGTTAGAAGAAGATGACCTGATGATTGCTGAAGCTATTAATAGCTACCAGAAGAAATTCACTCAAGAAGAGGAGGCCTCTGACTTTTCCATCATAGATCATATCCCTAATATGATATCTAAAGTAGAGAATAATACTCTTACCCTTTTACCTGAGATGGAGGAGGTGAAAATTAATGTTTTTAATCACAAGGGAGAGAGTGCCTGTGGCCCTGATGGCATGTATAGTTGTTTCTATTAAACTTGCTGGAGTATCATTGGCCAAGATGTCTTAGAATTAGTGAGAGCTTTTGTCAAATGGAGCACCTTACCGAAAGGCATTACTCATACCAACCTTGTTCTAATCACCAAGAAGAAAACCCCCCAAAGTTCTCTGATCTTAGACCCATTAGCCTGGGAAACTTCATCAACAAGGTTATCTCCAGAGTTGTTCATGATAGGTTAGAGAAATTATTGCCTAAGGTTATCTCCAGCAACCAATTAGGATTTGTAAAAGGGAGATGCATTATTGAGAATGTTCTTCTTACTCAAGAGATTGTTACAGACATTATAAATAGAGGTAAGCCTACAAATGTGATCATAAAACTTGACATGGCCAAAGCCTATGATAGAGTGTATTGGCATTTTCTGACCAAGGTACTTAAGAGGATGGGTTTCTCTAAGATATTTATTGAGCTAATTTGGAGATTGATCTCCAATATTTGGTATTCAATCATGTTCAATGGTAAAGCACATGGATTTTTCCATTCTTCTATGGGTGTAAAACAAGGAGACACTTATCTCTAGCACTCTTCATCCTATCTGTAAAAGCTCTTTCTAGAGCTCTTAACTGTCTCTTAGAGGATAAAAACTATCAAGGCTTTGGGTTCCCTAAATGGAGTGCTAAGCTCAATCACCTAACTTATGCAAATGACACTATCATATTTGCCTCTGCTGAGAAGACATCCTTACAGAAAACAATGGACACTCTCAGAGATTATGAGCAAGCCTCTGGATAATTAGTGAATTCAGACAAAAGTGCCTTCTATATGTATGGAAACACTTCTACATCCTTGGTACAAGATGTGAGGAAAAACACCGGGTTTTCAAGAGGAGAGTTCCCACTCAAATATCTAAGTTGTCCTATGTTTCACTCCAGAAAGAAGAAAATGTTCTATAATGATCTAATCATGAAGATCAAAGAGAGATTTCAAAGCTGAAAAGGTAAACTACTCTCCTGTGGGACAAGGCAGTCTTGATAAATAATGTTTTATAGAGCATGCCTCTATATCAATTGTCTGCTATGGCTCCCACAAAGTTTACTATCAATGAAATTCACAGAATTTTTGCAAGATTCTTTTAGAGCAACAAAGAAGAAGGAAAGAGTAGACACTGGTTTGCTTGGTTGAAATTGTTCCTGCCTAAAGAAGAAGGAGGTTTGGGATTCAGATCTCTATTTGATGTATCTAAGGCTTTGTTTGCAAAGCTTTGGTGGAAATTTAGAATCACTGGATCTTTATGGTCTACTTTCATGTGGAATAAGTATTGTAGAAAACAAATTCCCACTCAAGTACAATGGAGGGGGGCTCTCAATTATGGAAAATGATGTTAGAAGCTAGAGACTCTGTTGAATATGCTATCTGGTGGGAACCTAAAAGTTAAAATGCCAGCTTCTGGCATGAAAATTGGTGCAAGTTGGGTCCTCTAACTACCATTGTCCCTAACAACTATGCCATGGATTTTTCTATTAATGAAGTTAATGATATGATTACTAATGGCTAATAGGATGTTACTATTCTCTCAATGAATCTCCCGCAATAACTAGTGGAACATGTGACTACTTTCCTCCCCTTGTGTGAAGCTATAGGGGAAAGTGATAAACCATGGTGGATGCTATCAAAAAGTGGTAAATTTAGTGTTAAAAGTGCTTGGGAAAAACATAGAAATAGAAAGGAGAAATCTTGGTTGATGTCTAAGATATGGAGAAAGAGTCTGCCTTTCAAAATATCATTTTACCTTTGGAGAATCTTGAAAGATAAAATCCTTGTGGATAATGTTGTGGCAAGATATGGGATTCCTATGGTTTTAAGATGCAGATATTGCTCAAACCCTTAAATCAAAACCATAGATCATCTCTTTTTAACAGGAGACTTAGTTGTTCACTTATGGAGGAGGTATGCAGCTACTAGTGGAATACAGGGACCTTTTGTACAACTTAAACAAACTGCAGCTATTTGGTGGAAAGCTAAATGTGATTATAAGGTTAAACCTTTGATAAGGGAAATCCCTTCCTTCATTGTGTGGAAGATCTGGAGATGGAGAAAGACTATATTCCATGGGGGCTATATGTCCAGAAACAAGGTTATTTATGAGATTGATCTCAATATATACCAACTTGCTGTTGTAAAATACCCTTGGGTGAACAATATTCCTATCTATTGGCCTAGAATGGTGCAATATTTTGGAAGCCTAACATCTTAGGGGTCTCGTAGTCCCATTTTCTGGAAACTCCCCCCAAGGGGCTCATATAAATGCAATACAGATGGGTCTTCTAACGAAAACCCTGGCCCTGGACCTTGGGCATTTTTCATCAGAGATGATAGAAGGTCATTTATCTATGCTAGTGCTAACACCATCCCTAGAACTACCAGTCTGTGTGCTGAAGCAAAAGCCCTAGAGAAAGGAATTTAGTACTCTGTGAACCAGAATCTACTACCCTTAGTAGTGGAAACTGGTTCACTTATCATGAATCATATAATTGCGAAACCTCCTTGGAGCATTAGCATGGAGGTGAACATGATAAAGGAGTGGAAAAGAAGAGGAGATGTTACCATCATCCACACTATGAGGGAGGGAAATCAAGTAGCAGATTTTTCAGCTAACTTAGTGTTTTATTTTGCAGGTACTATTCAATATCTACATTTTGAAGACCTACCAACTGGAGCAAGAAAGTTGCTAAACATAGATAAATAACAAGTTCCTACACTAAGATTCCATAAATAAAAAGGTGCTCAAAAGAATCAAGCATAAACTATAGCACTGGCGGCATAGGAGTTACAACAAACAACGCCGCTCAGTAATACAAATACATACAAGTTGTAAGTGCATTTGCAGATCTGCAAGTCTCTTAAAGAATTACCTTTAATCTACGAGATCAACTTAGCTTAATTTCTAAGGCTATTTCTCTAGAGCAGTGATATTAACCTCTTGTAAGGTTCATTCTACTGAAAAGAAGAGCTAAGAAGGTGAGTTAGGTTAGAGGCTCAACTTTACCAGCATTTTAGTAGCAGCCTAGAGACTCAATGAGAATACTTACGGGTGAATATCCACGCTGCTCAACCCTCTACATCTGAAAAAGTTCCTTATTTCTTGGATCTGGTTACCATAGCATTCGGTGGGAGCTCTAGGATGTCTTGAGATGGAACCTACCTAAAGTGCATAAGGGAAGTTAGAGAGGATTGGATCTGTCAGTAAAATCAAAGATCTCTTAAAAGTTAGATGGCTCGCCTTGGAGTTAGTTATCTTGTCATCCCTGGGTCCCCAACCGCGACAGAGTTCCTGTAGCTCCTCTAGGTACTGGAGAAGATGATGTCAACTGGTGGAAGATTCAAGATAGCCTTCCTCTATTTTCACTTTGATGTATTTTTCGTGTTTGTTTTATTTTCTTTTGATTTTTTGGACTAGGACGAGTTTGGCTTGAGCTTTGTACAGATTTTCTTTGGTTATTAATAAAAGAGGCCCTTGTGGCCTCAACAAAAAATTAAATTTTTTTTTATGGTAATTAATGATGATGGCTCTTGCTGCATGACCTGTATGGTATGATCCTTGTAATATAGTCCTCGTGATGTGGTTGTCGTGATATGCTTCTCGTGATGTGGTCCTCGTGATATGCTACCTATAATGTGATCCTCGTGACATAATCCTTGCAATGTGATCCTCCTAACATGATCCTTATGATATGGTCCTCATGACATGCAAATATGATAATCGTGTGGATGATCGTGCATTGGCATGTATGGTGGTTTCCAGAAAATATCACCTTTAGTCTCTGTGTTTTCATGTTGATTCCTTTGCGTGTACATGCGCTCAAGGCAAATGATTATTAGACACAATGTCACTTTTAATAGTGACTACAATCAAATTTTGGAAGAGCTTTAAGGAAAGCATTCGAAACATTAATAAAAAATAATTTTCTTTGCAAACATCACCTTTTTTGAGGTGGATATACAAAACAGGAGGTCATTTCAAAAGTAAGTGACATCTAAAAACCCATTTATGGGAACAACTATAAATATCACTTTTGATTATCATGTGTTTGTTGTGACCTTTGATTTGCTGGGGATTTGAGAAGGATCATTTCTCTCTCCATATCTGGTGGTCCCTGCATCCACAGAAAAATAGTTAGTTTTTGTTAAACTGAATAGTATTGACCTCCTTCAATCATTTGCTCATGTCTTGCTATCTTCAAGTACTTGTCATCTTTGAGTGATGGCCTTGATTCCCCGCATCATGGTAGATGTAGGATATATTTAATTTGTCGAGAAGCACATTAATTTATAAAGATATTTTCAAATAAGTTTAAAATATAATGATTTTGAAAAAACAAAATGGAAAGGTCTCAGCCAATTTTGTCATGACGTATACTAGCTCAGCGAACATCCTTCATTTGAGGTCTTGACATATTTGACACACTACTAGCGAGCTCTAGGAATCCTTCGTCATCTTAGTTGGGGAGTTTGAAAAAAATGATCTCTTAAGAAATCTGTCAAAGATGGGAATTGGTCCACCTTGGGCTCTATTATAGCTGGGGATTTCTGAAGTTGACACTAATCTCCTGGTGTTGGGGGATTCTTGGAGTTTGTATCTTGAACTCTCAAATGAAGCTTGGTGGAAATTTTGAGGCCCCCTACAAATTTCTGCCCAAGTTAGAGATTTTATGATGAATCTTGTACCATTGATAAGAGATTTGACACTTTGCGGGGATCTTGAATTTTTTTTTCAAAATTCAATTTGGTCACATTCTTTGGTACAATCTGCATTCTGACTTGCTGGATAACGCTTTTCGCCTTCTGAAATTTTGAGATTCTTTTCTTAAAACTTTTGCCCCAATATCCATTTCCTGGGGTGATATGACTGAGCCATTATGGCACTTATGTATCTTATTGAAGAAGGAATCATGTCAAATGTAGTTCTCCTAATTGCAGCGGGAGAAAAATAAAAGTAAATACAGGGGTGATCAAAGCCGACAAAGGCCGCCTATATATCTTATTCTTAAGAATTTAGATCATCACATAGTTCAAGGATAAAAATGGGAAGCTAGATTTTTTTAAGGGGTGACACAGGTCGCCTACGTATCTCAATTTTTGAGTATTCAGGTCAAACATAGTTTGTAGGAAGAGGATAGGAAGTTTTTAAGCTATTACAAAGCATAGAGACGATTACAAATAGAAAGTATGATTACATGAAAAGAAATGAAAGAAAACACTACTCTCAGGTGTAGTATATCTTTATTGCATTGGAGTTGATCGGCTTGGGTAGCCTTTAATTATCCACCTAAAAAAAATCAGGGATCCTTCAAATAATATCTTCGTCAAAGTTGTGTGATCTTTCTTTTGTGCTTATCTTGATAGGGAAAGGATCTATTGTCTCACTTCCTGGATTAGATTCTGGATTAACTGATAACTTGTGGGAAATGTCATTGGTGTTTATATCTGGAATATTATCATAAGACCAATCAGATGTGTCAATGTATGGCTTGAGCAGGCCAATGAGCTTCCTCTTTTTTTCTTTTTTTGAGTGATCACCAATTCAGATTTCTTTGATTTGACCATCGTCTCCCAGATTAACCACCTTAATCTCTTCCAAATTTGGCTTTTCTTGATTTTCAAACTCATTATCATACTCTTTATGTTCATCATCATCAACCTTGATTTTGTTATTCAGCTCTTGACATGACATGATATTCATAGATCTTAAATTACTATTACCAGATGATCGGGAATTCATGAGTGGAGAGGAGGTCAAATTCTGTAACTGCTCCCCTGGCTCAATCTTGATGAATTCTTTTGAGACCATATCATGATCTTTTATTACTTCCCCTAGATCGTCACTTGTTTGAATAAGGAAAGACTGGGATAGATGAGTCAAAGGACCTGGCAACTCTCGATCCTCCATTTTATTAAGAAAATTTCTTTCATACCATTCGTCATCAGTTTCATCTATGTGTATGGTCACCCGTCCATGTTTCAGAAAAAGTTGCTATTAGGGCAGATTGTTTGGAGAGTGATAACCCTTTGATCAATTAGGTTCTGAATCTTGTGCTTCAAAATAGTACAATCCTTTGTGGTTTGCCCAACCCTTCCTGAGTGATATGCACAATGTGGATCAGGTCTAAAGAACCTAGATGCAATATTAGCAAGCTTTGGTTTGATGGGCTGAATTAGTCCAACTGTATTTAGTCTATCAAAGAGTTGAGTTCGGCTTTCAGCTAATGGAGTAAAGACTCGTGGAGGTTTCTTCTTATGATTTTGGACTGAAAATTTTATTTTGGTATGTTAGGGGAGTTGCTTTGTGTTATGTTTATGGATTTCAATAGAAAGGAATTGGTGTTTGAAAATTTTATTCGAAGTTTTGGTATGTTTGTGGAGGCGGTTGGTAATTTGGAGGTGAAGCTTGGTGTAATGACCCTCTTGGTCATTTCCATTTTTCATGCATTTTCAGCATTTTGAACTTTCCTACAGCTGCTACAGGTCATTTATGACTTGTTGGGACTGGCAGTTTAGTTCTCAAGTTGTTCATTTTGTGTTATAGAGGAGTTTCCCTATTTTGAAACTCTTAAAGATGGTAGAGTTGACTTTGGTTAACATTCAGAGAAGATGGCCTCAGATGAAAATTTTGTCAGTGCTGTTAGCTCTAAAACATTGACTTTGGGCTAGTGGGACCTTTGGTTCGGGTACCGACGCTTCCAGACTCATTTTGTGCTATTGGGTTCCTTTTAGTTAAAATTGCTTTTTGGGGTGAGGGGCCCACTTTTTATTTAAATGATATCTGTTGGGGATTTTGTCAGTTTCATTGAGTCTGAAATACCATTTTTGTTAGAGTAGCATAGTTTGTTTGCATCCACGGGACCCCAGATGAATCTCGAGAGTCCATCTGATGACTTTATAAGTTGCCAAAGTATTGTTGTTGTTGGTTGTTGTTGCAACAGTAGCTAACCCTTCGCATGCGCGGAGGGTTGGCTGCATGCATGAAGAAGAGGCGCTGGCCCTTCCTCTCTTTTCCCTTCGCCCACGAAGTGGGTTGGCTGCGTGAACATGCTCGCGCGAGGTGGCCAGCTTGCGTGCACACTAAAGAGGCGCATGGGCCTGCCTCCACCTTCCTTGTGCATGCGCATGCGCCTAGCCGCGTGTGCAGTGTCCTGGCTGCATGCACATAGGCTTTTCTTGGCAGCTTTATATACTTCAAATTTTATTTTCTTCTCCCATTTTGCGAAATTATCCATTGATGCCAAGCTTCAAGCACTAGTTTGAGAGCAAGAATTCACCTCTTCAATTCTGGTAAGTCCCTCCTAATTCCCTACCCCTTTTTCGTCGTCTAATTCATGTTTTCTTCCATTTAATTCTATTAAACTCCTTGTTTAAATCCTTTGATCTTATGGACTTTCGGGGCTGATTTATTCCCCGAATCGAGTCATGTTCATGCCCAAATTTTGGGTATTGGTTTAGAAACCCACCGCGAATATGTTTGTGAACTTTATTTTCTATTTTGTTAAGCAGGCCTCGAGGGTCATTTTTGGACCTGATTTCTAGCCTAAAAGTTTGTATATTAATATGGGTGTTATTATTCTCATCTTGACACCTAGATTATGTTTATGTTAGCGTGGAAAATTTTGGAGGCTTCTCGGGGGAGATAAGCTCCAATCTCGTGGATTGTGCATGCGTGTTCGGCTTTCCAGATAGGTTACGGCTTACCTACTTTTAGACTTAGCTCTTATAAGGTGTTTGTAGGGTAAATTGCTAATTTGTGGGTGGATTATTATGGTTGAATACATCAACTTAAGTATTAAATTCTTATAGCTTATTTTAGAGGCCTTAGGGTAAGATATGGAATCCTTAGCTTAGGTTGTTGCTCCTTCCTTAATATTTGGCGTAGTTTCATGGTAATACTGCGCTTAGAATTCTTTTCCTTAGCTTAGCATAGGCTGGTGGTTTTTTGGGCTGATCAGATTAGGGAGCCTTAGTATAGGATTAGGGGAGGACTTCGTTATAGAGTAGCCTTTTTTCTATTGTTTTTATATTTAGATTTTACTATTTTCCCCTTGTTTTACCTTTTGGTTTAGTGTGTTGTATATTATGGGTTCAAGGCCATGGGGGCGAGACACCAGGTCAGTATGAATCCTTTCTTTCTCCTTATTTATGGTTTGTGTATGGTTTTAGTGTAACTTCAGATTAATTATTCGAGTTATTATAGTCTCAACTTGTTTCTTACCTTCACATAAGTTTGGGGTTAGTTGGTCGATTTAGGTTAATTTTCTCTTAGGTTTGGGAGTTAGTGTAGTCTTTCTCCTGATAGCATCTACCTTAGACTAGTACCCTTACTTTAGTGCGTAGACTTGGGTTGTCCTTTGTGTGATATATTTTGGCTTGTTTATTCTCTTTGGCTGTTTATCCATACTTTAGCATGGCATATGGTTGGCTTGATTTTTGAAATACTATTTTGGGTCAAAAAAGAGGATTTATGGATTATATTAAATGACTTTTGGCTTCTTTAAAAGAATTTTGACCTAGTTTGAGAAAGACTGATTTGCTAAACTTGCATGTCCGAGGAGACCCGTGTTTCAGATGGTTTTACTTACTATTTAAACTTATCTGCCTGAGGAGACACGTGTTCTGGGTAGTTTTACTGGCACTTATGATTTCATTACTCTATTATTCATCCGATGATGATGATTCTAGACTTGCATTACTCTATTACTCATAATCTATTATTTCATCCGTTAAAGATTTCGAGCTTGCATCGCATTAGCTACATACTGCATCACACCATCTCATATTTTATGTCATGGTACATTTCTGCATCACTTCTTCTCTTCCCATCAGGTTGATTACTAGTTAGTATTATGTGCTGCTTGTATCCTTCGGTCTTATGGGGGTCCAGTTGTATTCCTTTAGTTGTTGATTGTACCTTCGGGGATAATAAGGGTTCGATTGGGTTTACTTATTGCCACTCATATCTCTCGAGGTATGTATCCTGTGTTTTCCCTATGTTATTTAGTTAGACAGTTGCTTTATATCTCCTGTTCAGTTATTCTTGTGTAGTTATCATAAATTGTCTAACTTTGGAAGGTTAATCTATTTTCTAACCTTTCTTTTCCTACCTTTAGTATATTCACATTTATATATACTTATATCTTATTTGAGCTAAGTCGGCCTATGATGCCTACTGGGTACCGCTTGGTTTTGGTACTCATACTACACTTTTGCATCTTTTTTTGATGCAAAATCTTAGTACGGGTTATCGTCGTTGATATTGTCCTCAAGCGATGTTGTTGAGCTCTTGGCGACCGAAGTTGATCCATATCCTTTTACTTTTGGACTAGTCTTTAGTTGTACTTCCAGAGATAGTTATGTGTTTATTATGTCTATCTAGTACATCTAGGTTATAGCAACTCTTGTACCGAGTGATACTAGGTCTTAAGGGAAATCTTGTATATTTTTATTCTGTTCCCTCCCTATTTATTTATGCTTATTTAGTTACCTTCCACATTTTATTTGTTGTACTTCTGATTTTGTCACGTTCTCATGTTAGCCCATTATTTGCAGTTTTGGGCTAAAGTTTCGGCTTTCCTACTGGTGGGTTATAGTAGGTGCCATCACGACTTGAGTTTTTGAATCGTGATACTTGGTACTTTAGGGATAGAGTTTGACATTTAACTTGGGCATAAAAGATGGGGTAGGATTTTTGTTAAGCTAAAGGGTAGTTGGATATTAAGACATGTTAGGTCAATGCCTATTCAAAAGATTTGGATTCGCTCTATGCTAGTTGACTAGAGTTGGTTTATTTTGAAATGACCGGTAATCCGGGAGGACAACCGCGGGCTAAAATAATAAGTGATCATTGACAAACCGCGAATCAACTACTCACTTTTCTGTTTTGAGAAGGTATATTTTAGTAAAGAAAAATTGTGAATACTCACATAATCTCTCTTTTTTCCTAATGCAATCTAATGATTTGCCAGGGAGGCGGAAAATGCCATGAAAATGCAACAGCTTATAATTTTTGAAAATTAAACAAATAAAGAAATTAAATATGTTAATTATTATAAATCTGAATAGTTAGTCAAATAAGAGTTAGTCAAAATATTATGGTTTAGAACCTAGTTGGAAAATCTTTAGTAGAGTTTCCATTTATGTTTTTGAGGTTGATACGCCCAAATTACAACTCCGTTAAGAAGCGTAAGCGTTCGTTGTCAAATATAGAACCCAACCAAGGTTGGGTTCGATCCCACAGGGAATAAGGTGAAAATTAAGTCGTTAGTAATTTAGTTGACTAGTAATCTATAGTTTTCGGTAATTTGGGAGGGTTTATAATTATCAATTTCAAACAAGTTAAATAACAACAAACGAATTTTCAAGAGTTTAAAATCAATATGAGAAGTGAACTAGGGAAGTGTTCACCATGGCATCGTAACAAAATCGATTTAGAGCTTAGTCAGATTCTTTTCATATGTCTATCATGATGCGATTGAATTCATGTTATCGTCTAATCATTTCTCAACCAAATAGACGAATTTCATTTCCAATTCTTTCGAACTTGAAAAGGTAAAATTTTGAATTTCAACCCAAAACATCGAGTAGATTAATCTTGCTAAAGCATTAATCATAAGACGAAAGTTAAGAGTCTCGAATCCTCGTTGCTAATCCAATTTACCCGGTTTTAATCTCTTAGTTCAAGCAAATTAAACCTAGGCATGTCCTAATGTTTGCAACCATAAGAAAACATTAATAACACAAGATTAACAACGTGACAACATATAAATCGAACCTAACGCTACCCAGAATCTATATTGTCACTTTGACCATGGCTCCCACAACCCTAGTTGTGGAAAGTTAGCCACTCATGCTTGCAAAACCTAGTAAAGAAATAATAGTATTCATATGAGAAGAAGAAATTCTTACAATAGAAAACTATTAAGTTACTTTGAACTTCGTAGAATCCAAGCACCAATGGTAAAAATCCCAAGGAAGAAGACAAATATATATGTTTTCCTCATCTTTTCTCTCAAAGTCGCTCTAAAAAAATACGTTACAATTGTCAGATCTCGAATATAAAAATAA
Organism: Jaltomata sinuosa; assembly: GCA_003996215.1. Taxonomy (NCBI): domain Eukaryota; kingdom Viridiplantae; phylum Streptophyta; class Magnoliopsida; order Solanales; family Solanaceae; genus Jaltomata; species Jaltomata sinuosa. Next base: position 147,250 of record QJPP01001965.1, on the reverse strand, counting down.
CCCTAACACTGGGTATTTATATTAGTCCAGGAAAATAAAGTTCCAAAAATAAAATCAGAATCCCGCTGTTGCTCTTGACGGCTTGGCTTGACAGTTCGTCAAGCCTGTGATGGGCCGTCACCACTATCCAGTGCATAATCTCCATTTGCTTTAACTTGACGGCCTTCCTGATGGTTCGTCAGGCTGTTGACGGACCGTCACTTAAACCGTCGCCACTATCTAGTGATTCAGTGCCATGCTGCCTCATCCTGACGGCTTGGCTGACGGTCAGTCACAGGTGTGACGACTAGTCAAGTCAGCCGTCACCCATATCCAGAGCCTCCTCTAGCTGCTGCCAGGCTTTGTGGCTCCCCTGACGGTCAGTGACCTGTGTGACGACCCGTCAAGCCCTCCGTCATGCCTAACCAGTGTGACTTAGCTTGAGTATTTTTCACTCCTTTTTTATCTTTGTCTCCATTTCCTGCAAATACAACATAAAAACATCAAAAACCACAAAGGTTGCTTAAAAACTTGGGAGTATTCTTAGTTAAAGGCGTCAAATGTGTCGTAGAATCCCGGCACATCAACACCTTCAACTTAAAACATTCGCTTGTCCTCAAGCAACATGACAACAAAAAACAAAACTGACGACTCAACTACGACGCTATAAAACATGTTTCTAGCAACCATGGCTAATCAATGATTCAATCAATTCAAACCAAGCTCCCCCGGTGCTACAAAAGTGTTCTGAAAATCTAACTCATCAAGATCCAAGGGTGTCAGTCCAATGCGAACGAGCGCTCTACATATGCATGACCCGCTATCCCAACAATCAGAGAGTGATATCAAAATCCCGATGCCCTAACTACAAGGAAGTCCCACACACAGAGTTTCGGGACTAAGTAAGGCACTCACGCTCACAAATGATTTCAAACAATGCACATGTGATGCCATAGGCTTGCTCTTACTATTCTATTTCCATTGTTCAGAAAGTTCCTCAGGATCACTACAGGACTTGTTACGGCTTGTAATGAGGCTTCAGGTGAAGGTAGGGTACATTTAGGGATTAGTGACTAAGCCTTCCTTGGAATCGTTGACCCACTATTTCCACTAAACTATCTTCATCCAACTTTATTCTCCTTTTATTCCCTTCTTTCTAGCTACGGATGCGGCCTTTTCATTTTGACAATTTCTTTTTCATTTCTTTTTCTTTCTTTTTCTTTTCTTTTTCTTTCTTTTTCTAGGCACACACCCACACTTTTCCATTCTAACCACAACCAATCTTTTTCCTCCTATTTTTTTTCTCATCAATTTCTCGCTACAGTAGCCACCCTCAACTTAGGCTGATTGCCTGAGTTGAGGTGCACGATGTCCAAGGAAGGACTAAGGCCAAAATAGGGATTCTAAGATTAATAAGGGACGGTGATAGGGTATAGAAAGAATGGGGTCAATCAAGGCTCAAACAGGGATCATTAATATTTGGACGGTCTTTTGGGATAAGTGGACTACACACAAATAGGGCCTGTGATCCTTTCCTAAGCAACTAGCTTCCAACTTCAACAAAATAGACCGGGCAAGTTCTAGATGCATGCACAGAGTAAGAATTTCAACAAAAAGCTCACACACACTTCGTATCAGGAAACCATACCACTACCAATCATTGAAACAACAGTTCAGCCTAAACAAGATCATTCTTTGCACATGTATACAAAAACCTTCAAGGATGCATAACAGTTAATTTTCCACACACAAGTACAAAAAGCAAGTTTTTCGGAGGGGGCTCCTTTTTATTTTAACCATTCACAGCCATGCTTGCTACAACATCACACAACAATAAAAACAAAAACAACCTAAATATGTCGGTTCTACTAGATAGCACATCGAAGGAAAAGAAGAATGACAACAAAAACCTTCGGTGGTAATACCCCTACCCCCAACAAAAGAATCAAGAATTGTCATCAATGCTCATCAAAGAAGATATACGGAACAAAGGAATAGGAGTACCTGTGAAGCCTAAGCTTCGGGATATAGAATAGTGACGCCAGTTTTGGCCGGCTTACTCAGCTCATCAACACCCGGAGTCTCTCCGAAATTCGGTACTGCACTGGATGATGCCCCACCTGCTTGGTCACGTACCCTCTCCTGTCGCAGTTGCTCGTCTATCACATACCACTACCTCGCAGTCTCCAAATCGGCCTCCTCGGATGATTTCTTTCTGTGCTTTCTCTTTTTCGACCTTTTCACCCCACTTTCACCTGCTTGTGGTTCATCAATTTTCAGCGGTCGACCCAGCAAATCTACTATCGGGGTATCTTCCTCCAAGTCCACAAAATCCAAAGTCTCATCACAAGGTGCCTTTTCTTGCTTAAGGGCGGTGATTTCATCCTTCACCTTCTTCAGTTCAACATCAAATCTCGCCAAGTTCGGGATGCTCAATTCATTCAGCTTCACATCCATCCGAGTTTCCATGGCATTGACTTTTGCACATAGCCCCTCATACGGCTTCAGATCCTCCTGTATTGCTTCATCAATGGTGGGCTTGAACAAGTTCGTCCAAGCTGAAATTTTCTTATCAAACTGTTTCTGCTTTTGCACCATTTTAGCAAAGTTTCGTGAATTCATATGATATTCCGGTGGTAGGGGAGGCCTCGAAGCAGTGCCAGAGCTTTTAGCAGTAGCTCTAGTGGTTTGTGCAGTCTTTGGATCAAACATAGCAAGAGGCATCTCTATGTCGGATGGAGTGTCAGTTGCCTTGGAGGTGGTCGTGGTTGGTTCCTCAAAAATCTGAGGCTTGTGAACCCTCAAATCAAACTTAGTTTCATCCCTTGATTTGTCAATATTTTTCTTGGATGATGCTGTTACTTGATCATCAATACCACCCATTATTGGTACCTCCGCACGCCTGCATAACTCAGTAACCAGACATGGGAATGGCAATGAAGAAGTGGTCTTCATGTCCCTGGTTCGCATCTCGTCTGCAATTATCATTCCAAAATTTATGACATACCCGACTATCAAACTTGCCACTAGGATGGCTCTTCCCTCATCCAGATTAGCATCTCCTCCTGTAGGAAAGAGTCTTAGTCGCACAACAGCCCACTAGAACTTTTCTACGAAGCTCAGTGATTGCTTCGATATCTGTACCCTCTGGGTTAGCCAAGATGGTGAGCCATCAGTCAATGTCCTTGCTAACCATGGTCTCTGCGAGTATGTGTTGGCAATCTTATCATGAAACTCCAGTATATCAGGTGGAGGAATGTATTTTAGGCCGAAGAGGACTCTGTTAATCATCTCCCCGGAGATGTCTACCTGTTTACCCCAAACTGAAACCCTGTCCTGCCTTGGTGCTGATTTAACCCCTTTTTATTTTTCGCATTTGCTCTTCAACAGTGCCAAATAGTTGGCATAGAATTCACGGACTAGTGTTGGGTAGTAGAGTCCCGGAGGTGTGCTCATCCACTCAAGTTGATGCCTCTGAAACTGTGTCTGAAGAACTGGATTCTCGAGTAGGTCCTTCGTAATAATTTGCACTTCCTCAGCTATCGGTCTTTTGTGTCTCCTTGACTTTGTTTTGGTAAGACTATCAAGATAGTGCTTCTGGGCACCCTCAAGTTCCCACCAGATTGATTCTCTATCCATGGGTGCCCTCTCTGTATTTTTGGTGGCCTCAGTACCACTTACATCTTCTGGACTGGGACTGGAACTGGAGCTACCACTTTCTTCAGATCCACTATCACTCCCCGACCCACTGCTAGATGACCCACTCTCCTCCTCAGACTGGGAGACTTGGGTGTTTCTTCATTTGGATAGTTTAGTTTGGTAGGCCGGGGCTTCAATTGCTTCTTCCTCGCTACCCGATTTATCTACTAGGGTCCGAGTGGTAGCAGCTCTTTCTTTCCTCTTTTGAGCTTGACCGTGAGGTGGTTGTTGTTTGGGAGCCATGTACCTGCACACGAACAAGTTAGAACATATGAGAACGGGAAAACACCAAGCAAACCCCACTATTTTGGAGTGATGGTTTTAGTGATGGTCAGTCACAGGGGTGACAAACCGTCACACCAGACGTCACTCTTAGACAGTGAAATTGTCCCTTATTGACTATGGCAGTTTTCTTGACAAGTCATCACTAATGTGGTGTCTCGTCACGACAACAATCACTGTTACACAACAAATTTTTTTACTCCCTTTGGGGTATTTCCTCGAACACTTTGTGTCCTATTAGTGGTTTTCCCATTCTTTGTGGGATTTGGTTTCACAATGTCACCACCCATCATCTATTTAATCCCATGGGTTACTCAAGAATTCATCCATGTCAAATTTACAATTTTAAACAACAACAACAACCACACCTAACAATTTCACACCAAAATTTCACACCATCCATCACCTCCTTGCTATTCTTTTATTTTCAAATAAGACCAACCAATCAATTCAAGAAAGAAAAGGTTTAGCATCATACCTTGTGTTTGTGATTTGCAAATAAGACTCTTTTTCTTTCTCTTGAGTTACAAGAACAATGAACACTTAACTTTCTACTTTTACCCTTCGACTACGGTAGCCGACCTTTCATTTTGGAGACTTTGAGAAAGAGACGTATGGAGAAGATGAGTGGGTGTAAGTGGGATTGATTTGGAAGAGCAAGGATTTTGGATTTTGCTTTGGAGGAGAGAAGATGAATGAGAGATGAAGGAAGATGAAAGAAGGTGAAGGAACCGTTTCAATATTTGAAACGGGTTCCTTCGTTGGGGTCTTAAGGGGGTTTTGGGTCGGGTCGGTCCCAAATTTAAAAGAAGAGCTACTTACCTGATGTTGGTGGCTTGAGTGACGGCCCGTCAGCGGCCTGGCAGTTGGTTTCTTGAGCCGTTAGGCTTAGATAGTGACTCCCCTACTGTTGTGTTTATGTGGCATCTTGGATGATGGCCCACCACAGCTGTGACGGTTCATCACTCCAACCGTCACCACTAAACAGTGGAGACCAATATTTGGTTCAACTATGACGGTTTGTGTGGTGGTCGGTCACTCAGTTGACGACCCACCAAGAGGGCCCATCACCCCTAAACAGAACACAACTTTTATTTCCACCTTTTTGTACCTGCACACTCAATGCACAAATTAACCAATTCTAAAAAAATTAGTTTAAGATCATAGTACAACAATAAATTATGGGTTGCCTCCCATACAATGCCTGATTTAACGTCGCAGCACGACGCGGGTATCTTGATTACTCAGACTTCATCAAGATACACCAAAGACAGGCTATTTACCTCCTCCAGGAGGCCCACATATTGCTTAACCCGTTGCCCATTGGCTTTGAACAACTCACCATCCTTATTTTTGAGTTCAACCACGCCGGATGGAAATACTTGGTGTACTTTGAATGGCCCGGACCATTTGGATTTGAGTTTTCCGGGAAATAATTTGAACCTAGAGTTGAACAGCAACACCAAGTCCCCAACTTTGAACTCCCTTTTATCAATCCTTCGGTCATGGTATAGCTTCATTCGCTCCTTGTAGAGAGTGGATCTCTCATATGCTCGCAATCGGAACTCATCCATCTCATTCAATTGTTCCAACCTTAGTTCCGATGCATCTTTCCAACTGAGATTCAACTTTTTGAGCGCCCAAAGGGGTTTGTGCTCAAGTTCCACGGTCAAGTGACACGCTTTACCCATAACAAGTTGGTAAGTAGACATACCTATTGGTGTTTTGAACGCTGTTCGATACGCCCAGAGTGCATCATCCATCTTCCTTTCCCAATCTCGCTGGTTCACATTCACAGACTTTGTCAATATCTCTTTAATTTCACGGTTCGACACTTCAACTTGTCCACTTGTTTGGGGGTGATAAGGTGTGGCTACTTTGTGTTGCTTCACCCCATATTTTGCTAGAGCAGCCCGGAATACCTTATTACAAAAATGTGACCCTCCATCACTTATGATTGTGCGAGGGGTGCTAAACCGAGCAAAGATGTTTCTTTTTAGAAAAGCCACCACACTCTTCCCCTCGTTATCGGCCAAAGAAACCGCCTCTACCAACTTTGAAACATATTCAACCGCTACCAAGATGTAATGGTTCCCATAAGAACTATTAAAAGGACCATGAAATCTATCCCCCGTATGTCGAACAACTCAAACTGCAGAATAGTAGACATTGGAAACTCTTGTCGATGAGAGATTGCTCCTCTTCTTTGGCATTGATCACAGAATTTGGAAAATTCATATGAATCTTTCTGAATTGTTGGCCAATCCACACTGTAAGATTTTTTGGGCAGTTCGATCACCCGCATGATGCCCTCCAACTGGGGATGAATGACAAGCTTGTAAGATGCATGTCATTTCCACCTCTGGTACACATCTCCTTACAATGTTGTTAGAACACAACCGGAATACATATGGCTCATCCCAAAAAAAACTTACTTGCATCATGGAGGAATTTCTTCCTCTGGTGGAAGTTCAAATTTTCCGGCATCCTGTCACTAATCACATAATTTGCGAAATCGGCATACCAAGGAACCATATCAAGTAATGCAGCAAATACATGCTTATCCGGAAATGCATCATCAATCTCCGGTTCATCTACTACTTTCTCTTCACTCTCAAGTCTGGACAGATGATCCGCCACTTGGTTTTCACAACCTTTCCGATCTTTGACTTCAAAGTCAAATTCCTGCAACAATAACACCCATTAGATTAGTCGATGCTTTGCATCCTTCTTGGCCATTAAATACCTCAAGGACGCATGATCTGTGTGCACCACCACTTTTGTACCAAGTAAGTATGCTCTGAATTTCTCAAAAGCGTATACAACAGCTAGTAGCTCATGTTCTGTCACCGTGTAGTTCTTTTGTGCCCCATTCAATGCCTTACTAGCATAATAAATGGGGTGAAAAAGTTTGTATGATAACAGCTCCGAGTGCAACACCACTTGCATCTCACATTACCTCGAACGGTTTAGACCAATCCAGGGCAATTATAATAGGAGCAGCCACTAACTTTTCTTTCAGGCACTCAAACGCCATCAAACACTCAGCATCAAATACAAACTTAGTCTCTTTTTCAAGCAACCTGCATAAAGGGTTAGCAATCTTAGAGAAATCTTTAATGAATCTTCGGTAGAATCTGGCATGACCAAGAAAGCTCCTCACACCCTTTACTGAGATGGGTGGAGGTAGTTTCTCGATGACTTCTTTCTTGGCTCTATCCACCTCTAGACCTCTCATAGATATCTCCTGCCCAAATACAATGCCTTCCTTCACCATGAAATGGCACTTCTCCTAATTCAGCACGAGGTTTTACTCTTCACACCTTTGCAATGCCTGATCCAGATTAGTCAAGCAATCTTCAAATGCATCACCCACCACAGAGAAGTCATCCATGAAGACTTCCAGCATCTGATCTATAAAGGTCATGGGGAAATGATCACGGAGAGTCCATGAGTTGAGCTTCCGGTAATCCATACAGACTCGTCACCCCGTGACAAGTCTTAATGGAATCAACTCATTTTTTTCATTAGCTACCAAAGTCCTCCCTCCCTTCTTAGGAACACATTGCTCTGGGCTTACCCATTTGCTATCAAAAATTGGGTAAATCACTCCCGCATCGAGCCATTTGATGATTTATTTCTTCATCACCTCTTGCATTGGCGAATTCAGTCTCCGCTGGTGTTCAGTGGTGGGAGTGAAATCTTCTTCTAACTGTATATTATGAGTACAAATACCTGGCGGGATGCCAATAATATCTGCAATGGTCCAGCCGATTGCTCTCTTGTATCTCCTCAGTATGGACAGTAAAGCTTCAACTTGTGTTTCCACAAGGTCTGCCGCAATGATCACAGGTAAGTTATATTTATCACATAAAAATGCATACCTCAGATGGCCTGTCAACTCTTTCAACTCTAACACCGGCGCCTTCTCAATAGAAGGCTTTGCAGGAGGTGTCGACCTGTTCTTCAAGTCAAGATCTAATTTCTTTGGGGCGTAAGAATATGACCCCATTCTAACCAGAGCATTAATAGTTTCTTCATAATCTTTGATGTCATCACCATCGAAGTTCATCATAACCACTGCCAACGTCTCTACAACAAATCTCTCTTCAACAGAAACAATCACATCATATTCGGCAACAACATCAATAACCGAGATGACATTCATGTCCCTCGGTTGCTTCATTGACTTGCACACATTAAACTTTATTATTTTATCGTTCAACCTGAAAGACAACTCGTTGCTCTCCATATCTACTAATACTCTTCCGGTTACCAAGAAGGGTCATCCCAAAATAATAGGGACTTCAAAGTCCACTTCACAGTCCAAAATCAAGAAGTCTGCCGGAAAGATGAACTTTGCCACCTTCACAAGCACATCATACAAAATACCCATCTGTCATTTAATCGATCTATCAGCTATCAACAATCTCATAGTCATCAGTTTGGGGGCTCCTAAGCCCAACTGCCGATAGATAGCCAACGACATCAAGTTTATGCTAGCCCCCAAGTCACAAAGAGCTTTTGCAAAATTTAACTCCCCGATGGTGCAAGGAATAGTGAATGCACCCGGGTCTTCTTTCTTTTGGACTAGCGACCTTGATGAAATGGCGCTACAATAGTGGAGGTTGTCTTCTATTTCAAAACTTACTGACCTCTTCTTTGTGATCAAGTCCTTCATGAACTTGGCATAACCGGGCATTTGTTCAAGTGCATCCACCAGAGGGATATTCACAGAGATCTGCTTGAGCATGGTGATAAACTTGTGGAATTTCCCGTCTTCCACCTTCTTTTTGATCCTATGAGGGAAAGGAGGAGGAGGCTTTGGCATTTGTTTTGGAAGTTATTCAACTTCCTTGCTCTTCTCCGTGAGCAATTTAGAATCATCCTCTACCAAAGTGGATTTTTCAACATGAACACCCACACCCTCATCACTCACCTTTTCATCATCAATGAGCTCATATTCGTCAATAACATCATCTTTATGCTTTTGAATTACCGAATGTGATTCCAGTACTGTCTTACCACTTCTTGTGGTGATTGCCATACAATTCCCGTTGTTCCTCGGGTTATGAATGGTGTCACTCGACAATGTACCAGCTTTCCTTTGATTCAGAGACGCCGAGATTTGACTCATTTGTTTCTCTAACTACTTGATTGAGGTGGAATGAGAATCCACCAACTGACTCATTGATGATAATTCAAATTTCATTTCCTTGACTCTGTCAGTAGATTCCACCTTCAACAACATCTTTGCCATCATATTCTCCAATTTGGACGTCCCTGTCTCATTGCTAGCTCTTTCGCGATTACCAGGTGGTACATACAACCCACCTCTATCGGTTTTATTCTTCTAGCTCCCATGATCACGATCTCTGTAGCCAGCTTTTTCATAATAGTTGTCCTTCTGATACTTTCGACCTTGGTTTCCCTGGCCATTGGCCTGGAAATCCCCTAAATAATTAGCCTCCTCATCAGATTCATACTCTGCTGCTCTACCTTGGGAACCCACAACTTTCACTTTCTCCATACCTCCTGACAGCCAATGTTTTGTCAGTAGGTCCATTTGCGTTTTCAGATGGGCCATATCTTGGTCCCGCTCTTCCTCTTTCCCGTGCTGCTCCACTGGCATACCGACTGCATAAGTGCTAGAAGCTACCTCTATATCCCGTGTATGCTAGGCCCTGTTGGTTATAGTGAGCCAGTCCAAAATAGTTGTGGCATCGATAAAGGTAAGACCCATAATTGCTCCACCAGCTGCATTATCCAGTGTCAGCTTGGTAGTGAATTTAGTGCCCTGTAGAATGTCTGCATTAGGAAATTGTCGGTCAACTGATGGTTCAGTTATTGTGTCAGCTTCTTCTTGAACCGCAACCAAGTCTCATGTAAAGCCTTATGAGGTTGTTGTCTAAAGTTGCTAATTTCATCCCTCAACTGTATCATCCTAGAAGGAGAAAAGAACCTTTCTAGGAAAGCTCCTTTCAACTCTCCCCAGGTTGTGATAGAGTCAGGGGTTAGCTCTGTCAACCACAATGCTGCCTCATAAGACATAGACAATGGGAACAACCTGAGCCTGATCACTATCTGACTCACTCCTGGCAATTCGAACGACTTGCAGATACCCACAAAATTCATCAGGTGTCGGTTTAGATCATCACCAGTAACACCACGGAACAGTCCCTTTAAGTTAAAAAGCTGAATCATCCTGCTAGTAATGTTGAACTTAGCTCCAGGTGATAGCTGAGAAAGAACAATGGCGCCCGTAGCACCAACTCCATCCAAGTCGATATCCTCATCATCATCCAAAGCATACTGCCTTGGTTGTTGTCGACCTCTACCTCGTTGTTGTGGCCTTTGATCGGCTGGAGCATTATTGTTAACATCATATGCCGGTCTGCCATCACCCACTACAGTCTCATCATCCAACCCAACATCGTCCTCAATATCATTAGCATTCAAGTGTTGTTGGGCCTACTAAGATGCAGCGAGTCTCGCTGCCTCTTATTGTTGTGCATTCATGTTTTGCCTTAATGTTCTAGCAAGCTTGGGATCGCAAGGTAGTATTGGTTCACCCGAGCGCTGGGTACGTGGCATGCACAACTATGTACCCTATAAAAATAAAACAAAAACAACAAATAAAAGTAAGTCAGGAAAGTATGACTAAGAGTCAACCAAACACACCGGACTTAATGAACAACCGTAGTCCCCGACAAAGGTGCCAAAAGTTGATACGCCCAAATTATAATTTCGTTAAGAAGCATAAGCGGTCATTGTCAAATATAGAACCCAACCAAGGTTGGGGTCGATCCCACAGGGAATAAGGTGCAAATTAAGTCGTTAGTAATTTAGTTGACTAGTAATCTATAGTTTTCGGTAATTTGGGAGGGGTTTATAATTATCAATTTCTATTAAGTTAAATAACAAGAAACGAATTTTCAAGAGTTTAAAATCAATATGAGAAATGAACTAGGGAAGTGTTCACCATCGCATCGTAACAAAATTGATTTAGAGCTTAGTCGAATTCTTTCCATATGTCTATTACGATGCAATTGAATTCATGTTATCGTCTAAGCATTTCTCAACCAAATAGATGAATTTCCTTTCCAATTCTCTCGAACTTGAAAAGGTAAAATTTCGCATTTCAACCCAAAACATCGAGTAGACTAATCTTGCTAAAGCATTAATCATAAGATGAAAGTTAAGAGTCTTGAATCCTCGTTGCTAATCCAATTTACCCGGTTTTAATCTCTTAGTTCAAGCAAATTAAACCTAGGCATGTCCTAATGTTTGCAACCATTAGAAAATGTTAATAACACAAGATTAACAACGTGACGACATATAAATCAAACCCAACGCTACCCAGAATCTATATTGTCACTTTGACCATGGATCCCACAACCCTAGTTGTGGAAAGTTAGCCACTCATGCTTGCAAAACGTAGTAAAGATATAATAGTATTCATATGAGAAGAAGAAATTCTTACAATAGAAAACTATTACGTTACTTTAAACTTCGTAGAATCCAAGCACCAATGGTGAAAATCCCAAGGAAGAAGACAAAGAGATATATTTTCCTCGTCTTTTCTCTCAAAGTCGCTCTCAAAAAATACGTTACAATTGTCGAATCTCGAATATAAAAATAACCCTAACACTCGGTATTTATATTAGTCCAGGAAAATAAAGTTCCAAAAATAAAATCAGAATCCCGCTGTTTCTCTTGAAGGCTTGGCTTGACGGTTCGTCAAGCCTGTGACGGGCCGTCGCTCCATCCATCTCCAGTATCCAGTGCATAATATCCATTTGCTCTAACTTAACAGCCTTCATGATGGTTCGCCAGGCTGTTGATGGACCGTCACTTTAACCGTCACCACTATTCAGTGATTCAGTGCCATGCTGCCTCATTCTAACGGCTTGGATGACGGTCAGTCACAGGTGTGACAACCCGTCAAGTCAGCTGTCACCCATATCCAGAGCCTCCTCTAGCTGCTGCCAGGCTTGGTGGCTCCCCTGACGGTCAGTCACCTGTGTGAAGACCCGTCAAACCCTCCATCATGCCTAGCCAGTTTGACTTAGCTTGAGTATTTTTCACTCCTTTTCTATCTTGGTCTCCATTTCCTGAAAATACAACATAAAAACATCAAAAACCACAAAGGTTGCTTAAAAACTTGCGAGTATTCTTAGTTAAAGGCGTCAAATGTGCCGTAGAATCCCGACACATCAGAGGTTTTTTGGATGAAAAATGGTTTTGACTTTGCAAATTAATTTTTAACTTAGAATAAAATTTCAAAATAATTTAAAGGGAGCAAGAGACGCCACTTAATTTTATAAAAAAAACTAATAAAACCTTTTTATAATTTCTAAAGTCTTAAAACAATGGAAAGGACTTAGAAAATATGAGATTAAGGGTAAGAGATTCATATTAATATTCCAAGAAGGTTTAAAGCACTTGGGATATCCACTAACTCGTAGTTATCTGATTTTGTTAAAACTAACTCATTTTTAACTAGCTTAAGAAAATATTATTATACGAAATAGAAAAATTGCTTACTTGATTTAGTGAAGAAGCATAGCAAAAGAAGTGATTTTCAAAGAGAGAGACAAACATCGATCATGCAATATTTTAGAGCTTTAAGAAAATATTTTTCAAGTAAGGAAACTAATAATAGACAAGTAAATTTAATTTAAGGAAAGTGTTTAAATAAGAAAAGTTTTTCCTTTGGGGATTTCAACTAAGTAAAAATAAAAGTTAGAGTATAAATTAATACAAATATCTCTAAATTATACAAGTAAATTAAAGAGAAAATAAATTAATTAAGCCTTTGACCTAATTGAATATTGGACTTTTGGTCCAAAACCTGTCGGAAATCTATGTTTTGGATTTCACAGCCCATTTGCAGCTAACTCTTGGACTTTTGGCCCACTCTTCTTCAAACTTCTAGCCCATTTTTTAGGTTGCTGATGCCATATTTTTTTTTTGAAAATTAAATGTTGCTCTTCTGATGCCATTTTCACTTGGGCGTTTGCCCAATTTTTCTACCCTTGTGAACCCATATATTAGCTTCCTTCTTGTATCTTGCTTCCATTATATATCACAACAACCACATATTCTTCGAACACTGTATATCACCCTTTTTGGGGACGTTAGGCTGGCTGACTCGATAGAACTTGGGATTAGTTGGCCCAGTAGGAAGATGCAAGGGATGGAAAGTCCATTGGACTCACACAAAAGTTCATGCATAAGAAAACAAGAATTAAGGATTAGACAAAAGATGAGCATAAGTTAAGGTCAAACAATGTATTTTAACTAAACATGGCTACAATCAGATCTTTATGCATGAGACAGAATAAAAAAATCGATTATCTAACAACTTCACTGCATACCATTTTTCATATTAAGCCAAATATTTAGCTACATGAAAAATTAAACAAAATGACAGATTTCTTTTACAGCAGAGTAAGGCATTGATTAGTAATGTGACTGAGGGGATTTTTGCTATATGTTGCCTCATGAAGATATGTAAAATAATGTCATGAGTTCTTTTCAAAAAAGTCTTAATACCAATTCATTAGGAAATTACTTTGATATGATAAGAAATTTTTATTGAAAAATGATCTAGATTTATTAACATAACCACACATGTCCAAATAAAATTTCATCACCCATGAATGTTACTTAAACAATATCACTTTTAACACAAGATTTCAAACAGAAAAACAGATGCAGGTATTCAAAGATTCAACAACCATTTTGATATTTTGGAAAATTTGGGCGAGTAGACAACTTTCAAGAGAATTGTCAGGGGAAGTAATGAATTAATACTTGCTTAAAGAATTAACAAAGACACTGATTCATAGGAAGGTAGCAAAGATCTCTTCTTTATTTAGCCTATTTGCCATTTAATAAATAACTAAGGTAGAAATTATTCCAGTAGCTCAAAACAGAATCAAGCAAACTCTTTTAAAAGGAAATCAAGGCAAGGGGAAGACTGTAACAACCCAAGTTTTTCGGGCTAAGATTTAGAACCGTTCTAAGTTTATAGTTAGATCCAAACCCAATGAATCCTATTGTTCCTCGGTGTCAAGATCAATTCGTACGTGTGGGAAGTGCTATGTATGTGAATTAGGGTCTTAAGGAACCTCTACCACAAGTTAAGTTGAAAGCTTCTATACAAACTAAGTTTTCGTATAAGTTTCTAGCTTGGGTCATCTTCAAATGATCACTGCTCCTAGAATATAAAGATTTAGGTGGCCTATCACCCACTAAATTAAAGGTCTTCGAGTCCAATGCCTCTGACCGCATATTAATTCGAGTCCGAAGTAAAAAGTTATGATCAGTTTACCAAGAAGACATTTGTCTGACCAGAAGTCCGTCAAATTTTGGAATTTAAAATGGAAGGGAAAATGGATCATTTTCTGAGATCTGTTCTTTTGACCATTTTCGGAGGTAGAAGCTCATCAAATTTTGTAAGTGAAAACACTTTCAAAATGGTCTTTTTGTGGCCGAAATGGACCATTTTGTTAACCGTTGTTGGCGCGTCTTTCCTTCCTAGACCAATCTAGATTTTAATTAAAATTGCTTATAAATAAAACTCCTAGGGTATAGTTATGGGAATTACTTCTTTTATGTTATTTTGAGTGTATTTTGGTCCTTTCCTCATTCAAGATCCGTCCCCCACCCTTCTAAAATGTCTCCCACTTCTCTATTTACCCTAACGTGGATTAAAAGTAGCCTCTCAAATCCTCTCAAGGTTTCAAACATTCAAGCATCAAGAAAAATCAAGCCAGGTCTCCAAATCCAAAGGATTATTCTCCATAGTTCATCTCCAAGGTACGTAAGAGCAATACATTTCATAGGGAAACCTGTTCATCCCTATAAGTGAGTCGAGAATTCCATGTTGAGTCATGATTTAAAATTAGGGCTATTTTAAGATTCAAATATTTTAAGTGTTGTTTTGGAGTTTTTTTATAACTTCCTTTTATATGCTTTAAGTACTGTTTATTATTCCCTTAGTTAAGGTCATTCTTGAACTTACATTTAATTTTCATAAATAAGAGTTAGTTTTCACTTAAAGTTTATGACTTGGAAATTTATATTGAAAGTTGATTTTATGCTTCAATGGGTTTTACCATAGTCTTGTTATAAAGTATATTCAAAGGTAGTTAATTTATGAAAAGTTTATGAAAACCCTTATGTATTATGCCATGACTTGAAAAGTGAAAGAATTTATCATACCTTGAAAAATTTAAGCAAGTTATGACGATTTAGAGCCAAGGCTCGCAAAGAAAGATATGTTTCTTGATATGAGATTTTAGATACATGCATGATATTTAGAAAGAAATTTTATGACTTATATTTTGAGCATATAATATATATCGGGAGGACTATTTAGTACCGAGACAGGTATGGGTTTAGATGACACATGCTTCAAAACTAAGTTGCCACCGTAGGATAGGATCGTCCACAAATAGGGCGACTTCTCTATTATTTATAACCTTTGGGATTAGCTTTGGGATCCCTAGATTATGTTTCATCTTATACCCCAGCAAGGTATATGATGGCTCTGTCAATGAAGGGAAGTTATTGGGTTCTGGCAACATGGACAAGATGTTGTACTCCGTGATGCTCACATGGTTTATGTCAGTTAAAAGAAACTCCTTAAAACAAAACTTACTTATTTTAAGAAAATATATGATTAGCCAAGGCCACAAGTTTAAAGAAAGTTTTTATGAAGCATTGTTTTCAAGGTTTGTTCGGACTTCAGTCATTTATTTTCTAGTCTTAGTTTTAGTTTGATGAATTGTATTAAAGTTGTTGTATTTCAACATTGTAATAATTTTTTGTCGGGCTTATATTTCATGAAGTTTACTATTTAAATTGTTACGTGGTTTCAATGTTTTTAAATAACGTATTCATTGTACTACTTTAGTCCCATAGCTTTACAAGAAAAGGTCAGTGAGTTTTTTGTCCCATATCTCTGTACTAATGTCATATGTTATTATTTAATTCAGAAGTTTAGTCAGTTTTAGTTTTTCTTCCGCTATTATGTACCAATATATTCAAAATATTGACGCTCTTTCTGCGCTACATCATTGGATGATGTAGTGCCCAACTTTCAAATATGTAGATTTGTGTACAGACTCTTTAGTAGGCTATGGCATCAGCCTGAGAGAGTTCTCATTCTTTCGAGGACTTATCAGTATCCCAGTCTCTTGTTCTTTTGTTACATAAATATTGGCATATTTATAATGTAGTAGAGGCTTCATATACATAGTCAAGTCAAGTCAGTTGTATCAGTTTATAAACATGTTTTTTTTATGTTTCAGTTAATGAATGTTTAAGTTAATTTATTTTATCTTGTTTACAAGGGTTAGCCCATGTTTTCAGCTTCCATAATTTTTATTAAAAGTTCAGCTTTATTAGTTGTATGCCAAACCAAGTGGTTCTCTCGGGCCATTCATGGTTTTGAGTGTCGGTTACGTCTTGGGTGTAGGCTCGGGGTGTGACAAACTTGGTATCCGAGCACAGAGTTCAAGTGTCCTAGGGTGTTTATGAAGCCATATCGATAGGATCTTGTTTATGGTTTTGAGGGCCCCACTTTTATAAATGAGAGACTACAAACATTTAAGAAATGTTTCTCATTCTTTCTTACTCTAGATCATGCAATAAATTTGTTCCATAAGAAACTTGTGCAAATTCATGTGTTGCTCCAAGTTCATCCACCTATGCCTCATCTACAAGGTGGCACAAGTGGTAAAGCTCAAACTCCTATCAAGGTGGTTTCCTCAGATGGAGCCAGCCGAAAGTTAAGAGACTGCACAAGGACTTGAGAAGATCCCATTAGCGCAGATACATCTATTGATTCAAAAGATTGTGCCCTTGTTCTTATGAATAGTTCATTAGAGATAGAATAAGATAAGTATTCAGACCTTTCTCTTAGCCTTATTTTAGAAAGTACCTTTAAGTGGAATGAGAGTATGTGATTACAGTTGCAAGTAGTGGTGTAACTCGAGAATAGTGTGAGTGATGGGGTGATATATTCTTAAGTATTGGTTGAATTATAGTATGTATGGTGTAGATTTTATGGTAGCATTTAGAGGAGGAGTTGCTTGTTATAGTGTTTGAGAACTTGTCAATGAGTTAGTGTATATCATATATAGGCTCTGAATGGAAGTAAAGAGTAGTTAAGGATGGATAGAACTAGGCTGCACTTTGTAGCTTGAAGGAAGAACCCTTTGATATTTATATAATAATAAACCTAGTTTAGACATATGATCAAATAAGTAGTAGTGTGTGTGAAAAGAAGTTGTTCTACCATATGATTTAAGTGTTAGGTTATATGTTTGAGTCGGGAATTATCACTGAGGTAGAAGAAGAAAAAATATGTGGATTTTGGGAATTTAATTTATGTATGTTGATGTGGAGTTTGTGAGAAGTAAGTTTTTAAGTGTAAATGTATTAGATGAAACCTTTAGGTATGATGTGAAGGTCTTGGCTAAGTCTAGAGGTTAAGAAGAGCCTTAGAGTGTAAGGGAAGGTAATGAGTGTTTAAGATAGTGAATATGTGTGGTTACATGGGGTCATGAGTGGTACGTTCCATGTGTGTGGCTAGCTAGTGGGTTGGTATTGCGAAGTGTTAAAGAAGCTAAGGAGGTTGTAGAGAGTGTCCCTAAGGAGAAAATTGAGGGATCTATAGATGGTTAATGTTGAGTGTTTTGAGTATGGTTATGCTCCGTTGATTTTGGAGGGAATAGTTTAGTGTATAAGATTAGTTTGCAGACTTAAGTTATTAACTTTTGAACTAAGTAGGATATGGTGAAGTAGTAAGCAAAGACTAGTCTTAAGCGACCAAGAGTTTCCCTTCTAGGAGTTAGGGCCTTGGTAAGTTGGGATTACTCTTTCGTGTTCATCCTCTCTTTATCTTGGTCAAGACGCTACTCTATTCCAGCCCTTGCATATTAACACCTCTTCCAGATCATGTTCAGTATCTAGAGAAAGAAGAAAAATCCTACTCTTGTTGTGGAATCCTAACCGCGCTCAATGTCTCCCATGTCATAGCTTTTATGTCCGAAAGAATCGTGCTTATGAGTGCTTTGGTAAATATCTTGACCTTTGAGTTGATGCATCTTAGTTCAAACTAGTATTCATATTTCTAGCCAAAGAACATGGTAATAGCTCGATTCGCTCATTCATCTTAGAGTTACCCATCATCCCAGGACAAATGATCCCAAGAAGGAGATATTTTAACACCACAAGTTTTTCGGGCTTAGATTTAGAACCGTTCTAAGTTTGTAGTTGGATCCGAACACAATGAATTCTATTGTTCCTCGGTGTCAAGATGAATTAGTATGTGTAGGAAGTGCTATATATGTGAATTAGGGTCTTAAGGAACCTCTACCACAAGTAAAGTTGAAAATTTCTCTACCGACTAAGTTTTCGTATAACTTTCTAGCTTGGGTAATCTTAAAACGATCAATTCTCCTAAAATATAAAGAGTTAGGTGGCCTATTACCCACCAAATTAAAGTTCTTCGAGTCTTCTTTCCAAAGCTGCTGACCGCGCATGTCACGACTCGATTTCTCGATCATGATGGCACCTACAACCCTCCAGTAGGCGAACAATTTCCCATAGCCCGGAATGGTTAGTAATAGGCTACCTTCTAACAGTTTAAGCGGAAAATTCGATATATAAGCGGAAGTAAGGGCATAATAAGAAGAAAATAGATACAAGAGAGATATAAACAAGCGGAATCTAAACCAACCCAAAACCTGGTATCAAAACGTATAAGAGCCGAACAACATCAGGAGTACAAAGGTCCAAAATTCATATATACACAATGTCTCCGAAACTATAAGAGTACAAAATACACCAAGGATAACTAAAGTCAAGCTCTGAATGCCAAGAGCTCACCTTTAGCCTGGATGATCCAAAAATTGACCCCCATATGAGTCTCCGATGCGCTAACGGTGATGGCCTGCGCTAGGATTTGTACCAGCAGATGCAGAGAGTAGGGTGAGCACCAAATGCGAAGCATAAGGTACCTAGTAGGTATCATAGGCCGACTGGGAACATATAAAGTAAAAGAGCAATAGCAGACAACGTAGAAACAATCAGTCAAAGAAATCAACGAAAACGTACACAGGAACTTGCCCAGAGGGAAGACAATAGAAGGCAACATACAAGGCTAGCAAATAGAATATATACATACAACAGGAATAGGTGAATGTAAGGATGACGCACCTGGGATCCTTGCAAAATAGTATATATGTAAATAAGTTCTAATAATGGGTGGTATACCGGTAACCTTAAGTATAAGGAAATTGGAGAGAAGAATAAAGGTAGACATGCTCGACATACAGGAGTTAATACCCAATCTAGTCATACAAACTCAATCTAGGAACTCACAACCTTACAGTAATCATACTCATACTCGACCGTAATAGGGAACGATATCAGAATAAGGTAACAAAAGTCTACCTACAGTCCCTCGGCCGCCCATACAATTGAGAAACGCAATCAAGTGAAAACAAACCCTCCGGCATCCCATACTACCAGAGCGTACAATCAACACACATCAATCAGGGGTAGTATCTCAAAAAATGAATGATATGATGCATGAAAACCTCAGGGTGAAATAGAACCTCTATATGTACCTCCTCGGATACTGATCGGGCCCAGCAGGCAGGTTCCATGGAAGGACACATCCCATATACCTCTACTCCACTGTATACCCTTCCCCCCAGACCCCGCAGCCCAAGACTCAGGCCCAGAGAGGTAAGGTCCATGGAGGTCCCGGACCCTATACTAAAACTCAAAATCAAAACGTGTCCTCCGAAATTGAGTCCGGGTTCAAGCTAGTGGCTAAGTCTCAAATATGCATGCCTAGACCTTGTCTAGGCCAAAAACAGTGAAAACATGTCTCGAAAACCCTTCCAAGGGTTCCCGGGCATAACCAGGTCTAAAACAGTAGTAAAAACATCTTAGATGCTCGACCCGGTCGAGCCTGATATCATTTCAAATCAGTAAGAAAACTCAGCTAGCACTCTGACCCGGTCAAGCCTAACAATAGTGGTAAATCATGATAAAACCATATTTTTAACCTTCTTTTACCCTAAGAATATCCACGTATTAAGTCAAATCATTTCCAAATCCAATTTCATCGAAAAATGGGCCCCCGGGGCTATTCAAGGTTTAGAAAATCAATTTCCTTAGGCCCGAAACCCAAAACTACAATAAAACGTGGAAAAACCTCTTTATATGCATGGAAATGATATGATCAACCCAAATAGCTGCCCGACAGCTCACAATCAACCTAATGGCCCTGCACAGGCTCCGAAGCTACTCAGTAAGCATAACAAACCTAGAAGGATATTTCTATGTCCGGGACTCGCGGATATTTCCAATAATCCCACCTTCTATGTTCCAGAGTCAACAAGACCTCACGGGGTCACAAGAGTAATAAATATATCAACTAATAGGAATACTACTCACAACAGAGGAAAGAAATAGGACGAATCATGGAAAAGCGGTCAAGGTTTGTGGTACCAGCCTAGTAACCCAACCCAAGGATGCCAAATAGTACAATTTTACCTGATATGTGTAATGTTAACCTACATGTCGTCCGAAGATAAGCTGCGGGAATGATGGTATCCGAGGCCGAGCTGCACTGAGAAGCTCTAAATGAGAATCAAACTATAAAATTCATGAATAAAATATTCAGATGAGTCTAACGATACCCATATTGCTACAATTGTAGCCGGGTTGATATTCGGGTCAAAAGCGGGCCTACGGGGCCTGCAACCTGAAACCAAAAATGAAAAGAACCACGATGACCCTAATGATTCCAAGAAGGCATGTTCCAAATTTGAGCACAATTGGACAAGGGAAGGGAATCAAAATACCCCGCCTAAGTTGGGGATTAAAGAATGAAAATTTCAAAAATAAAAATGGAAATTGGGCAAGAATTACTTACCAAAACGATGAAAAATCAGCCCAAGACGGATAAAACTTCACACCCATGAACATGCACAAGCTTAGGGGGCAGAATCTATCACAAAATCCAAGCTTTGGATGAGCATCAATGGAGGAATTAAGAGAAAAATTGAAGAAGGAAAGTTGGGGAAGATGACTTACCAAGAGGCAAAGAACTACGGATAATCGACGAACAAATAATTCCCCAAGGTTTAGAACTGAATTGGAGCAAAATGGTGGAGAGATTTTTGAGTTTCAGAGTGAGAAAAGTGAGGAGAAGGGCTGGAAAAAAAATGAAATGATAGCAATAAATAGCCGCTGTCCGCAGCTGATTTTCTTCACTTTTAGAAAACTCGACAGGGCATTCCGAGCACAATCAAAAACTGATATTAAAAAACTAATAGTGCTAATAGAGTGGAAACAACGTTCCGAACTCAACAGAATCGACAAAACTTCTATACAAGCTCGTTTAGGAGAAATGTTGACCCAAGTCAACACTAACAAAAACGAACTCAAATGCTCGAAATGAGTCTGACTCACCCGGAACCTGAACCAACCATCTTCCTAGCTCAAACTCAACATTCTGGAGCTGATGGAATCGTCGAATTTTGAATCCGACACTCTAATCATCAAAATTCACCCAAAGTTACACTTTCAACCTCAAATGGCCTGAAAACTGAGAAAACCACACAAAACCCACACCGGAAGTTCTTAGGCCTCAACTAAAGGTCTAACTAGACCAAACTCATCGCTCCGGAGCTAACGGAACTATCATAATTCAATTCTGAGCACGTTAGCTAAGAATGTTGACCAAAGTCAATGTTATTCTAAGTTTAAACTCTAAAATAGGCAAATGGCCAAAATGACCAAACGAATGACCAGGGCACCAAACTACCGGTCCCAGCAAGCTATAAATGACTTGGGGCCGCTACAGGAAGGCTCTAACAGTACAATGAATGCGTAAACGCAAAGATGACCAGAAGGGTCATCACAACATCCATTACTAAAAAGACTTTCGTCCTCGAAAGTCAAGAAGAAGGGAGTACCTGAAGGCTCAAACAACTACGGATACTGAGCTCGCAACTCACTCTCGGTCTCCCAAGTAGCCTCCTCGATCGGATGATGTCTCCACTGAACTTTCACAACCGGAATCTCCCTAGATCTCAATCTCCTAATATCTCTGGCTAGAATAGCTATCGGCTCCTCAACAAATGATAACCTCTCATCAAACTAAACTGAATCACAATGCAACATATGAGACTCATCTGTCACATACCGGTGCAATGTCGAGACATAGAAGACTGGGTGAACTGCTGAAAACATCGGAGGCAAGGCTAACATGTAGGAAACACTACCAATCCAATGTAGAATCTCAAACAACCCAATAAACCTGGGGCTAAGCTTGCCCCACCGACCAAACCTTATCACGCCCTTCACGGGCGATACTTGGAGGAAAACCCGATCACCAACACTACACTCCAAGGCATAAAGCCTACGATTGGCGTAGCTCTTCTGCCTACTCTGGGCTGCTCTAAGTCTATCCAGAATCAAATGGACTCAGTCCAAGGAATCTCTAAGAAATTCTGTACTCTGCGGTCTGGACTCTAGCCCATCAAACCAACCAATCGATGATCTAAAATTCCTACCATATAAAGCCTCAAAAGGTGCCATGCCAATGCTCGAATGAAAGCTATTATTATATGCGAACTCGGCCAATGGTACGAGCTAATCCCATGAACCTCCAAAGTCTAGTACACAAGCCCGAAGCATGTCCTCCAGGACCTGAATGGTCCTTTTGGACTGGTCATCTATCTGAAGGTGGAAAGCAATACTAAGCTGAACCTCCATACCCAAATCCCTCTATATAGCTCTCCAGAACAGAGATGTGAACTGAGTTACACGATCTAATATGATAGAAGCTGGGACCCTGTGCAACCATACAATCTCACGAATGTAGATCTGAGCTAACCTCTCTGCCCCGTAGGAAGTCTGAACCGGCAAGAAATGTGCTGACTTAGTCAGCCTATCAACGATCACCCAAATGGAGTCAAACCCCTAAGTATTACGAGGCAAACAAACAACAAAGTTCATAGTAATACCTTCCCACTTCCACTCAGGAATGGGAAGTCGCTGCATCAAACCACCTGATCTCATGTGCTCAAACTTCACATGTTGACAGTTCAAGCACCGAGATACAAACTCTGCCATGTCCCGCTTCATACTACTCCACCAGTAAAGTTTTCTCAGGTCTCTATACATCTTCACTGCACAAGGATGGATGGAGTATCTAGAACAATGTGCCTCACGGAGTATCAACTATATCAAATCACCAACTCTCAGAACACAAAGTTGACCCTCAAACCTTAAAATCCCATCAGAACCCAAGGTAGCCTAGCTGGCCTCACCCCGAACCACCTGATCATGAAGGTCACACAGACTCTGATCCTTGAACTATCAGCTTTAAATATGATCAACTAGAGTAGAACGAACCTCAACGCAGGCAAGAACTCTGCTGGGATCCTATAAGTCAAGCCTAACCGAACGGTTAGCCAAGGGCTGGATGTCCAAGGCCAACGGTCGCTCATAAGCTTAAAGTGAAGCTAGGCTGCCCATACTCACCGCCTTTCGACTCAAGGAATCCGCTACCACGCTTTCCTTGCCTGGATGGTATAAAATAGTGAAATAAAAGTCCTTCAGCAACTCAATCCATCTCCTCTATCTCGAGTTTAGCTCACGCTGACTCGTAAAATACTAAAGACTATGATGGTTGGTGAATATCTCACAATGAACTCCATATAGATAGTGCCTCCAAATCTTGAGCATGAAGACTACCACTGCCAACTCTAAGTCATGAGTGGGGTAGTTGCGCTCGTGAACCTTCAGCTGCCTTAACACATATGCTATCACTCGACCCTACTGCATCAACACATAACCAAGACCGACCCCTGAAGCATCACAATACATGAAGAAACTCTGACTGTCAACCGACATAGTCAAAACTGGAGCTGAAGTCAATAAGGCCTTAAGCTTCTGGAAGCTATCCTCACACTGATCAGACCACTGAAATGGAACATCCTTCCTAGTCAGCATAGTCAAGGGTGCTTTTATGGAAGAAAATTCCTCAACGAACCATCTATAATAATCGGCTAACCCAATAAAGCTGCGAACCTCGGTAGGAGTAGTAGGTCTAGGCCAATCACGAACTGCAGAAATCTTACCCGGATCAACTCTAATCCCATCCTTAGACACCACGCACCTTAGGAATGCAACTAACTCTAACCAAAACTCACACTTTGAGAACTTGGCGTAAAGCCGATGATCTCTCAAAGTCTGAAGTACAGTCCTCAAGTGTTTCTCATTCTCATCTCTACTCCTCGAGTATACCAGGATGTCATCAATGAAGACTATCACGAACATATCCAAGTACAGGTTAAGCACGCTTGGTATCAAGTCCATGAAGGCTGCGGGGGCATTAGTCAACCCAAAAGACATCACCAGGAACTCATAATGGCCGTAACGTGTCCTGAATACTATCTTAGGGATGTCCTCCACCCTAATCCTCAACTGATGTTTGCCGGACCTCAAATCAATCTTAGAAACACGGCGGAACCAGGGCATCAAATACTTATTCTTCACTGTCACCTTATTCAACTGCCGATAATCAATACACATCCGCATCGACCCGTCCTCCTTCCTTACGAGGAGAACAAGAGTACCCTAAGGAGACACACTCAGTCTAATAAACCCCTTAACTAACAAATCCTGGAGCTGCTCCTTAAGCTCTC
The DNA here is from genome assembly GCA_003996215.1 of Jaltomata sinuosa. Taxonomy (NCBI): domain Eukaryota; kingdom Viridiplantae; phylum Streptophyta; class Magnoliopsida; order Solanales; family Solanaceae; genus Jaltomata; species Jaltomata sinuosa. Next base: position 122,537 of record QJPP01001965.1, on the reverse strand, counting down.
TCAACTCAGCAGGAGCCATACGGTAGGGAGGAATAGAAATAGGCCTGGTGCCTAGTTCTAACTCAATGGAGAAATCAATATCCCTCTCAGGTGGAAGGCCTGGTAGGTCGGTAGGAAACACATCTAAGAAGTCTCTAACCACAGGAACAGACTCAGGAGATGTAGGGTCAACACTAGCATCTAGGACATATTCTAGATAAGCTAAACACCCATGGGATATCATCTTCCTAGTTCGAAGACAAGAAATGATCCCAGACGGTGCATGGCTAACAAAACCCTGCCAAATAACCGAGTATACACTGGGCAAGTCTATGGTAACGTTCTTGGCATAGAAATCCAAAACTGCACGGTGAGAGGACAACCAATCCATGCCAAGTATCACATCAAAATCCAACATATCAAGTATCATCACGTCAGCCCAAGTATCTAAATCACCAACAGATATCACATAGGATCTCATAATCTGATCCACTACTAAAGAATCTCCTACTGGGGTCGAAAAAGAAATAGGCACAGACAATGGCTCACTAACCAACCCCAAACAAGGTAGAAAGTAGGAAGATACATATGAACAAGTGGATCCAGGATCAAACAAGGCATAAGCTGGCTGACGGCATACAAAAATTGTACATGTGATCACGGCATTCGAGGCGTCTGACTCTAGTCTCCCAAGGAATGCATAGAACTGACGATGACCTCCACCTTCCCGACTGCCATCCCTACCACCTTCTCTACCACGTGATAGCAAGCCTTTGAAGACCTACTCGGTCGGAATGAACCAGAAGAACCCAAATGGCCACCATGGCCTGATGCCCCAGAATCTGTACCTCTCAATGGCTGACCATTGTGACCTCGCTGACTGCCCTGACCCTGCTCAAACTGAGACGCCGAAGCCTGGAGTGATGCCTATACCGGTTAGTTAGACTGACCCTAATAGTGTTGTGGCTGATAACCTCGACCCCACTGGCTGGAACCTCTACCACTATGCCTAGAACCACTGTAACCACCCTGATGTCAGGGCCTCTTTTTTATGGCCCTGGTGTCACGACGATGCGAATCCTCAACTGTGCGGGCATAGTCTGCAATGGCTTAGAATTCTGACCCCTAGCAACCAGTATCTCTGCATGCTCTCTGAACTCTCTCCGCAGCCGCTAAACAAATCTATGGACTCTGTCAGCCTCAGTAGGCATAATCATGGCTCCAAATGGACCAAGCTAATGGAACCAGGTCTCATACTCTGAGACGATCATGGTATCCTGAGAAAGTCTAGTGAACTGGTCCCTACGATGCTCTTGGTTTCTCTGTGGCAAGAACTTGGCTATAAAGGCCTCATAAAACTCAGACCTGGTCAAGGGAGGTGATGTAGAAGTCCTACAAGAAACCTGTGCCCTCTACCCCTAACCCGATGTACCGGTGAATCTTGGCAGTGTCAATCTCAGAAACCTACCCAAGGCCTTCTGCTCCATCTCTGTCATTGAAGGGAGAAGAGTAAGAGGCTGGGCAACCGATGGAACTGGAACAACCTCAGCACGGAGAGCCACAGTAGCAGGCTGTGCTCCTGAACTCTGAACACCCAGGGCTGCCCCTTGAGCAGATGTCTGGGCTATCTCAGAAGGATGCTCCTCTATCATACCCAATAGCTGAAGTAACAAACCCCAAATATCTGAAGACTGAGCTGGGGCTGAAGCTTGCACAGAAACTTATGCTGGAACTAGTACTGGAGCTGGTGGTACCTGGGCTATCCTCAGCCCCACATGTTGCTGCTCTGAAGCTAACTTTGGCTCGTAGTCATACTCAGGCTCGATATCTACTCTAGCAGCTCTAGTAGGTGCCGCTACTCTGGCGTGCCCTCGACCCCTACCTCTACCCCGGCGACCACCCCAGCCCCTAGCTAAAGTCGGAGGTGTAGGGGTAGGAGGCTCTCCTCTTCCAGAAGCTGAAGATCTCATATGAACCATCTGCGAAAGAGTGAACCAGAATAAGTGAGATTTCTAGAAACTTTCAAGGATACTACGCACGAGAGAGAGATAAGAAAAGTCTAGTTTCCTAAGATGTCACTATAGCCTCCCGAAGATTGAGCATGGACGTCTTCGGCCTGATCGCAGGACTCTACTAGACATTGGCTCATATACCGATGACACTGGTGAATCTAGAGCTCTTATACCAAGTTGTCACGACCTGATTTCTCGGTCATGGTGGCACCTACAACCTCTTAGTAGGTAAACCAATCCTCATAGCCTGGAACGGTTAGTAATGGGCTACCTTCTAACAGTTTAAGAGGAAGATTCGATACATAAGCGGAAGAAAGGGCATAATGAGAAGAAAATAGATACAAGAGAGATATAAACAAGCGAAATCTAAACCATCCCAAAACTTGGTATCAAAGCGTATAAGAGACGAACTACATCAGGAGTACAAAGGTCCAAAAGTCATATATACACAATGTCTCTGAAACTATAAGAGTACAAAATACACCAAGGATAACTGGAGTCAAGATCTGAACGCTAAGAGCTCACCCTCAGCTTGGATGATCCAAAAACTACACCCCGCACGAGTTTCCAATGCGCTAACAGTGATGGCCCATGCTAGGATATGCACCAGAAGATATAGAGGGTAGGGCGAGCACCAAATGTGAAGTATAAGGTACCCAGTAGGTATCATAGGCCAACTGGGCACATATAAAGTAAAAGAGCAATAGCAGATAGGGTAGAAATAAACAGTCACAGAAATCAATGAAAACGTACACAAGAACTAACCTAGAGGGAAGACAACAGAAGGCAACATACAGGGCTAGCAAATAGAATATATACACACAACAGGCACAGGTGAAAGTAAGGATGACGCACCTGGGATCCTTGCAAAATAGTATATATGTAAATAAGTTCTAACAATGGGTGGTATATCGATAACCTTAAGTATAAGGAAATGGGAGAGAAGAATAAAGGTAGACATGCTCGACATACAGGAGTTAATACCCAATCTAGTCATACAAACTCAATCCAGGAACTCACAACCTTACAGTAATCATACGCATACTCGACCGTAATAGAGAACGATATCAGAATAAAGTAATAAGAGTATACCTATAATCCCTCGGCCGCCCATACAATCGAGGAATGCAATCAAATGAAAACAAACCCTCTTGCATCCCATACTACCGGAGCGTACAATCAACACATAACAAGCAAGGGTGGTATCTCAAACAATGAATGATATGATGCATGAAAACCTCAGGGTGAAATAGAACCTCTGTATGTACCTCCTCCGGTGCCGATCGGGTCCAGCAGGCAGGTTCCATGGAAGGACATAACTCGTATACCTCTACTCAACCATATAACCTTCCCCCCAGCACACGCAGCCCAAAGCCTCAGGCCCGGAGCGGAGTCTGGGTGTCCATACTAAAACTCAAAATCAAAATGTGTCCTCTGTAATGAAGTCTAGGTTCAAGTCAGTGGCTATGTCTCAAATATGCATGCCTAGACCTTGTCTAGGAATAAAACAGTGAAAACAATGTCTCAAAAACCCTTCCAAGGGTGCCCGGGCACAACTGGGTCTAAAACAATAGTAACAACATCTCAGATGTTTGACTCGACCGAGCCTAATATCATTTAAAATCAGTAAGCAAATGTAGCTAGCACTCCAACCCGATCGAGCCTAGCAATAGCGGTAAATCATGATAAAACCATATTTTTAACCTTCTTTTACCCCAAGAAGATCCATGTATCAAGTCAAATCATTTCCAAATCCAATTTCTTTGAAAATGGCCCCTCAGGGCCGTGCAAGGTTTAGAAAATCAATTTCCGTAGGCCAGAAGCCAAAAACCATAATAAAATGTGGAAAAACCTCTTTATATGCATGGAAATGATATGATCAACCCAAATAACTCCCCGACAACTCACAATCAACCAAACGGTACTGCACAAGCTCTAAAGCTACTCAACAAGCATAACTAATCTAGAAGGATATTTCTATATCCGGGACTCATGGATATTCCCAATAATTCACCTTCTATGCTCCAGAGTCAACAAGACCTCACGGGGTCACAAGGGTAATAAATATATCAACTAATAGGACGAATCATGGAAAAGCGGTCAAGGTCTGTGGTACCAGCCTAGTAACCCAACCTAATGATGCCAACTAGTATAATTTTACCCGATATATGCAAAGGCAAGGGAGTTAAGTCGTAACCTACCTGTCATCCGACGACAAGATGCGAGAACGACGATATCTGACAAAGAGCTGCTCTGAGAAGCTCTGAACGAGAATCAAATTATCAAATTCATGAATAAAATGTTAAGACGATTTTAACGATATCCATATTGCTATAATTGTAGTCGGGTCAATATATGGGTCAAAAGAGAGCCCGTGGGGCCCATAACCCAAAATCAAAAACAAAAAGAACCACGATGACCCCAACGATGCCAAGAAGGCATGCTCCAAATTTGAGCACAATTGGACAAGGGAAGGGCACCAAAACAGCCCGCCCAAGTTGGAGATTAAAGAATGGAAATTTTGAAAATAAAAAGGGAAATTGGGCAAGAATTACTTACCAAAACGACGAAAAATCAACCCAAGACAGATAAAACTTCACACCCACGAACATGCACAAGCTTAGGGGGCAGAATCTATCACAAAATCTAAGCTTTGGATGAGCATCAATGGAGGAATTAAGAGAAACAACGAAGAAGGAAAGTTGGGGAAGATAACTTACCAAGAGGCGAAGAACTACGGATAATCGACGAACAAATAATTTCCCAAGGTTTAAAACTGAATTGGAGCAAAATAGTGGAGAGAATTTTGAGGTTTAGAGTGAGAAAAGTGAGGAGAAGGGCTGGAAAAAATGAAATGATAGCAATAAATAGCTGCTGTCCGCAGCTGATTTTCTGCACGTTTTAGAAAACTCGACGGGGCATTTCTAGCACAATCAAAAATCGATATTCAAAAACCAATAGTTCTAATAGAGTGGAAATGACATTCCAGACCTAACAAAACTGATGAAACTTCCATACTAGGTCGTTTCAGAGAAATGTTGACCCAAGTCAACACTAACAAAAAGGAACTCAAAGGCTCAAAATGAGTTTGACTCACCCAAAACCCAAACCAACCATCTTCCTAGCCCAAACTCAACATTCTGCATCTGATGGAATTGTCGGATTTTGAATTCGACACTCCGATCATCGAAAGTCACCTAAAGTTACATTTTCAACTCCAAATGGCCTGAAAACTGAGAAAACCACACAAAACCCACACCGAAAGTTCTCAGGCCTCAACTAAAGGTCCAACAAGACTAAACTCATCATTGCGGAGCTAATGGAACTGTCAGAATTCAATTATGAGGTCGTTAGCTAAGAAAGTTGACAAAAGTCAACAATATTCTAAGTTTAAGCTCTAAAATAAGCAAATGGCCAAAACAACCAAACGAATGACCAGGGCACCAAACTACCGGTCCTAGCCAGACATAAATGACTTGGAGCCGCTACAAGAAGGCTCTAACAGGACAATGAATAAGTAAACACAAAGATGACCGAAAGGGTCATCACAGCGCATTAATCTGAGTCTGGAGTAAAAAGTTATGATCAGTTTACCAAGAAGACATCTGTCTGACCAGAAGTCCATCAAATTTTTGAAGTTAAAATGGAAGGGAAAATGGACCATTTTTGGAGACAATAGTTCATTCTTCTGACCATTTTCACAGGCAGAAGCTCATCAAATTTCGTAAGTTAAAGCATGATACGCCCAAATTACACCTTAATTAAGAAGCGTAAATGGTAGTTGTCAAATATAGAACCCAACCAAGGTTGAGGTCGATCCCACAGGGAATAAGGTGCAAATTAAGTCGTTAGTAACTTAGATGACTAATAATCAATAGTTTCCAGTAAATGGGGGGGTTGTATTGATCAATCTTTGATTATTTCTAGTTTGATTCGAATAACAATGGATAAGTTCCAACGAGTAAAATTCAGTATAAGAGGTGAACTAGGGATGTGTTTACCATGGTTCACTCAACAACCTCGGGCTATAGTTCAACAGAGTTCTTTTCATATGCTTAATACGAAGTAATCGAAATTGTTCTTACGTCTAAACATTTCTCAACCAAATAGACGCATTATATTTTCAATTCTTTCAAACTTGAAAAGATTACAGTTACTAAACACAATTTATACCCGAAGTATATTAACCGCGCTAGAGAATCAATCATTAGACGGGAGTTAGTAGTCCCTAATCCTTATTGTTAATCCAATTTTTCGAGTTTTAATTCCTTTGTTCAAGAAAATCAAACCTAGACTTATTCTAATATTTTCAACCATTAGAAAATGAAAGAAACATAAGATTAACAATGTACTATGCAATATATATTGAACTCAATATCACCCGAACCCTAGATTATTGCTATGCCATGGCTCCCACAATCCTAGTTGTGGGAAGTTAGCTACTCATGCTAGTAGAGAAAGAGAAGATAATAGTATTCATAATGTATGAACACAAGCTTCAATTTATCCAAGAATAATAAGCCAAAATCCCAAGAACAATGAATGAAGAAGAAGAAGACGTGTGTGTCAAGTTTTCTCTTTCCAAAACTCATCCAAAACGTGTATAAAAATATTGGGTAATGAATAATAAAATAACCCTAACACTGGGTATTTATAGTAGTCTAGGAATTAAAGTTCCAAAAATAAAATTCAGGTTGCTCGCTTCAAGTTGACGATTGACCTAGGGATTCGTCAACCTTGTGATGACTCATCAAGTGATTTGTCACAAGGGACCAGTGCTGCTGCCACTTCTGCTTCAAGTTGACAACTCATAGTGTAAATCGCATTTGGCAAATGAGTTTTATGTACAACTCGTCCGGTGAGTCGTCACAAGGAACCAGTGGGCTGGAGCTTCTGCCTCATCTTGACGGTTCACTGTGATGAGTCATCATGGCTTTGATGACTCGTCATGGCAGTCATCACCACAATCCAGTGGCCAACTTCATCTTCTTCCTTCGTGGTGGCTTGTGTGATGACTCCTCATGGACTTAAAGAATCGTCATAGGAGTCATCACCACTAAACAATGGCTACTCTTGAACTGTTTTACTTTGGTGACTTACTTGGTAGTTCATCACACTCATGGTGAATCATCAGGTGAGTTACCATGCCAAACAGTAATTTATTTTGCATGCAAAATCTCCATTCTTTCCATTTTCGTTCAAGTTCCTTCAAGTACAACACAAATACCATCAAAAGCAACAACGGTTTCTTGAAAACTCATGATTATTCTTAGTTAAAGAAGTCAAATATGCCGTAGAATGCTCACATCAAAGCGCCTTCAAAAATGGTCTATTTGTGGCCAAAACAGACCATTTTGGCGATGTTGTTGGCGCATCTTTCCTTCCTAGACCAATTCAGATTTTAATTGGAATTGCCTATAAATAGGACTCCTAGGGTATTGTTACGGGAATTCTTCTTTTAAGTTATTTTGAGGGTGTTTCAGTCCTTTCCTCATCCAAGATCCATCCCCCACCCTTCTAAAAATGTCTCCCACTTCTCTATTTACCCTAACATGGATTAAAAGCAGCCTCTCAAATCCTCTAAAGGTTTCAAATATTCAAGCATCAAGAAAAATCAAGCCATGGCTCCAAATCCAAAGTATTCTTCTCCATAGTTCATCTCCAAGGTACGTAAGATCAATACCTTTCATGGGGAAACCTGTTCATCCCCATAAGTGAGTCAAGAATTTCATGTTGAGTTATGATTTAAAATTAGGGATATTTTAAGATTCAAATATTTTAAGTGTTATTCTTGAGTTTTGTTATAACTTCCTTCTATATGCTTTAAGTATTGTGAATTATTCCCCGAGTTAAGGTCGTTCTTGAACTTACATTTAATTTTCATAAACAAGAGTTAGTGTTCACTTAAAGTTTATGACTTGGGGATTTGTATTGAAAGTTGATTTCATGCCTCAATGGGTTTTACCATAGTCTTGTTATAAAGTATATTCAAAGGTAGTTAATTTATGAAAAATTTATGAAAACCCTTATGTATTATGCCATGACTTGAAAAGTGAAAGAATTTATTGTATCTTAAAAAGTTTAAGCAAGTTATGATGATTTAGAGCCAAGGCTCCCAAAGAAAGATATGTTTCTAGATACGATATTTTAGATACAGGCATGATATTTAGAAAGCATTTTTAAGAATTATATTTTGAGCATATAGTATGTTTTGGGAGGACTATTTATCACTGAGAGGGTTATGGGTTTAGATGACATATGCCCCAAAACTACATTGCCACCATAGGATAGGATAGTCCACAAATAGTGTGACTCCTCTATTATTTATAGCCTTCGAGCTCAGGTTTGGGATCCAAAGATTATGTTTTATCTTATACCCCGACAAGGTATAGGATGACTCTTTCAACGAGGGCAAGTCATTGGGTTCTGGCAACGTGGACAATATATTGTACTCCATGATTCTCACATGGTTTATGTGGGTTAAAATAAACTCCCCAAAGAAAAACTTACTTATTTTGAGAAAATATATGATTGGTCGAGGCCACCAGTCTAAAGAGACTTTTTATGAAGAATTGTTTTCAAGGTTTGTTCAGACTTCAATCATTTGTTTTCTAGTCTTAGTTTTAGTTTGACGAATTGTACTAAAGTTGTTGTATTTCAACATTGTAATAAATTGTTGTCGGGCTTATATTTCATGAAGTTTACTATATAAATTGTTAGGTGGAATAACCTTTTTATTTTACTACTTTAGTCCCGACAGTTTTACAAGAAAAGGTCAGTGGGTCTTTTGTCCCATATCTCTGTACTCATGTCATAGGTTATGATTTAATTCAAAAGTTTAGTCAGCTTCAGTTTTTCTTCCGCTATTATGTACCAATACATTCAAAGTATTGTTGCTCTTTTTGTGCCACATCATTTGATGATGTACTGCCCAACTTTCATATATGCATATTTGTGTACAAACTATTCAGTATGCTATGGCATCAGCTTGAGGGAGTTCTCATTCTTTCAGGGACTTATCAGTATCCCAGTCTCTAGTTCTTTTGTTACATAAACGTTGGCATATTTATAATGTAGTAGAGGCTTCATAGATATTGTCAAGTCAAGTCAGTTGTATCAGTTTATAAACCTTTTTTATATGTTTTAGTTAATGAAAGTTTAAGTTAATTTATTTGATCATGTTTACAAGGGTTAGCCCATGTTTTCAGCTTCCACAATTTTTATTAAAAGTTTAGCTTTATTAGTTGTATGCCAGACCAAGTGGTTCTCTCGAGCCTTTCGTGGTTTCGAGTGCCGGTTACATCTAGGATGTGGGCTTGAGGCATGACAAAGACGCATTCATTCTGATCATTCTTAACAAAATAAAGCATCCTTTATGCGGACTATTCCCTCCAAGGTCAAACTTATCATGCTTAGCACAAATACATGATTAAAAAAACCCAAAACATCAAACAAATGTAGCCAACGGTGAGCTAACAGAAAATATAGAGGGCGGAATTAATCCCAAAACTAACACCTAAAGATCATGCTTAAACAAATTAAGTACCCCTCATATTTGTCTTACATCATATAATAAACAATCATATCAATCACATACTTCTAAACAAGCATTAAGAGGGGAAATGGGGGATGTAGCGTCTTAGGAGCACCTAGAAAAGGCCAAACTTTATCGGTTCAAAACCTCCTCTTGAGCTTACCTTTCCCCAAAACTCAACCCATCACTCCTCTTACACAAGCAATCACAAAGATATAGTGCTCAACGATAATTCGATTGACTAGAGAGCAACTAGATAAAAGTAGCAAATTTAAACGTGAACAAATAAAATGAAGAAAAAATTAGAAGGTAAAATAGGTTTTACCTATTTTTTGGCAGCTAACTAGAGCTACAAACTTCCTGGAACTAACTTTCTACCACCGCTGGAGAGGACTTTGCGTCTTCTCAAGATCAGAAATGGACTTTAGGGGGTATTTTTCTCTGCAACTTTTGATTTCTTGAACTAGAGAGTGGTTCTCCAAAAGAAACCCAAGAAATATCAAAAGCCATCCCTTAATTCGAAGAAGAGAGCCCCAATTTACAGAAAAATTGTAGGGCTAAAGAGATGAATTTACCATCAAATTTAGGGATTTTGAAATTCAAAACTCAAAACAAATGAGTTTCAGCCACGTATGTATCTTTCTGGTATGAATTCTAGCAAAATCAGCCGCGATTCAAGGGCATGGTACCATTGAGGGACACCTTGGGTTCTTTTAGAACCTTCCAAATTCTGCCAACTAATCGAATGGACTGAGATGGAGGGACTTTTTACGGAGTTGGATGGAATTTATGGGATTTGAAGCATCATTTAACGTTGTTGCCACTGTGTCTGGGTGGAACTTGAGTTTCTGGGTTCGTTTGAAGAGACGAAGAAGAAGGAGGAATGAGGCGCATCTAAACTACTATGTGGTCTTTCGAGAAAGTTGAGGTGCGTTGTCACGCCCCGAGGCTACCCCCTAGGCGTAACACAGGACCCAGGACCACAAGTTCCCCAAGTTAACCCTTGGTCATAACATACTCAATTATTCATAGGAAAACATAGCACACGCATAAATAGAAAGTTAGGAAACCTAATCCATACAATATAAAGTCAAGATGAAACATAATCTGAAAGAGAGACTCGAATACAATCTATGTCTGAAAAGCCATTAAACTATCATAATAGTTGATGGAACAATACCCTAACTAACTCAAAAATCCAAACAAGGAACATGAAAGAGATAGGTCTAACACTAGCCCTCAGATAATGAGGACTCACCAGTGGAAACTGGATCTCTGGCGATGTATAGCCACGAGTCTGAGGGAAGGAGCATGTATATGCATCATCAAAAGATTCAGCACGAGAATATGCTTCAGTACTATAGGATGTACTGATTATGTGAGATATGCATGAATATGATAAAAATATACTTAAAACATAATTAAAACTGAGTTCATGCATAAAAGAGATATCATAAGTAAATCTCATAGTTTAAAGCTTAAAGCATGAAATAGAATAACATAAGTTTTAAATCTTCATACGGTAGTTTCTCTTAACCGACATAAACCATGATGAGCTACATGGAGTCTAGTGTTATACACCCACACTGAAAAAGGTTATCCTAACTGGCCAAGGTTAGAACCTTATCATATCAAGATCCTATCATAAGCCACAGAGGGCACCTACGGTGGCACGTAGTTCTGAGACTAAGGGTACTCTCACCCTGTCCAACTCGGTGCTAAATACTACTCCCAAAATATATGCATATAGCTCACATATACTTGTGACATATGTAATGCCAAATATGTTTAAAAAGCATAAGGGTATATCTAATACCAATGCAATTCACATAGCTTAGGTAGACATATCTAGATGCCAAACCTTTCATAAAACATATGGATATATCTAATGTCATGCAATTCATACTTCAAAATCCTTATTACTTAGCATAGCCATATTTCAAAATATACTTTTCTTTCTAAATTTATAACTTGAGGAATTAGGCATGCACTTTCATAAATACATAAGGCCATGTTATCTACACATGCCAATTTTCACTTGAAATCATGCAATTCAATGGAATCATACTAAAACTCAACTTTAATGCATGGGCTTTTGAAATCAATTAAGGAACCTCAAATAAATCATAGATAAGTAATGAGAAACCATGAATTGATGCTCTAAAACTAAACCCATAACCTTTCCCCAAATTAGGTAAAAACCCTAATTTCACAAATCCATAAATCAAAGTAAAAATCATGGGTTTTGGGCATAAGGGTTAAAGGAATCCCTTATTGAATACCCACATACCTTATTGAAGCTTGCTTGATCTAAGATGAAAATAAATGGAGGCTTGAACTTGGAGCTTTAGACTTGGAGCTTAAAGGAGTTCTTTCTTCTTTTAGAATAGAAATACTTAGAATGAGAAGAGTTTAGGCTATTAGGGAATAAAACCCTACTAAAAATTGTCAAAATAACCTCACTTAAGAGTTAAAAGTGTGTGTAATTATAGAAATACCCCTGGGATTTAATTAGAAAAAAGTTGATAAAAGACTCTGCTTCAGGTTCCACGGGTCCTTTCCACAGAGCGTAGAAATAACCATGGCTAATGGATTTGAGTCGTGGTTTCTAAGCCAAAAGTCAGGCTACAGATGAGTTTCTAAAACTCAACAGGACGACCCGTAGAAACTTCTATGAGTTGTGGGACCCACTCATGGTTCCTGGGAAAATTGGTAACCCTAAGTCTGAGTTCCACGAGTTAGTTTCATGACTCACGGAACCGTACACGGATTGTGAACCCAACTCATGGTTCTCAGACCTAAGGAAGATCTGCAGGACTGGATTCACGGGTCACTTCCACGACTCGTGGTTCTATCTATGGCTCGTAGACTTGACTCGTGATCCCTGGGAGTTTCAGAATGTACAGGGATTCTAAGTTTAAAAACTAAATTGAATTCCAGGGTTTTACATTATCTCCCCTTGGAATTATTTGTCCTCGAATGAAGACTAATCAAGGAAAACTGGAGAGAAAACAGCCCAAGCAAACAACAAAACATGAAAACCAAGGAACAAACATTAGTACTGAACTTTTAACTTAAAACATGATTGAACTAACTTCGAAAAATATGAATGCATGCAAGGACCATGAAGGAAACTGATGGGATAGAATCAGAGGGACATACTAAGGAGGAAACTATTACCTCAAGTTGAAACTGAGTCGTAAGGAAAGAGATGAGGGTACTTGGCTTTCATGGCTACTTCTGCTTCCCAAGTAGCTCCCTCAACTAGCTTATTTCTCCAAAGGACCTTCATCGAAGCGACCTCTTTGTTTCTCAACCTCTGAATCTGACGATCAAGAATCTCCACGGGAACTTTCTCATAAGTAAGGATATCCTTCACACTCACATCCTCCAAAGGAACAATCATGGTTGGATCACCAACACACTTCTTCAATAAAGAAACATGGAAAACCGGATGAACCACATCTAAATCTGATGGCAAATCCAAGTCATAAGCCACACTACCAACTCTCTTCAGAATCTGATAAGGACCTACATAGTAGGGAATGAGTTTTCTTTTCTTACCAAATATCATCACACCCTTCATGGGTGACACCTTTAGAAACACCCAATGATCAACCTCAAATTCCAACTCCCTTTTCCTCACATTCACATATGATTTCTGTCGACTCTGAGTGGTTTTCAACCTCTCTCTAATGATTTAAACCTTCTCCATAGTCTCATAAACTGAATCTGGACCAATCAAATCTGCCTCACCTACCTCAAACTAACCAATAGGAGATCTGCACCTCTGCCTATAAAGGGCCTCATAAGGAGCCATCTGGATGCTAGAATTAAAGATGTTGTTGTAGGCAAACTCGATAAGAGGTAAGTGATCATCCCAATTACCTTTGAAATCAATCACACAAGTTCTCAACATATCCTCCAAAGTATGAATAGTATGCTCTACCTGGCCGTCCGTCTGTAGGTGAAAAGTTGTGCTAAGCTTAACCTGAGTACCAAGACCTTTCTAAAATGTCTTCCAAAACTGGGATGTAAATTGAGTACATCTATCTAAAATGATAGACAATATAACACCATGCAATCTTACTATCTCAAGAATGTAGAGTCTGGCATAATCATCTACTGAATCCATAGTCTTAACTGCCAAGAGGTAGGATGACTTAGTCATCCGATTGATAATCACCCAAATAGAATCATGTTGCCTTCGAGTACGAGGCAAACCAGTAATGAAGTCCATATTGATTGCTTCCCACTTCCAAGTAGGAAGATCAATATCCTGAGTAACACCACCCGATTGTTGATGCTCTACCTTCACTTGTTGACAGTTGGGACACTTAGCCACAAAACCTGCTATGTCCCTCTTCATGCCATTCCACCAATAGACTTCCCGTAGGTCATGGTACATCTTGGTGGCACTGGGGTGAATAGAATACCTGGAGCTATGAGCCTCTACCAAAATCCACTCTCTCAACCCATCTATGTCAGGAACACACAATCGACCCTGATATCGAAGTACACCATCTCCCCCTTGGGAGAAAACCACTACCCTTTGCTGATGGACTGTACCCTTCAATTGGTGCAAAATAGGATCACTGTCTTGCTTTTATTTCACTTCAGCTACCAAAGATGATTTGAAACCATTTTGAACAATAATACCACCTTTTTGTCGAATCCATAAGGCGAACTCCTAATCAAGCAAGTCGATGAACATCCTTGGCCAATTACTTTTTTCTCTTCTCAACCGAAGACACACTACCCATTGACAAACTACTAAGTTCATCCGCCATGACATTGGCCATATCCGGATGGTAAAGCACACTCATATCATAATCCTAAAGAAGCTCAAGCCAACTCCTTTGACGAAGATTCAATTCCTTTTGAGTGAACACATACTGAAGACGCTTATTATTAGTGAATACATCCATATGGATACCATACAAGTAGTGTCTCCAAATCTTTAAAGCAAAAACCACGACCGCTAAATCAAGATCATTAGTAGGGTAGTCCTTATCATGAATCTTAAGCTGTCTCGAAGCATAAGCAATCACTTTACCATATTGTATCAACACACAACCCAAACCAATATTAGAAGCATTACAATACACAACAAAGTTATCATGGCCATCAGGTAGTTGTGGTTAATCTAGTCTTTAATTCCTGAAAGTTCTTCTCACATAGATTAGACCACTAAAATTTATCCTTCTTTTGAGTCAACCGAGTCAACAGGGCAGCAATGGAAGGAAACCTTTTCACAAATCTCATGTAGTAACCAGCCAAACCCAAAAAGCTCCTAATATTAGATGGGAAAGTGGGTCTAGGCTAGTTCTTTAATGCCTCGATCTTTTGGGAATCAACTTGAATACCATCTATAGTCACAATATGACCTAGGAAGGCAACATATTGCATCCAAAACTCACACTTGCTAAACATAGCAAATAACTGTCGATCCTTGAGAGTTTACAACGCCACTCTCAAATAGTCTGCATGCTCCTCCTTACTCCAAGAATAGATAAGAATATCATTAATGAAAACAATCAAAAACATATCCAAATACTATTTGAACACACGGTTCATCAAATCCATAAAGGCTACAGGAGCATTCGTCAATCCAAAAGATATAACCACAAATTCATAATGACTATACCGAGTTTTGAAGGTTGTCTTCAGATTATCATACTCCCAAACACGAAGCTGATGATAACCGGACCTAAAGTCAATCTTAGAGAAGAAATTGGCACCCTGAAGCTGATTGAACAAGTTATTATCTTAGGAATGGAATACTTATTCTTGATTGTGACCTTTTTCAACTGACGGTAGTTGATACACATTCTTTGGGAACCATTTTATTTCGCATGAATAAGACTGGATCACCCCATAAAGAGATGTTGGGTTGAATGAAACCCTTATCAAAGAGGTTTTTCCACTGATCCTTCAATTCCTTATGCTCCACGGGAGCCATTCTGTAGGGAGTAATAGAGATATGATACGTATATGGAAGAAGATCTATTCTAAAGTCGATCTCCCACTTGGGAGGGACTCTAGACAAATCTTTGGGAAACACTTGTGAAAACTCATTCACAATAGAAACTGACTACAGAGATAAGGTTTTGTACTCTTTGTCCACAACCTGAACTATATGATAAACATAACCCTTAGAAATCATCTTCTTAGCCTTAAGATAAGATATGAAATGACCCTTCGAGGATGAAGGACTACCTTGCCACTCTACGACAGGTTTATTTGCTAACTTGAAACTTACAACTCTAGTATGACAATCAACTGAGGCATAACAAGTATACAACCAATCCATACCAAGAATAACATCAAAATTAGCAATACCAAGAATAACATCAAAATCAACCATCTCCAACTCTACTAGATCCACTGAAGTGACTCTATAAAGGATTGAGATAGGGCAATGTCAGTAGATTCTCTTGGCTAGGATTGACTCACCAATAGGAGTATAAGAACAAAAGGGTTTAAAGAGCTGATCAGGACTAATCTCGAACTTGCAAGCAACATAAGGAGTCATAAAAGATAAGGAGGCACCGGGGTCCAATAAAGCATACACATTAAGAGAGAAGACTTTAAACATACCAGTAACAATGTCCAGTGAATTATCCTAGTCCTGGTGAGAGGACATAGCATAAAGGCAGTTCTGGCGCTGACCACCAGAACTAGAAGCAACGCCCTGCTGGGCCGGTTGACTTCCTAGGGCTGTTGGGGCAGACTGAGTCCTTCTACCTCCAGGTACCTTCTTAACTGAAGGGCAATCCTTAATCTTGTGTACAACCTGACCACACCCAAAGCATCCATCTAAACCATCTAATCACTCACCCGAATGACTTTTACCACACTTGTTTCAAGAAGGGTAAGAAGTCCCCTTGTCAATACTCCCTTGCAAATAGGAACCATATCCTCTACCACTCTGATCATGATGAGGCCTGGGGGACTAGGTAAGAGCACAAGCTGAAGAATGAATGGGTCTTGATGATCTCTTCTGAAAGGAAGAGTGATACCCGCCTCCAGACCTATGATGGCTAAAACATGAACCCTCTGATCTAACCCTCTTGTTCTCCCTTATCATCTTCCTCAACTTGTCTCTCTTGATCTGTTGGGCATGAGTCATAAGTTGAGAAATATCCATATCACCTAAACGCATCATGTACCTATACTCCTTCTTTACCAAATCTGATACTCCATAAACATACTTACTCATCTCATCCCATGGGTCAGCCACCATGGAAGGAACATACCTAGAAAGCTGGGTGAACTTCAACCCGTAATCCTGAACCGTTATGGAACCTTGCCTCAAATTTATGAACTCTATGTCCTTAGCTTGCCTCAACTCTCTCAGTAAGAACCAATCAAGAAAAGCCTTCTCAAAACACTCCCACGTCATAGGGATCACGTTCCTAGACCTAGCATCCTTCCATTGAGTGAACCAAATATGAGCCACATCCTTGAGTCGATAGGAAGCTAGCTCGACACCATCGACACCAACAACTTGTATCACACAAAAGATCTTCTTTACCTCATCTAAGAAATTTTATGGATTCTCACAAACTTTTGAACCCCAGAACTTAGGTGGATTCATGTGAATGAAATCTCAAACTCGAGCCACTACTCCACCTTGGAGATGGACGAGGATAGAAGCCTTCTGATTGTCCAGAGCGGTCATAATGTAGGCTATCATATGAATAGCATTTCTAAACTCTATATTTTGGACCTCGGGGTCGAGAATCAGAGGATCAAAACATACTTAAAACGTAATTAAAACTGAGACTATGGAGAAACCTCTAAACTATCATAAGAGTTGATGGGACAATACCAAAACTTACTAAGAAATCCAAACAAGGAACATGAAAGAGATAGGTCTAACACTAGCCCTCAGATAAGGAGAAATCGCCAATAGAAATGGATCTCCTGCGATGTCTAGCCATAAGTCTAAGGGAAGGAGCTTGTAATTACATCATCAAAGGATACAGCGCAAGAATATACGTCAGTACTATAGGATGTACTGAATATGTGTGATATACAAGAATATGGTAAAAACATATTTAAAACGTAATTAAAAGAGAGTTCATACATAAAAGAGATATCATAAGTAAATCTCATAGTTTAAAGCTTAAAGCATGAAATAGAATATCATAAGTCTTAAATCTTTATACAGGAGTTTCTCTTAACCGACATAAACCATGATGAGCTACATGGAGTCCAGTGTCATATACCCATACATAAAAAGGTTATCCTAACCGGCCAAATTTAGAACCTTATCATATCATGATCATGTCATAAGCCACAGAGGGCACCTACGGTGGCACATAGTTCTGGGACTAAGGGTACTCTCACTCTGTCCAACTCGGTGCTAAATACTACTCCCAAAACATATACATATAGCTCACATATACTTGTGACATATCTAATGCCAAATCTATTTGAAAGCATAAGGGTATATCTAATACCAATGCAATTCACATAGCTTAGGTAGACATATCTAGATGCCAAACCTTTCATAAAACATAGGGACATATCTAATGTCATGTAATTAATACTTCAAAATCCTTATTACTTAGCATAGTCATAATTCAAAACATACTCTAAATTCATAACTTTAGGAATTAGGCATGCACTTTCATAAATACATAAGGACCTGTTATCTAAACATGCCAATATTCACTTGAAATCATGCAATTCAGTGGAATCATACTAAAAATCAACTTTAATGTATGGGAATTTAAAATCAATTAAGGAACCTCAAATAAATCATAGATAAGTAATGAGAAACCATGAATTTATGCTTTAAAACTGAACCCATAATTTTTTCCCAAATTGGGTAAGAACCCTAATTTCACAAATCCATAAATCAAAGTAAAAATTATGGGTTTTGAGCGTAAGGGTGAAAGGAATCCCTTATTGAATACCCACATACTTTATTGAAGCTTGCTTGGTCTAAGATGAAAAGAAATGGAGGCTTGAACTTGGAGTTTGAGACTTTGAGCATGAAGAAGTTCTTTCTTCTTTTGGAATAAAATTGCTGAGAATGAGAAGAGTTTAGGCTATTAGGGAATAAAATCCTACTAAAAATGGTCAAAACAAAATCACTTAAGAGTTAAAAGGGTGGGTAATTATAGAAATACCCTTGGGATTTAAATAGAAAAAATCTGATAAAAGACTCGGCTTCAGGTTCCACGGATCCTTTCCATGGATCATAGAAGTAACCACGGCTCGTGGATTAGAGTTGTGGTTTCTGAGCTAAAAGTTAGGCTGCGGATGAGTTTCTACGACTCAACAGGATGACCCATAGAAACTTCTACGAGTCATCGAACCCACTCGTTTTTCCTGGGAAAATTGGTAACCCTCAGTCTGAGTTCCATACAACAACTCATGGAACCATCCATGGATCGTGAACCCGACTCGTGATTCTCAGACCTGAGGAAGATCTGCAGGACTGGATTCACGGGTCACTTTCACGACTCGTGGTTCTGTCCACGGCTCATGGACTTGACTCGTGATCCCTGGGAGTTTCAGAATTTTTAGCGATTCTAAGTTTAAAAGCTGAATCAAATTTTGGGGTGTTACATGCGTGGTGTGATCATACAATATGTGTATGTAGAGATAAATGCTGATGAAAGAGTATATTAAGGGATTGGGTCAGGTTCAGTGCAAAATTGGGCTGGGAATTAGTTGTTGGGCCAAGATGTTGGCTAAAAAATGAGGGAAATAAAAGATTTAAAGGATGGCCCCAATTTGCAAAAATATGGTCAGACTCAATTTAAGAGGTCACCAAAATAAACTGATTAAGTGAAATTCGGCCATAATTCAAAATACAATAATTAAATCTCTAATTAATTAGACGAGCTTCTAACTTTAACAATTAACAATAATTATCTTATAAGTGTAATTATTTTATTTAAAACCAAGAAACTAATGATACGATTAATTTCTTATTTCAAATAATTTTAAGGAACAATAAAACATCTTTACTTTAAAACATGATTTCCACTCGAGATAATTGCTAAAAAAAATCTTTAAGTGAAACTTATATGATTCTACATAATTAAATATATAATATATTTATTTCACCTAAAAATCATAAAATTAACCTCAAATTTATTTTGAAGATCGTTTCATCTTATAAAAATTATTATTTAAAAATAATAGAAGCTCTAAATTAATTAAGAAATCAGGAGCAAAAAAATTTAGTGTCAACAAGAGGTATGGGCTACTTGAGTGTCAACAAGACGTATGGGCTACCATTGCCAAAAATAACCCAACATGGGTAAAACTTTGTAAAACTAGTATATTCAAGAGGAATGTCATAATGGAAACCAAATTATGGTGTAGTTTTAGCATGACACGACTCCCTATAACTAAATCTGAAAATAGTTATACTCCAAACAAAGTGGTATTTGCTACGACAATTGCAAGTGGACCCTCCTTTAATTTGGGGAATATATAGTTGGAGAGGTCATGGACAGATCCCCTCAGAGTGCCACCTCATTTCCTTTTACATACATGAATACTCAAATGTTCAACAAGGAGGGTGTCCTGTCAATGTCTCAATATGAATCTAAGTTCATGAGAACATTGTTGGTGGACATCACAAAATTGAAAAAAGGAAGTGAATTTAGCAACCGACATAGGTGGGGAAGTGCATTTACATTACAGGGCTACACCCTCGCAAGAGAGTACTCATACTAAGGTGCCTCTTAGCACCTATGACCCCAACAATGTTCCTTCTTCATCAGTCACAACATATTCCTTTCTAGAAGAAGCAACTTCTGGGCCTATGCCCCCATCTGTCGCTCTACCTAAAGCTCCATCCATATTTTTCAGGGTGTTCAAAAGAGATTATTTAGTGGATTTAGAAACAAAGAATGAATATGCTTACAGAAAATCCAAGATCCTTGCCTCCCGGGTAACGACTAATATGACCAAGGCTCTTGAAACCTTGAACCCTATGAAGGAGGTTGTGAATAAGAATCATGAGCTTGCCACAACTTGGCTTGACACATTAGAACAAAGGCTAGTATACCTAGAGAGAAATTCCTTAGCCACTGAGGTCGAGAAATTGAAGAAAAAGTTAGCCCAATCACAAGCCATTATTGTTGCGCTCCAGTCTAAGGAGCTTGATGAATAGGTCTTCTTAGCTATTGTTTCTTCCTCCAGCATCCTCATTGAGTCCCCTATTATCAACTTTTTTAACCTACCTCCACCTTCAAAAAAGGGTAAAAAGGTGGTGGAGACATGGTATGAGACCTATGAGTGTGCCTTAGAATAAACCAAGAAAGAGTTGGGTGATGGGTTGACCACAACAAAGGATGGCTTGTTTAGGTTGGCCTATAAGAGGTCTCTGCAAGACATTTATGAGCATCCACGACCTATTATAGATGTATTTTATACTTCTATGGTAGAGACATTCCCAGATACGCCTGCCAACTAGTGCGCTTCGTGTACCATAGAGAGTTGTAAACCTCACTCATGTCATTTATTTCATTTTGATGCATTGGGGACCCTACATATGTGATGACCCTCTAGGTCATATTCTATTTTTCATCCTTTTTATACATTTCAATCTTTCCCTTAGCGGCTACAGGTCATTTATGACTCTCTGGGACTGACGGTTCAGTGCCCAGGCCGTTCGTTAGGTCGTTATGACCATTTCCCTGTTCTAAAACTTGAACTTAGAAAATCTTTGAATTTGGTCAACTTTCTTGGTAAACATGCTCAAAATCAAATTCTAACAGTTCCGTTGGCTCCATAACGGGGATTTTGGTCTAGTAGGACCATTGGTCTGGGTCTGAGTGATTTTGGTTTGGTTTTGTGTTGCTTTCTGTGTTTTCAAGCCAGTTTGGCTGGTAGGGTTGACTTTGGTCAATATTCGGAGAAGACGGTCTCGAATAAAAATTTTGTCCATGCTATTAGCTCTGGAATGTCGACTTTGGTCTAGGGGAACCTTTGGTTTGGGTCCCGGGGCTTTCAGACTTATTTTGGGATATTGAGTTAGGAATTAGTTTTGGGTATGGGGACCACTTTTACTTAAAACGATCTTCGTTGGTAAATTATTTGATTCCATTGAGTCTGGAATGTCGTTTTGACTCAAATAGCTCTATTGGTTTGTGAGTATCGGATTCCGGTCGTGCCCGAAATACCCCGGAGATGTTTGGAAAACTGCTGGTTTTTGTTGCAGGCCAGGCCCACGGCGCCAGCCTGTGGCCAGGCCCTTTAAATTCTTGTTTTTCATGATTTTCAGCTTATTTCTTTCACTTCTTTCAACTCCAACTTCATTTTTCTCAACTCTAGTTACTCAAGAACAGTGTGGGCTCGTGGGAATTCTCCAAATTATCGTTAATCTCACTCCTTTATTGTTGGTAAGCCTCTTTTTCTTTTAAGTCTTGTTCTTCTCTTCAAGCTCAAAAACCTTCATGGTTGAGGATCTTACAAGCTTGATTTTTCTTAAGTTAAAGCTGCATTGGAGAGCTTGATTGTTCATGGTAGTTATAGTTCTAGTCCGTGGTCGATTCTTGCTTCTAAATTGGTACGTTTCCGCCCTTGAAAATTGCAATTCTCCACTTTTGTTCTCATGAATTAGTAGTACTTCGGGCCTATTTTGAGCCCCGAAATGAACTCTGTTTGCGCTCAAATTTTGAGCAAGGGTCCCTAAATTTGGTGCGGACATAATTGGGAATTTTATTTTATTATTCACTTTGCGGGTCCCGAGGGTCTTTTTCGATCTGATTTTTAGACCAATTTTCCGTATAGCAATATGGGTGTAATTTTTCTTGTCTTGATACCTAGATTATGTTCTTGATAGTGTGGCACCTTTCTGAGGCTGTTCGAAAGGGGAAGGCACATGAGTGATGGTTAATGTTTGCAGTTCGGCCCTGAGGTAGGTTACGGTTTACTTTCTAGACTGAGTTTAGTTAGATTATATATATTTATATGTTACTGGAACGTTAGGTTGGATATTAGATAGATTTACGCTTAAATCCTGTTTATCACTTTAATTGGCCATTTTGGATTTTAGTATAGAATTGTTATGTTATCCTTAGCCTAGGAGCTTGTAGTATCTTTATGGTTAGTATAGAATCTTTAGTATGCTTTTAGGTGGTTTTAAAGGTAGAGTAGTGATTCTCGGTGCTTTTTGCTTTATATTTGGTATCTTTTCACTTTATTCTCTCATTATGTGTAAATATGGGCCCGAGGCCATATCCTGGATTTGGACGGAGTTCCAGGTCAGTTTCTCTTGGTTTGGAGGGGGATCCGCCCTTTTTAACTTGTTTTGTGTATTTTTTATGAATATGGAAATTTATATGCTCATACTGCATTGTCATGATAATCGATACGGAAAAAAATATTCTTAAGGCTTTTTGGTCCTACACTTGATAATTATTGGGTCTTCATGATATTTTGGCTTTTAAAAGGATTGCTTTTGAATTGTTACTGATTTTGGGAGGAGAAGGGAAAAATACTACTTTATATGCATACGTTGATGAGTCTGAGGTTAAATTCTGGGTGCCCGATGTATTATCTCGGGTTTTACTTTTATGCATACGTTGTTGAGTCCGAGGTCCTTTCCGGGTGCCCGATGCTCAATTTTGGGTTTTTCCTTCCTGCACTCATTTGATAAGCTCGATGTTCCAACCCCAGTGCTCGAGTACTAGATACCGGGTTTGACTTGTATACATTCATACATTACATCATTGTTGTATCACATTGCATTTGCTTTGGGTGCGTTTGGATTGTTGGCTGATTTGAGTTGATTTTGTTATTACTTCACCTTTTATTGTTTTGGTTGTTTTGATTTTTTACTTTATAACTAGATTTAAGTGGATCTCTGTATTTTAACTGCTTTTCTGTATCTTATTATTTATATATTATTTTTCTGCTCTCGATAGGCCTATGATGCCTACTGAGTACCCATGGTCTTGGTACTCATACTATACTCTGCATCTTTTTCTGATGCAACACCTAGTACGAGCCACCCTCACTGATCTTCCTATTGTTCGAGTCCTGTTGCAATTCGGATCGCGGTGAGCTAACGGTGCTTTTGGAGACTTTACATGCTTTCCATCTTGTACATCCTGTCTATATTTTATATTTTGGACAGACATATATTCCTTACTTTAGTCGCTCTTGTACTTGTGACAGCAGGTCCGAGTTGGTTCTCATGTATGTTTTATCTATTCGGTCACTTTAGGGCCATCGTTTGTATATTTTTTACATTGGTATTTATATATGCTATTGGCCCTGTATTTTCTTTATATCTTTCATTTTTCCTTAGTTTTATTGTTATTATTATCTTCTGCATCATTAGGTTTGGCTTACCTACTGGGAGGTTACGTAGGTGCCATCATGGCCCAATTTTGGGTCGTGCGAGAGTGGTATCAGAGCCCTAGGTTCA
Source organism: Jaltomata sinuosa (assembly GCA_003996215.1). Classification (NCBI taxonomy): domain Eukaryota; kingdom Viridiplantae; phylum Streptophyta; class Magnoliopsida; order Solanales; family Solanaceae; genus Jaltomata; species Jaltomata sinuosa. The sequence goes on along the minus strand of QJPP01001965.1, from coordinate 98,602 downwards.
CCAGTCTCACCAGTACAGAAGCAAGTGTCTAGTAGAGTCTCGTAGATCGGTACAATGACGTCTGTATCCTATCTGTGAGAGGCTATAGGACGTTCCTAAGAAAGATTCAATCTTGTTTGATTCCTGATCGTGCGTCCTTGACTCCATCAACTTCTAAAACATCAATTGTCCATTCCTCCTCAGATACCTTGGATGAGTATGACAATGGGTGATGATGAGGCTCCTATGCCTGTTACAGCAGTGCTTCCTTCAGCCCTGATATTTCAAAGTATGGGCTTACCGCTTCAGCTAAGAGGGGGTTTGGGGATAGCCCAACATCTGGTATGATATATTGCCACCCCAGTTCCTCAGGGAATCATGGCTTGGTCTCTGAGTCTTTTAGAGGATGTATCTATATCACGGTTAGGGGCAGCACCCAGTTCTTCAAGAGGTGCTTTGGCTAGGTTTAAGGTTACGATTTCCCCTACCTTAGACTTTGCGTTTATCGGTTATAACTGTATTAATTGGAATTCTTGGATTGGGTATTCTAGGTTGGCACCCAAGACCTTGCCCGCTTCTTCCGCAGTCTTATTTCTTGATTTGGTTGTAGTATTTGATCTAATGTCATAGTATTACCCTTATGGCCCTGTGTGGACCTTGTATATGCCTTTGGACCATAAATGGTGGGATATTTGGGGGTGTCTGTGAGTCTCGGACATTGAGTTGTGAGTTTAGGTTGGTTATATATGTTGTAGAGCTGATTGTGCCTGTGCAGGGCCGATAGGTCAATTATGAGGCATTGGGATATTATTTGTCTGCGATCATACCATTCATGCAAAGGGACTATCTATATATTTTACTATTGTTTTGTCTATGAGCCTACTATTAATGGTTTTCAAAAACTTACATGGCCTCGAGGTCCCATTTTTTGGTAAACTGATTATAAAAAGGATTGGGAACTGACTTTATGGATCTTCTTTGAGTAAAAAGGGATTTTATGATGATTTTATCACTGATTTTCATACTTTTACAAGGCTCGGATATATCATAGCACTATATATAATTTTATTATAGATTTAGTCCCAGATATGCCCCGGGCATCCTGTTTAGGGTTTGAGATTTGCTGTTACTGTTTTAGACCTAAGACCCTGAGCAGTTATACTTTGAGATTTCATAATTTTTTGTATGTGGTCGAGGAATTCTATGGATCTTGTTGATCAGAACTAAGTGTCTACGAGCTGCGAGTGCCGAAGGAGGTACATACAACACTATTGTTATACCTAGCTCCATCATATCATTCATATTGTGCTTGGATCCTTATTTTTTATCCACTCAGTGTGTGCTCTGGTTATATGGGACACCGAAGGGATCGTTTTCTCTTGTGTATGTTCCTCGGGTGTAGGGATGCCCATTGGGACTGTAGGTACATTAGCATGTGCTATCTTCTTGTAGTGCTAGTTAGCAGCCGTTCGATCAATTATGGATTTTCTATTCTATCCTTTGGTTATCCTTGTGAGATCATTGTTTATGCATGTGTTTTTCTCGGTAGTTGAATTTTTTAGTAGTAGATGAGGTTTGTTGTTTTTGGGAGGTGTCTACCTTGGGTTTTGACTCGTGGGCAGGTCTTGTTAGCTTTATTTTTTATTTTCCTCATGGTTCTAGAATTGGGTTGTGTTTCTTATTCTAGCGACCTTAGGTGGTTGTTTCCTAGGTCGTTATCTAGCGTTAGATATGAGCCTTTCTATTGGTATGGTGTGGTTTTGGTAGCTTTGTATTAAGGGAGGTTGTCTGTCTTAAGAAGCGTGGTGATGGTTGAGGGCAGTGAGTATTGGTTGGCTTTTCTTTTCTCGGGAGGTTAGGATCAACCTTTGTCAATGGTTAGATTAAGAAGTTAGCAGGTTTATGGGTTGTTCTCAATGTTTTCTTCAGTTTCCTATCTGGTTGAGTTTTGATCGTAGCCTTCTTGTTGACTTTTGACTTTAGAATAGTGGGTAAGTTTTTACTGTGGCATGGTGGTTAAGTATGGACTATAGTGTTGTGGTTGAATTGGGCATTCAACCTATTCTTTTCTTGCCATGTTGTGTGTTGAAAGTATAGAAGAAGAAGCTAAGGGAATAGCTTCAGGTTTTATTTGAGAGAGAGTCTGTCAGGTTTGGTGTATCTTTGGAAAGGATTTCATTGGGTTTGAAAAATGGGAAAGATGACTTCTTGCATATATATATATATATATTTATATATATATATATATATGGGTTACTAGTAGCTGACTAAGGGTATGCTTTGGTTTGCGAGTTGATGACTTGATTCGACCGACTACAGAGTGCAATGGCATTGTACCTAAGGTAAATCCGAGGGCAGGGTTCCTTCTAGTAGAGGTCGAGGTGGTACGCTTTTCCAGTGCTACTTTTGGGAGCTTGTTGCATCAGCTGTGATTACCTTGCTACATTCTTGAGAGGGCCCAAGTTTCTGTAGCATCTATGGGTTGGGCAAACTTTACATTCAGATCCTGGTGGACTCTGGTTCCTAAGTATTCATCGACAGCGTACGGGTCTACTCATGGGTTTGACAGAGTCATTGGTAGGTAAACTAGAGTTGGGTTTCAGAATCATGTGTTAGAAGACTACTTTGGGTGGTTCGTTGATAGTTCTCTTCGGTTGCAGTTTATTGTTTCAGAAGGCAGTGCGTGCGGATAACTTAGCTTCCCTATTTCAGTTCTGGATTGGTGGTTGGCCGTGGACATCCACTCTTTGGCTAACCATCAGATTGAGTTGGACATTTTAGACCTCAGCGGTGTTCTTATTAGTAAGAGGTTCATTCTACTTCGGGTAGACAGAATCTGCAGTGTTGTATTGTATATGATCCGATTGTGCGGGTTGAAGTCGGCTGGGCTACTTTAGGTTCTAATGGTACCTTAAGATTGATGGTTGCCTTGGTGATTTTAAAAGTTAGAGGTTGGAATGGGTTGGTTCTCTGAGAGGTCATCTATTATATGCGATTCCAGTGTTGTTTACGCTCTGCCAGTGTGGGTCAGGAGTTTGGTATGTTGTATGCTTCAGAGTTATTAGTTTGTGTGCAGATATAGTAGAGCAGTTGTTTCGGGCCAAAGGGGTGAGTTAGAGGGTTAAGACTTTGCTGACATCTAGGTGGCGACCCTAGACTTCAGGTACCCTTCCTTTGTCTACAGGGTGTTTGACATGATATTCGCGGCATGGTGGACAGCTCCTTGAGGTGAGACTAGTAAGGTCATCTTAAAATTTGATTAGTGTTCGAGTGTTTGGAGCAGCAGCGGTATTTTTGAGAGTTTGGAGGGTAGTTGATGGCTACGGACTGTGTGGCAGGCTTACCACACTCCTTGCAGGGTCTTGGTTTTGGTTTGGGTCTTTTGGGTAGGTTGCCTTTGTCCATTCGATTTCAGTCAGTTCAGACTTGGCACGGTTCAGCGAGGCTGGGATCGTTCTACGGTCATCAGGTTCTCCATCGACACAGGGTGCTCATGCATGCCTTTTTCCATCCCTAGTGTGCAAGCTTCAATCAAGTTCAGACGGTTGGTTCAGATAGTTGGTTCAGATGGGTTCAGATAATGAGGTTGGTCTTAGAAAAAGGGTTCGTCCAATGGTTGATGGTCGTTTATGGTAGAACTACTATGGTTTTTGAGGATGCGCTTCGAGTTAGTATTTTGGATGTCAAAGGATAGTTAGCTATAACTTAGTTGGATTAAATTTGAGTATAAAGGTGACTTCGCTCGTTGTTGAGTATAATAAAAACTATGAGTCTCCAGTATAACTATTGATACTTCGAGAGGGGCTCGAGGGTTCTACTTATTTGTAGCTTCATCATTGCGATGCAACAGAATTCAGGTCAGAATAAAGGGTTTTTGCGGATCAGCAGGTTTATGAGTTAGAGTTTTGGTTGGTGATCCTATGGGGTGAACTTCGTTGCGGTATCAAAGATTCGGGTTCGTTGTGTCGATCGCCTTGGATCCCTGGTTTCAATGTTGTGTTGGTGCTTCCGGTTGAGATTCTTGAGTGCCAGTTTGGTTGGGAGATCTTTAGAGGATTTATAGTTAAAGGTTGGTGTCTAATTTGGCTAGTGAGGTATTAGGGGTTGGTAGTTTTCCTTTGGTTTATCTCTGTGGGGTGCCGTTTGGTTGGAGAGGCTCCCCGCATTTTCGAGAGAGTGGTGCGGGCTTAGTATCCCTCTTCGTTTGAGTTTTTTGGTACTATTTTTTTTCTAACTTTCACGAATGAAAGTTCTTTTAGTAATGGATGTTGTAATGACCCTTCAGGTCATTTTTTGTATTTTGAACTTTCCCTTAGAGGCTACAAGTCATTTTTGACTTGCCGGGACTGACTGTTTGGTGGTCGGGCCTTTCGTTAGGTCGTTATGACCATTTCCCTATTCTAAAACTTGAACTTAGAAAATCTTTGACTTTGGTCAAGTTTCTTGGTAAACATGCTCATAATCAAATTCCGACAATTTCATTCGCTCGGGAACGGGAATTTTGGTCTAGTAGGACCATTTGTCTGGGTCTGAGTGCTTGCGGTTTGGTTTTGTGTTGCTTTCAGTTTTTTCAAGCCAGTTTGGCTGGTAGGGTTGACTTTGGTCAACATTTGAACAAGACGGTCCCGGATGGAAATTTTGTCCACGTTATTAGCTCCAAAATGTTGACTTTGGGCTAGGGGAACCTTTGGTTTGGGTCCTGGGATTTCCGGACTTGTTTTTGAGTATTGAGTTCCGATTTAGTTTTGGGCATGGGGATCACTTTTCCTTAAAATGATCTCCATTGGTAAATTTGTTGATTCTATTGAGTCTGAAATATCGTTTCCAGTCAAATAGCTCTATTGTTTTGTGAGTATCGGGTTTCGATCGTGCCCGGAATCCCCCAGAGAAGTTTGGAAAACTGCTGGTTTTTGTTGCAGGCCAGGCCCACGGCGCCACCCTACGGCCAGCCCCTTTAAATTCTTGTTTTTCATGATTTTCAGCTTATTTCTTTCACTTCTTTCAACTTCAACTTTAATTTTCTCAACTCTAATTACTCAAAAACAGTGTGGGCTCGTGGGAATTCTCAAAATTATCGTTTATCTCGCTCCTTTATCGTTGGTAAGCCTCTTCTTTTTCAAGCCTTGTTCTTCTCTTCAAGCTCAAAAACCTCCATGGTTGAGGCTCTTACAAGCTTGATTTTTCTTGGATTAAAGCTGCATGGGAGAGCTTGATTGTTCTTGGTAGCTGTAGTTCCGGTCCGTGGTCGATTCTTGCTTCCAAATTAGTACGTTTCTTCCCTTGAAAATCGCAATTCTCCACTTTTGTTCTCATGAATTAGTAGTACTTGGGGGCTGTTTTGAGCCTCAAAATGAACTCCGTTTGCGCTCAAATTTTGATCATGGGTTCCTAAATTTATCACAGACATAATTGTGAATTTTATTTTCTGTTTTTCTACACGAGCCCCGAGGGTCATTTTTCGACCCGATTTTCGGCTCGATTTTCCGTATAGCAATATGAGTGTCATTCTTATCGTCTTGACACCTAGATTATGTTCTTTATACATGGTAGCTTTCTGAGGCTGTTCAAAAGGGGAAGGCACAAATGTGAGGGTTCGTGTTTGCAGTTCAACCCCGAGGTAGGTTACGATTTACATTCTAGACTGAGTTTAATTAGATTATATATATTTATATGTTACTAAAACATTAGGTTGGATATTAGATAGATTTAGGCTTGAATCCTATTTATCACTTTAATTGGCCATTTTTTATTTTAATTTAGAATTGTTATGTTATCCTTAGCCTAGGAGCTTGTAGTATCTATATGGCTAGTACATAATCCTTAGTATGCTTTTAGGAGGTTTTAGATGTAGAGTAGAGATTCTCGGTGCTTTTTGCTTTATTTTCGGTATCTTTTTGCTTTATTCTACCGTTATGTTTAACTGTGGGCCCGAGGCCATAGCCTGGATTTGGACGGAATTCCAAGTCAGTTTCCCTTGGTTTGGAGGGTTATTTGCCCTGTTTTGCCTTGTTGTGTGTGTTTTCTCTGAATATGGAAATTTATATGATCATACTGCATTTTCATGATTATCGGTACGAAAAAAAATGATTTTATGGCTTTTTGGTCCTACACTTGACAATTATTGATTTTCATGATCTTTGGGATTTTAAAAGGATTGCTTTGGAATTGTTACTGATTTTAGGAGGAAAAGGGAAAAATACTACTTTATATTCATATGTTGATGAGTCTGAGGTTAAATTCGGGGTGCCCGATGTGTTATCTCGGGTTTTACTTTTATGCATACTTTGTTGAGTCTGAGGTCATTTTCGGCCGCCTCGATGCTCTATTTTGGGTTTTTCCTTCCTGCACTCATTTGATAAGCTCGATGTTCCATACCGAGCACCCGAGTACTAGATACCGGGTTTGACTTGTATTTATTCATACATTACATCATTGTTGCATCGCATTGCATTGGCTTTGGGTGCGTTTGGATTGTTGGCTGATTTGAGTTGATCTTGTTATTACTTCACCTTTTATTGTTTTGGTTGTTTTGATTTTTGACTTTATAACTAGATTTAGGTGGATCCCTGTATTTTAATTTCTTTCCTGTATCTTAATATTTAGATATCATCTTTCTGCGCTTGATCGGCCTATGATGCCTACTGAGTACCCGTGGTCTTGGTACTCATACTACACTCTGCATCTTTTTCTGATGCAGCACCTAGTACGATCCACCCTCACTGATCTTCCTGTCGTTCGAGGCCTATTGCAATTTGGATCGCGGTGAGCTCCCAGCACTTTTGGAGACTTTACTTGCTTTCCATCTTGTACATCCTGTCTATATTTTGTATTTTGGATAGACAGAGTCTGTTGTATAGTGACACCATGTCACACCCCGAGGATACCCCTAAAACGTAACACGGGAAATGGGACCACAAGTGCCCCAAGCTAACCCTTGGTCATAGCATAACTCAGACATATCAAATAAGCATAGCGGAAGCATAATAAACTAGATAAATCAATCCATAAGATAAAGTCAAGATGAACATGATTCGAAGAAGACCTGAATATTATCTATTTCTGAAAAGCCTCTACACATGACATAAGGAGTTGCTAGGACAAGATCCTAGCTAACTCAAGGTACGAAAGTATGTAACCAACAACTAGTTAGAATCATAACTAGCCCTCGAACAATGAGGACTCACCAACACTAACTGGAAACGTCATGCGGTCTCTAGACACGTGCCTGAGAGAGGGAACCTGAATCTGCAACATCAGGAGGATGCAGTGCAAAATATGCGCCAGTACTATAGGATGTACCGAGTATGTGAGATATGCATAATCATGACGAAATCATACTTAAACCATGCTTTAATTGAGTTCGTACATATAAAGAAATAGTACAAGTAAATATCTACATATAAGGCATAAAACGTGAAATAAAGTGACGATTCAAAGTAGAGTATCATGTAACTTATTAGCTTGAAAATAAACATACGGGAGTTTCTCTTATCCGACATAAACCATGCTGAGCTACATGGAGTCCAATGTCATGCACCCACACTGAAAAAGATTGTCCTAACCGACCAAGGTTAGAACCATGTTATAACGATCCTTTCATAAGCCACGGAGGGCAACCTACGATCGCAACATAGTTTTGGACTTGGGTTATCTATAACTCTCATCGCTCGGTGCTAAATACTACTCCCAAAATATATAACATGAGGCTCACATACATGTGACATATCAAGATGTCAAAGCTTGTTCATAAACATGTTCATAACCCGGATCTTCATACTAATCACGAATCTTGGTTTAGAAAATGATTCATGAGCATTGATGGCACATCGAGTGTCTTGCATTGCATAATAGTTCATAACTTGAAAACTTGCATGGCACTAGTACAATTTCATAATAACATATACTTTCATAAAACATAGGAACTAGGCATGCACTTGCTTGAAATTCATGAAAGCATACTATCAAATACCCAATTTACTTGAATCAATTTATGCATGTAGGATTTGCCATAATTAGACTTCAATTGAAATAGGAGTTCATATGTAAAAACCCATGCAAAATCATGCAATTTAACAGTAATTTCGTAATAAAATCATGCATGAGAAGGCAATTTGTAGCAAAACCCATAAGAATTGGGTAAGAACCCTAATTTGAAAGTTCATGACATCCAAATAAAGATTTGGGGTTTTGGGCACAAGGGTGGAAGGAACCCATTGTTGATTACCCACATACCTTGATTGAAGCTAACCCACTTGAAATTGAAAAGAAAGGAGACTTGATCTTGGAGCTTGAGACTTGGAGCTTGAAGGAGTTCTTTTTCAGTTTTGGGAGATGAATGAAGATTTGAGGAGCGACATAGGCTAATGAGGTTGAAAACCCTTCTAGAAGTAGTCAAAACGATCTCATTTAGGAGTAAAAAGGGTGGGTAATTATAAAAATACCCCTAGGACTTAATTAAGAAAAAGTTGTTTTAAAACTAGGCTTCAGGTTCCACGGGTCCCTTCCACGGACTCATCACGACTCGTGGACTTGAGTCGTGGTTCCTGAGCCAAAAGTTTTGGCTGTGAACAGGACGACCCGTAGAAACTTCTATGACTCGTGGAACAAATTCTTGGTACCAAGGGAAATGGCCACTCTCTGTCTGATTTCCACGAGTTGGTACCATGATCCGTGAAAACATTTACGAACCATAAAACTGACTCGTGGTCCTCAGACCTGAGGGTGGTCTGCAGGACTGGAATCACGAGTCCTTTCCATGAATCATGGAACTCTCCACAGCTCGTGGACTTGACCCGTAGTCCCTGGAATTTTAAATTCTACAAGTTCTGAGGTTTAAAAAATGAATCGATTTTTGAGGTGTTACAATATCTCCCCCTTGGGATCATTCGTCCTCAAATGAAGACTAAGTAAGTAAACTTGGAGAGAAAATAGCCCAACCAACAACAAAACATGGAAAACCAAGAAATAAACATGAAGACTGAACTTTTAAACTTAAAACATGACTGAATCAACTTCGAGAACAAGAATACATGTTAGGATCATGAGAAAAACTGATGGAATAGAACCGGAGGAACATACTAAGGAGGAAACTATTACCTCAAGCTAAAACGGAATTGGAAGGGAAGAGATGAGGGTACTTGGCTTTAATGGCTGATTCTGTTTCCCAAGTAGCTCCCTCAACTAGCTGATTCCTCCAAAGGACCTTTACCGAAGCAACTTCTTTATTTCTCAACCTCTGAATCTTAAGATCAAGGATCTCCATGGGAACCTCCTCATAAGTGAAACTATCCTTCACACCCACATCCTCCAAAGGGACAATCAAGGTTGGATCACCAACACACTTCTTCAATAAGGAAATATGGAAAACCGGATGAACTTCTTCTAAATCCGATGGAAAATCCAACTCATAAGCAACGCGACCAACTCTCCTCAGAATCCGATAAGGACCCAAAAAATGGGGACTAAGCTTTCCTTTCTTTCCAAATCTCATCACACCCTTCATGGGTGACACTTTCAGGAAAACTCAATCATCAACCTCAAATTCCAACTCCCTTCTTCTTACATCCGCATACAATTTTTGTCAACTCTGAACGGTCTTCAACCTATCCCTAATAAGTTGAACCTTCTCCATAGTCTCATGAACTGAATCTGGACCAATCAAAGCTGCCTCACCTACCTCAAACCAACCAATAGGAGACCTACACCTTGGACCATAAAGTGCCTCATAAGGAGCCATCTGGATGCTAGAATGAAAGTTGTGGTTGTAGGCAAACTCGATAAGAGGTAAGTGATCATCCCAATTACCTTTGAAATCAATCACACAAGCTCTGAACATATCCTCCAAAGTATAAATAGTATACTCTGCCTGGCCGTCCGTATTAGGGTGAAAAGTTGTGCTAAGCTTCACCTGAGTACCAAGAACTTTTTGAAACGATCTCCAAAACTGGGAGGTAAACTGAGTACCTCTATCTGAAATGATGGACAATGGGACACCATGCAATCATACTATCTTCCAGATGTAGAGTCTAGCATAATTGAATATTGAATCCGTAGTCTTAACAGCCAAGAAGTGGGATGACTTAGTCATCTGGTCGACAATTATCCAAATGGAATCATGTTGCCTTCAAGTACAAGGCAAACCTGTGATGAAGTCCATATTTATTGCTTCCCACTTCCAAGTAGGAAGGTTAATATCCTGAGTCATGCCACCCACTCGTTGATGCTCTACCTTTACTTGCTGACAGTTGGGACTCTTAGCCACAAACCCGGCTATGTGTCTCTTTATACCATTCCACTAATAGACTTCTCGCAGATCACTGTACATCTTGGTTGAACCAGGGTGAATGGAATATTTGGAAGTATGAGCCTCAGTTAAAATATGTTGTCTTAACCTATCCACATCTGGCAAACACAATTGACCCTGATAACGAAGCACACTATCTCTCCCTTGGGAGAAAACCTCAACTCTTTGTTGATGGACTGCACCCTTTAGATGAAGCAAAAGAGGGTCACTGTCTTGCGTTGCCTTCATTTTAGCTACCAGAGATGATTCGGAACCATTCTGAACAATAACACCACCTTTTGTCGAGTCCATAAGGAGAACTCCCAACCGATCAAGCCTATGAACCTTCTTAACCAATTCCTTCTTTCCGTATTCAACTAAAGACACACTACCCATGGACAATCTACTAAGTGCATCCACTACAATATTGGCCTTACCCAGGTGGTAAAGCACACTCATATCATAATCCTTAAGAGGCTCGAGCCATCTCCTTTGATGCAGATTAAATTCCTTTTGAGTGAAAACATACTAAAAACTTTTAGGATTGGTGAAAACATCCATGTGCACACCATATGAGTAATGTCTCCAAATCTTCAAAGCGAAAACCACAGCTGCTAACTCAAGATCATGAGTAGGGTAGTTCTTCTCACGAATCTTAAGCTTTCTAGAGGTACAAGCAGTCACTTTACCACGCTGAATCAAAACATAACCCAAACCGATTCTAGAAGCATCACAATACATAACAAAGTCATCTAGGACCTCGGGTAGAGCCAACACTGGAGCTGTGATCAACCTAGTCTTCAATTCCTGAAAGTTCTTCTCACACAAATCAGACCACTAAAATTTAACCTTCTTCTGAGTCAATCGAGTCAAAGAGGAAGCAATGGAAGAAAATCCTTCCACAAATTTCCTGTAGTAACCAGCCAAACCCAAAAAGCTCCTGATATCGGATGGGGAAGTGGGTCTAGGCCAGTTCTTTACTGCCTCAATCTTTTGAGAATCAACTCGAATACCATCTCTAATCACAATATAATCCAGAAAATCAATAGACTGCATTCAAAATGCACACTTGCTAAACTTAGCAAATAACTGCCAGTCTTTGAGAGTCTGCAACACCACTATCCAATGGTCTGCATGCTCCTCCTCACTCCAAGAGTAGATAAGAATATCATCAATGAAAACAATCACAAACTATCCAAATACTGTTTGAACACACGGTTCATCAAATCCATAAAGGCTACAGGAGCATTTGTTTGACCAAAAGACATAACAACAAATTCATAATTACCATACTGAGTTCTAAAAGTTGTCTTCAGAATATCACACTCTCGAACGCAAAGCTGATGATAACCGCATCTAAGGTCAATTTTGGAGAAGAAACTAGCACCGTGAAGCTGATCGAACAAGTCATCAATCCTAGGAATGGGATCCTTATTCTTGATTGTGACCTTGTTCAACTAACGGTAGTCGATACACATTCTGAAGGAACCATCTTTCCTTCGCACAAACAAAACTGGGGCACCCTATGGAGAAATACTAGGCTTGATCAAACCCTTGTCAAGAAGATTCTTCAACTGATCCTTTAACTCCTTAAGTTCCACGGGAGCCATTCTATAGGGAGGAATAGAGATAGTATTCGTATCTAGAAGAGGATCTATCCTGAAGTCGATCTCCCGCTCGGGAGGGACTCCAGGCAAATCTTTGACAAACACTTCTGGGAACTCATTCACGATAGGGACAGACTAAAGGGATGGGGTTTCGGACTCCGGGTCCATAACCCGAACTATATGACAAACATAACCCTTTTAAATCATCTTCCTAGACTTAGGATTATATATGAAATGACCTTTCGAGGATGGGGGACTACCCTTCCATTCTAAGACAGGTTCATTTGAAAACTTGAAACTTACAACCCGAGTACGACAATTAAGCAAAGCATAACAAGCATACAACCAATCCATACCAAGAATAACATTAAAATAAGTCATCTCTAACTCTACTAAATCCATTGAAGTGACTTTATGAAGGACTGATATAGGGCAATTTTGGTATATTCTTTTGGCTAGGACTGACTCACCAACAAGAGTAGACACACAAAATGCTTCTAAAAGCAATTTTGCATAAATTTAAAATTTGCATGCTACATAAGGGGTCACAAAAGATTGGGATGCACCAGGGTCCAACAAAGCATATACATCAAGAGACAAGACTTATAACATACCAATGACAATGTCCAAGGAACTCTCCTGGTCCTGATGAGAGGACATGGCATAAAGGCAGTTCTGGCGCTGACCACCAGAACTAGAAGTTGTGCACTGCTGGGCTGGTCGACCTCTTAAGTCTACTAGAGAAGACTGGGCCCTACTACCTCCCTACCCCTTCTTAGCCAAAAGGCAATCTCTAACTATATTTCTAGCCTGTCCACACCTAAATCATGCACCCGAGCCAAAATGACACTCTCCCGGGTGATTCTTCCCACACTTGTTGCAAATAAGATGGGAAGATCCTTTAGCAACACTCCTTTGAGACTATGAATAAAACCAAATCCCCTACCAGTCTGATCATGATGAGGCCTCGAGGTCTGGGTAGGAGCACTAGTAGTAGAATGAATGGGTCCTGATGACTTTTTCTAAAATGAGGAGCGATGTCTGCTACCAGACCGTTGATGGCCAAAAACTAAACCCTCAGATCTAACCCTCTTATTCTCCCTAGCCATCTCTCTAAGCTTGTCTCCCTTGATTTAGTGGGCATGGGTCATGAGTCTGGAAATATTCATATCATTCAACAGCATAGAGGACCTACACTACTTCTTCACCATATCTGAAACCCCATAGATATAATTGCTCATATGATCCTGTGGGTCATCCACCATAGCAGAAGCATATATGGAGAGTTGAGTGAGCCTCAAGCTATACTCCTGGACTGTCATGGATCCCTGCCTCAAGTTCACAAACTCCTCGGCCTTCGCTTGCCTTAACTCCCTCAGAAAGAACCGATAGAGGAAAACCCTTTTGAAACACTCCCAATTCACAAGGACCTCATCCCTAGATCTAGCATCCTTCTATTGCGTGAACCAGATATGAGCTAAATCCTTGAGTTGGTAGGATCCTAACTCAACACTATCAACCCTAACCACTTGCATAACATCAAAGATTTTCATCACCTCATCAACAAACTTTAGTGGATCTTTATTCACTTTCGAATCCTAAAACTCCGGTGGGTTCATACGGATAAAGTCACGAAATTGGGCTGCTACCCCACCTTAAGGGTGGACGGGGATAGGAATTGTTCATTGGCCTGATTGGCCATGGTCTGGGCTAGCATATGGATGGCATTCTTGAATTCCTCATTCGTGACCTCGGGGGATGAAACTGGAGGAGTAGCATTTTGAGCAGCTCAGTAAGGCATAGCACGTAGAGGCATAATCTTAAGCATACATGGAAAGAATTAGAGGGATATTAGAGTTAAACGCTAACGCACGATGTGATCATGAAAGAAGTGAGGTTTTTCTAAGACATCTCATAGATTCCCTCTCATAAGTGTGGCACGCTTCACACATATGAAAGAGATTCTACTAAATGCGGCTTTCAGACATCCAAGGATTTTTGAACCTGAGGCTCTGATATCAAATTTGTCATGCCCTGAGGCTACCCCCTAGACGTAACATAGGACCTCGGACCACAAGTTCCCCAAGCTAACCCTTGGTCCTAGCATAACTCAGGCATATCAAATAAGCATAGCGAAAACATAATAAATTAGATAACTCAATCCATAAGATAAAGTCAAGATGAACATGATTCGAAGAAGACCCAAATACTATATATGTTTGAAAAGCCTCTACACATGACATAAAGAGTTGCTAAGAAAATACCCTAGATAAATCAAGGTACGAAAGTAAGTAACTAACAACTAGCTAGAATCATAACTAGCCCTCGAATAATGATGACTCACCAATACTGATTGGAAATGGCCTACGGTCTCTAGACATATGCCTAAGGTAGGGAACCTGAATCTGCATCATCAAGAGGATGTAGTGCAAAATATGCATCAGTACTATAGGATGTACCGAGTATGTGAGATATGCATAATGATGATGAAAACATACTTAAAACATGCTTGAAATGAGTTCGTACATATAAAGAAATAGTACAAGTAAATATCAACATATAAGACATAAAATGTGAAACAAAGTCAAGATTCAAAGTAGAGTATCATGTAACTTATTAGCTTGAAAATAAATATGCGGGAGTTTCTCTTAACCAACATAAAGTATTCTGAGCTACATGGAGTCTAGTGTCATGCACCCACACTGAAAAAGGTTGTCCTAACCGGCCAAGGTTAGAACCATGTCATAAGGATCCTTTCATAAGCCACGGAGGGCAACCCTACGGTGGTAATATAGTTTTGGACTTGGATTATCTAGAACCCTCATCGCTCGGTACTAAATACTACTCCCAAAACATATAACATGAGCTCACATATATGTGACATATCAAGATGTCAAAGCTTATTCATAAACATGTTCATAACCCAAATCTTCATACTACTCATAAATCTTGGTTTAAAAATGAATCATGAGCATTGATGGCACATCAGGTGTCTTGCATTGCATAATTGTTCATAAATTGAAAACTTGCATGGCACTAGTCCAATTTCATAATAACATATACTTTCATAAAATATAGGATCTAGGCATTCACTTGCGTGAAATTCATGAAAACATGCTATCAAATACCCAATTTACTTGAATCAATTTATGCATGTAGGATTTGTCATAATTATCTTTTAATTGAAATAGGAGTTCATATGTAAAAATCCATGCAAAATCGTGCAATTTAATAGTAATTTCATAATAAAATCATGAGAAGGCAATTTATAGCAAAACCCATAAGAATTGGGTAAGAACCCTAATTTGAAAGTTCATCAAATCAAAATAAAGATTTGGGGTTTGGGGCACAAGGGTGGAAGGAACCCATTGTTGATTACCCACATACCTTGATTGAAGCTAACCCACTTGAAATTGAAAAGAAAGGAAACTTGATCTTGGAGCTTGAGACTTGGAGCTTGAAGGAGTTCTTTTTCCTTTTTAGGAGATGAATGAAGATTTGAGGAGGGACTTAGCAAATGAGGGTGAAAACCCATCTAGAAGTAGTCAAAACGACCTCATTTAGGAGTAAAAAGTGTGGGTAATTATAAAAATACCCCTAAGACTTAATTAAGAAAGACTTGTTTTAAAACATGGCTTCAGGTTCCACGGGTCCCTTCCATGGATCGTAGAACTCATCACTGCTCGTGGACTTGATTCGTGGTTCCTGAGAAAAAATTTTAGGCTGTGGATAACTTTCTACGGACTAACAGGACGACCTGTAGAAACTTCTATAAGTTGTGGAACTAATTCGTGGTGCCAGGGGAAATGGCCACTCTCTGTCTGATTTCCACAGGTTGGTACCATGATCGATGAAAACATCTATGCACCGTGAAACTAACCCGTGGTCCTCAGACCTGAGGGTGGTCTGCAGGACTAGAATCACGAGTCCTTTCCACGACTTGTGGAACTTTCCACGGCTTGTGGACTTGACCCATGTTCCCTGTAAGTTTAAAATTCTGCAAGTTCTGAGGTTTAAAAGGTGAATCAATTTCTAAGGAGTTACACCAGGTCCGGGTTAGTTCTCGTGTATGTTTCGTCTATTCGGTCCGTTTAGAGCCGTCTTTTGTATATTTTGTACGTTGGTATGTATATATTCTATTGGACCTGTCTTCTGTTTATATCTTTCGCTTTTTCTTAGTTTTATTTTTATTATTGTCTTTCGCATCGTTGGGTTTGGATTACCTACTTGGGGGTTATGTAGGTGCCATCATGGCCCGATTTTGGGTCTTGACAACATATTTTTTATGGGGGGTGGAAAGATGGTAGATAACAATCTTTTATTTTAATTTCTAAATAGTATGCAAGTCTATTGTTACAATTTTTATTTGTAAAGAGGCAACTACTTATTTTTTCTTTTTAGGTATCAGTGTTAATTGAGTCACTTCCGGGTTTTCTTAGCCATGGTATTTTTTACAAGTGTACTTTAATGCTGACCTAAGGCAAAAAAAAATATTTAAATTGAGTCCAAAGTCAGACTTTTCCCCATGATAGATTGGTAGGCAGATTTTTTAAAGGAATAAGTCCTATTTTTGGTTTAAGTATAATAAAGTGGTTTTGAATCATATGGTGATAGTTGTCTACTTAAGGCATAAACTTATTTGGTCAGAAAAATAGACCCTTCCAAGAAACAATTGCATAGATTGACATGTCATCTCTTTTTGTGACATTGTGTCACAACCCGAAATTGGGCCGCGATAACGCCTACATAACTCCCGGTAGGCAAGCCAACCCAAGAATGAAGAAGTACAATAAAACATTTAACATAATGAAAAGCAGAAGGGAAGCATACAAAAAGGGGGCCAAAAATATATATGCATACCAACAGTAATAAATATACAAAAATTTCCCCAAAGTAATCAAGAAGACAAACATATACAAGGACCAACCCGGACCTGGTGTCACCGGTACAAGAGCATCTAATACTGAATTAGGCTATACAAAATGTACTATCTATCCAAAATACAAAATATAGATAGAAGAGTAGATGGAAAGCAGTAAAGGATCTCTGAACGCCAGGAGCTCACCGCGATCCGAACATCAATTGGCCACGAATGACTGGATGGTCAACAAGGGTGGCTTGTACTAGGTGTTGCATCAGAAAAAGATGTAGAAGTTTAGTATGAGTACCAAAATAATGGGTACCTAGTAGGCATCATAGGCTGACCGAGCTCAGAAAGATAATATAAATTATAGGACACGGGAAGTAACTAACTACAGGGATCCTCCTAAATCTAGTTATTGGCGAAAAAATTTACACTCTAAACTGACGGTAATGATAATAATGATAATATATACAAAGGTACTCCAAGTACACATAAGAAAATGCAGTGCATCATGAGATGACATGATGCAGAATGTGGCCAATGCAGGAAAGTTAAACTTGGTATCTGGTACCCTGGGCGCCCAAAATTTAACCTCAGACTTATCAACATATGTAAAAAATAAAAACTCGGATATGTGCTCCTCGGGCAACCTGAAATTGTGCAGTGGACTCATCAATAGAAAATTAAATGGAGAAAAGGTCTGGAAACATCCTCAGACCGGCATAAACAATGGTACTTTTCATTCTTTCGAACACCAGTGGTTAAGTAGAAAATTTCAAGTTTAAACCAAAAATCCCATATTTCCTTCAATTCCAAACCATTTTCCATGCAATGCAGTATGAGATATAATGCCAAATTCAAAGAATATCATATACATTATAAGTAACCAGGGTAAGACACCCTCCAAACAAGCCAACTGACCTGGAACTCCATTTGATCCACGCTATGGCCTCAGCACCTACTCTACCTCTAAAACCTCCTTAAATTATTCTAAGGATCCTAGACTAGCCACAACAAACCTACGAGCTCCTAAACTAAGGATAAACATGGTATTGCTACTCTACAGCCCTGAAAATGGCCAAAGTAAATGGAAAATTTGATTTAAACCTAATTCTAATCTAAAACCTACCCTAACATTCAAGCAACTCATAACATATGAAATCTAACTAAGCTAGGTCTAAGATAAATAAATTTTAACCTACCTCGGGGATGAACTGCAAGCATGAACCATCAATCTTGTGCCTTCCCCTTCCAACAAGCCTCAGAATACTGCCATGCTATCATAAATATAATCCAGGTGTCAAGATGAGAATAATGACACCCATATTGCTACACAGAAATTTGAGCTAGAAATTGGGTCAGAAAATGACTCTCAAGGCCTGCAAAATGAAATAAAAAGGAAATTTTACAATTATGTATCTAGAGGTTTTATACACCCATTCCCAAAATTTGAGCGCAAATGAGACTCGTTTCGGGGTCCAAAACAGCCCCAACTGTCCACTTTATCAAGAGTTTTTAACAAGGAATTAATGGAATTATGAGCGAAAGATAAAGAGATTTAAATGATGGAAAAATGGCAGGGAATTATGAAGAACTTACGAGAATAATGAGGGATGAGAAACAAGCCTTGAACCATCTCCAAGCTCTTTAACAATGGAGGAAATTCAAAATTGAGGAGGAGAAAATGAAGTTTAAGATGCCTGGGGTCCTTCATCCAATCACGAGGGACCCCACGCGATCGCGATGAACATACTAGACAGACCATCATGATCATGATGGTCCAGCCATGCAATCACAAAGAATAAGCTAGACTAGGTCCCACTCGACCTTCATCATAATCACAAGGAACCCCTCGTGATCACGATGGTCAAAAAGCTAAACCATCACAAACGTGACATTCACCTCGCGATCACGATTACCAAAATGGTCTGCAATATTATAGCAAAAACCAGCAAATCACTAAGGCTAAAAAATCACTGGATGGGCCCTCGGGATTCATTTGGAACCCTGTAAACCCAAACCAAACATGATACCCTATTAGATATGGCATTTCAGACTCAATAGAATCAATGAAATTCCCAACAGAGATCATCTCGATGAAAAATAGGCCTCAAACCCCAAAATAAACTTCTAACTAAAAGGAACCCAATAGATCAAAATGAGTCCAGAAGACTTAGGACCCAAACCAAAAGTCCTACTTGCCCAAAGTCAATGTTTCAGAGCTAACAACACTAACAAAATTTCCATCTGAGGCCGTCTTCTCTGAATGATGATGAAAGTCAACTCTACCAGCTTTAAAAGTTTTAAAATAGGGAAATAGGTGTAAATTCCGATTGAACTACCTAGGAACTGAGCCATCAGTCTCAGCAAGTCATAAATAACTTGTAGCCACTGTGGGAAATCTTAAAATGTAGAAAAAGTACAAAAAACAAGAAAATGACCTAGAGGGTCATTAAAACATCAACTACTAAAAGAACTTTCGTCCTCAAAAGTTAAAGAAAGGGAAGTACTTGAAGGCTCGAAAAGATGAGGATATTGGGTCCACATATTGGTCTTGATCTCCCAAGTAGCCTTCTTGAGAGGATGATGTCATCAATGAACCTTAACTTACAAAATCTCCTTGGACCTTAACTTCCTAACCTGTCTGTCCAAAATACCAACAGGCTCCTCCTCAAAGGCTAGGGACTCATCTGACTGAACCGAATCCTCGTGAAGTATGTGAGACTCATCTGGGATATATTGCTGCAATATAGAAACATGAAAAATGATATGAACACCAGAAAGAGAAGGAGGAAAGGCCAACTCATAAGCAACCTCTCTAATGCGACGAAGGATCTTAAATGGCCCAATAAACCTAGGAATGAGCTTGCTCTTCCTCCCAAACCTCATCACGCCCTTAATAGGTGACACCCAAAGGAACACCCAGTCACCAACCATAAACTCTAAGTCTGAAACCCTCCAATTAGCATCGCTCTTTTGCCTACTCTGGGCATTATGAAGTGTCTCCTGAATGACCCCAAACTCTATCCTGTGTTGAGCTAGTCTTTGCATTATCTAAGACATTAAGGAGTCTAAGGGACTTTTTATAAATTAATTTAGATAAGTATAACTCTCGATATTAAGGTTGACATGAAGGGGTTGTTTCAAAATATCAGGATTTAAGGTCTGTTGTAAAATAGGCACTTTTGGGGGATTTTCCGAGGTTCTATCCTATGTCAACCGCTATTGGTATAGAGGTTTACACTGCACTACAGTGGCCACCACTATAACAGAGAATTCCCACTATAGCGGAAGTCAACATCGGTCAGCACCGCCAAAGCTATCAATTCTGCTATGGTACAGCTGCTATAGTGGCGTACATACCGCTATAGCAGACTTAGTCGCGATTAATACAAAAACTTCCTCAAAATATTCAAAATTTCTGAAGAATATTTTGGGGAAGGGCATAAGCGAAAGAAGGCAATTTTCAGTGATTTTCCACCAAACTCCATTAAAATAGTAAGGTTTTCATTTCCCATATCCGTATTTTGATTCCCATACCTTGGAAAATATAATCTCAGGCTTGGGGGGATGTTTGGAATGACCTAAGATGATAGAATTTTGTTGAAAAAGGGGAATTCTAGGTGTAGAATTCATGGATTATGATTATTATCGCTTATGCATGTTTAAAACACCATTATTCGCTACATGTAACCATTAAAATGGTAGTTTAGGGTGAATTAACAGTGAGAAAGCTCGGGAATGGGTGGAATGATTATTGTTTGGCCTAGGGATTAGGATTTTACATAATCCGGGTAATTTTAGGCCATTAGACTGATTTTAGTATATTATGTACTTGTTTTTAGACCAAGAGCAAGCGAAAGCTTCCAAAAATGGGAAGGCTTTGATCCAGTAAAGTTTTAGGCTAGTCGAGGTAGGTGATGGTTCTTGTCTTACCAAATGCAATGTATATACATGTAACTTTAGCTTAGTGATGTATGTGCTTGCATGATTAGGGGATGAAGTTATTAATGTCCAAGTATATGGGGTGTCAATTATGTGAAATGAACTTGATTATTGCTTGTTGGCTTTACTAGTATGTTTTTGTTCACTTAATTATTGGTTGTTGGCTTTGTGTGACATTCATTTGGCTCGGGTACCACACCTAGTATGGGGTACTAATGGTTGGCTCGGGTACTATGCCTGGTACAGGTTCAATATTGATTGGCTCAGGTACTATTCATGGTACGGGTTTAATTATGCATTATTAACTGTTTGGTGATGGTTCTATGAGTGGACCAGGTTGATTGTTGAATCTGTAATTGATTATATTGGTTTTTAAGAGACTGGATTATTACACTTAAATATGGAGATGGTCCTGGGTTGATCAGGTATTGCATGTTAACACTTAGGTGTTGGTCTAGGGAACCTTAAATGGTCTGAGTGATGTGAAAAAGAGTAAGTGCCAAGATTATTGTTCATTCTTAGATGGTTGTTGAACCTATTACATGTTTTTACTACTTTACTCAGTTTTGGTTTATTATATCTATATTATTTGTTGGAGCTGGTCGATAGTCCTACTAGTACATGATGGTTGTGTATTGATTCTGCACTTGTTTTTTTTTATGAGTATAGGACTTCTTTTGGCGGCTCCTACGCGACCTCAGATATAGTCCCAGCGATTTAAAACTTCAAGGGTGAGCTACTTCTGTCGGGCTACTTGTTTTCTTCCAGTTTAGTTATGGTCCATTTATTTTTAGACTTAAACTCTTGTTTTTGGGGTTGCATCCCCATTTTTAGACATTGGTAGATGTTTTGTTACAATGACTATCAGTTTCTAGGGGTATTTTTGTAGAATATTATTAGTTTTGGTTTATATGTGAATGATAGTTCTTTATTTTAGTGCAAATTGGTTTGAGTTGTTAGATTTGCTAGGTGTTGGGTTGGAAATTGGTTCCCTCATCCAGGGGTTTTAGGTGGGTGCTACTCACGCCGATTTGGGTCATGACAAAGATGGTATCAGAGCCCTAGGTTTGTTGATCTTGTCATACCAAAATGGGTCTAGTAGAGTCTTGCAAAACAGTACAGAGACATCTGTACTTTTCTTCTAGAGGCTATAGTACTTTAGGAAACTATCTCTTGTTTCTTCATTTGTGCTATAACTCGATTCTAATTGGTATTTGGTGATACAAATTAGTATCTAACTTCTTTCACACTTTTATCCGCAGATGGTGAATACCTGATGTAACAGAGTAAGAGCGGAGGTTCCGGTAGCGAGACCAGCAGTCAGAGGATGCAGAAGGGGCGGGGGTAGGGTCGATATAGGGTAATACTCACCAAGGGTGGAGCTCAAGCAGCTGCAGGAGCAAGAGTGGTGACCCCTCCCCCACTCCAGGATCATGTTGAGGAGGAAGTTGAGGTTGTTCTTTAGGAGGGCGCGGAACAGGCAGAGGTGGCACCAGTAGGAGGTGCAGGACTTCCCCTATATCGGTTGAGGTATTTCAACAAGTGTGGACCTTTTTGAGTAGGCTAGTAGGTGTTAGAGCCACTCCCACTAGTACTGTAGATCAGGTTCCAGGCACACAAATGGCTATCATAATGGCTCCTAGGATGGATGCAACATCGGGTACTGATGACTTCTTTCTTCAAATACTAGGTTCGGTTATGATGGAGAATGAACATAAGATGCTTACTAAGTTCTTGAAATTGAAACCTCCTATGTTTCAGGGTACTGAGAAAGAGGATGCATATGAGTTTATTTTAGACTGCTATGAGAGGATGCATAAGCTGGGCATTGCTCAGCAGTATGGGGTAGAGTTTGTCACTTTCCAGGTTTAGGGTAATGCCATACAGTGGTGGAGGTCTCATGTAGAGTGTCAGCCATCAGCTTTACCTCCGCTGACCTGGACGAAGTTCCATGCTCTCTTCTTAGAGAAGTATGTGCCCCGCACCTTTAGGGATCATAAAAAGGATGAGTTTCTGGCTCTTGAGAAGGGTAACATATCAGTTTTAGCCTATAAGGACAAATTTCATGCCTTATCCCATTTTTCTACTCAGCTTATGGGTACGGAAGAGGAGAGGATTCATTTTTTGTGAAGGGTATGAATACTGAGTTGCAGGTGTTGTCTGTGCATATGACCTGACCAGTAAAAAGTTTTAATGAGGTGATTGTAGTGCCCCGAACTTAAGATACACGTGCAACTCGTAAACATGAAGGAATCATTATGAACCAGGAGTATAAGGTTGTTAATTGATAATTATACAAAGGGATGCTTATACTAAGACATTTGAAGTGATATACCAAGGTTATAGACCAAAGGGAGACTTGGAACAAAAGTTCAAATTGAAGGATTCACTACGGTGGACTATTTCAAGTAAGCTAGTACAAGGTCTTACTTATAACGGGTATATATCCTAATATAAAATGATTTAGAGGTCCTATGACGTATCCAATTAAAGGTATTTGAGTCTAGTTTGCAACTCAATAAACCGCTTGTCCATACGAGTTTGGAGTAAAATGTTATGTACATTTTACTACAAACACACGCACTGCCCAATCACTGCGGGACATGTGGCAGCCTTGGGTAAGTCGGCCAAAAGTGGTGTATTTATATTGAAACTTTGGGATTTATTATCCCATACATATCAGAACATAAGGGACCTTCTTAACACTTGTTTTCTTCAGTTCTTATTCATCTCAAGCCCTCCCTAGCCTAAGGTAAGTGAATTCCTTCAAGAATCAAGTGTATTTTTCATCGTAGGTCACGGAAACATACTTAGTCAAGTGTTTTATTGAAGGAAAAGGTGTTGTTCTTGAAGATAAAAAGGGTGAAGGGATTGTATTCTTATTGATAAAGTTATGGCTGCTGTTCTATCCTTATAACTATGACTCTAAGAGTTGTTTTAAGTATAGTTTACGGGTAGGACTCGCGGGACGGTGAAAGGAAGCCGTAAGTCCATGTATTTCCCATTGTAACTAATATATTCGGTGAGGAGGGAGTATGTAGAGGGATGTAATGGTTGTAATGTTGAATAAAAAAGGTGTGTATTGTGGTGTATTGAGGCAGAAAGCTTGCTGTGATAAGGAGGGACGCTAGGTATAGCAAACACGATTTCAATGGCTCTTGCAAGCTTGTCCCTCGTCAAGTGTTTGATAAAATGCCTAAAAGGATTGAGGATGTTGTTTATATGTTATTTGGCTTCCTATCACAGTATTAAATGTTATAATTCTCTCCAACTTAATCTATGAGATTAAAGGTCATTTAAACGCTACTAAATAAAGAACTCCCGAGGCGGTATTTAAAAGTCGAGGGGTCAAGTTGATGACCTTGTTTGGGATATGGAATGGGCTGCATATTGTAAGGAATTGATGGAGGAATTAATATTGACTTCATAGGTTTTCATAGTTCAGTTGAGAAGGGGAAAAGAGAGAGGTGGGATGATACCCATTTAACTATCTTATTTGCTAAGCTTGTCGCTCGTAAGCTATTATCATCTTCCCGACCTCGCCATATTTCTTGGTTAGTTGCTTATACTATTGAATATGTTGTTATGTCATAGATAAGGAGTGTTTGACGGGAACCAATGACGCTACATAAGGGAGAGAGAGTCTCGAAGTAAGGTATGTAAAGCTAAAACCTCTTTTCGCCATCACGGTACAACCTAGAGTCACATGTTCCTCCTATAAAGGTCATCATAGATTATATGCTTCTTGAAAGAAAAGCTTAATTCTATTATAGGTCTCTCTCGAGTGTAGTTCTAAACCTATAGAGTTATAGTACTCATATCTAGTCAAAGAAGTCACATGTTTCACATGATCATACATGTCTTCAGTTGAAACTCTTAGAAGTTACCGAGCATACATGTCACGAACTTAGAGGAATTAACTGGCCACAAAATAGACCTAAGTATATAAGATCACATAGATATATGATTCTTCAGCTAAAAGAAAGTAATCAATATTCATATAACGAGTTATATGATTTATAAGTTTCCTACTATGAGTCTTTACAAGCAAGACGAGATTATAGTCTACTCTGCAGCGTGGGGTGGGTATCACTAGGGCCACTATGTGCAATGCTATTCTGTGCACAGAATTCAAACAGAGTCAGCTGGAACTTCCTGTCGTGGATTCCCTGACTACACAGGCCTGCGGGCAGACCTTACAGGAGCCCTGGAGGGCGTACCTTGACAGACCACATTATCCAGACTATGAGATTTCACACATGGTTGTGATAGTTGGCTACAGATGCCAAACAGGTGTCACCGATCGCCGACAGCAGGCCATCTTGTGACTTTCTGACAGTTAGTATTACATAAAGAGTAGATAAATTATGTAAAAGGGTAAAGATGTCACCTAGGCAAATTCTAGGGATTTTAAACATATGTAATTAAGTAGTGTATAAGACGTTATATAAGGACCTCTGATATTGGTCATTGTATTAGCTTCACTTTCAGTTTCAAATTACATTCCCTGTATGTGTATGCTCAGATTTTCCTATCTTTGATATTCAATTCAGTGAGCATTCTTACATGTCTACTTGTTATTCAGTCTGCTTTACATACCAGTACATGTTTCATATGTACTGACGTCCCTTTATTTTTAGGCGCTGCATTTTATGAATGCAGGATCAGGTACTCAGGCTAGCAGACATCCATAGTAGACTAGTGCCTTCCCGTTGATCAGTTGGTAAACTCCACCTCTCTCTGGAGAAATCAGATTCCTAGGTCACATATTTTGGATTCATGTATATATCGTATGTTGGGTATGTCGGGGCCTGTCCCGACTAGTTATCAGATTTTTAGTTGCAGACTCTTTAGAGGCTTCTTAGACATAGTTTTATTTCAATTGTACAGTTTGTCTAGTGGGCCCTTTAGTTATTTACGTTTCATAATATGTAAACACATGTTGATGTCCATATTGTTTCTTATCAGTTTATAACTTTATCATGAGTTTAGTATATATGTTTAGCAGGTTCTCGTATAACTTACTTGACGTCCGCCCCTCCTAGCTAGGGGCATGAGAAACTTGGTATCAGAGCATAAGGTTCAAGTGTCCCAGGGAGTCTAAGAAGTCGTGTCTAGTAGGACCTTCCTTATGAATGTGTTGGGCGCCACATTTATAATTAAGGGACTACGCGGGCATTTAGGAATTTGACCTTCTATTAAAATCTAGATTATGCAGTAGAGCTAAGTCATAGAAAGTTACTTCTGACTCACATTCTTCTTATTTGTGATACAAATCATGTCTACCAAAGATACGAATAATGTAGGCCATAGGGCCACTACCAGCACTAATCAAGAGGCAGCCACTATAGCGCATTCTCCAGTACTAGAGGATCAGACCAAGGCTCAAGAGGTCTTGCCAAGTATTCAGGTGCCTAGAACAGAAGGGCATACAGGAGTTTCTACACCTCCAGTAGCATCAACAACTGTTTCTACACTGCCTGTTCCACCACCAGGTGCCTCAGAGCAGGATCTTAGAGGATCAAAACAGTTGTTCACCCAGTTAGTAGCTGCTCAAGTCCAAGGACAGAATGTTGCTACACGTAACACTATTCAGAGGGAGACTTTTGGATCCAAAGTTCGTGATTTCCTCAGGATGAATCCCCCAGTGTTTACAGGATCTAGTATGAAAGAGGACCCTCAACAACTTATAGATGAGATCAACAGAATCTTCAGGGTTATGCATATATCTGAGACTGAGGCTGTGGAGTTGGCCTCCTATCAGCTAAAAGATGTTGCCATTTCCTGGCATGAGATGTGGGTCGATTCCAGGGGCCCGAACGCCCCTCTAGCAGTTTGGGAAGAATTCTCGAGGGCCTTTATGGATCACTTTTTACCTTTAGAGCTTTGGGAAGCGAGGGTGGATGAATGTCTATCCTTACGACAGAATAACCTCAGTGTTAAGGAGTATAGCATGCGATTTACGCAATTGGCCTGATTTTCTCCAGAGATGGTCAGCACCCAGAGGGCGAGGATGCATTACTTTGTGGGTGGCCTCGGAGATCATTTGATTGACTCTTGTGAGGTTGATGCACTTAATAATGATATGGATATTGCTAGATTGATGGCATATGCACAGCAGGCAGAGGATCGCATCCATGACCGTAGGGTAGACAGATCAGAAAGAGAGCAGAGTAAGAGGGCCAGGGCAGCTGGCAGGTATCACAGGAGTGACAAGGCTTTCTCCAGTAGAGGTCCACCTAGGTAGGCTCAGTCAGCATCCAGCTTCACAGCTAGTGCTCCAGCTCAGTCATCAAGGTCCAGATAGGATCAGAGTCAGACTTCTAGCGCACCAGGCCCTCACTATCAGAAAGGTACTGGTCGGGGATTACCACCTCGTCCTACTTGCATACAATGTGGTCGTTCTAATTTTGGAGAGTGCTTATATGGCTCTACTGCTTATTATGGGTGCGGATTCGAGGGTCACAAGATATGTGATTGTCCTAGACTTAGAGCTGAGGGAAGGGGTGATAGATCACTGTCCACAGGCTTTGCAGGAGCATCCTCTTCTTCAGCACCACCTTCATCTCGTGATCCTCAGGCACAGACAGGCAGAGGTACAGGTAGGGGTAGAGGTAAAGGTTCAGGTTTGGGAGCTGGCCCAAATTAAATGTATGCATTAGCAAGCCGACAGGATTTAGAGGCTTCCCCAGGTGTGGTTACAGGAACCTTATCCATCTTTTCTTATGATGTTTATGCATTGATAGATCCAGGGGCGACCCTGTCATATATTACTTTATTTTTTGCTAAGAAGTTTGTAATAGAGCCAGAGTTATTACGTGAGCCATTTGTAGGATCGACTCCAGTAGGAGAGTCTATTATAGCTAAAAGGATCTACTATAGGTGTTTAGTAACAGTATGTGGCCATGATACGTTGGCTAACTTGATAGAGCTGGACATGGTTGATTTTTATGTCATTATGGGCATGGACTGGCTATCCTCTTGTTACGCTATAGTTGATTGTCGAGCTAAGGTTGCTCGATTCCATTTCCCGGGAGAACTAGTCTTGGAGTGGAAAGAGAATGCTGTGATGCCTAGAGGAAGGTTTATTTCCTATCTTAAGGAACAAAAGCTTATAACAAAAGGGTGTTTATATCACCTAGTCCATGTCAGAGACCTTGAAGCAGATGAACGTATGTCAACTCTTCAGTCCGTACCCGTTGTGAATGAATATCCAGATGTGTTTCCTGATGAACTTCATGGATTACCTCCGGTTAGAGATATTGACTTTGGTATCGACCTAGATCCCGATACCCGGCCTATATCCATTCCGCCTTATAGAATGGAACCAGCAGAGTTGAAAGAGCTAAAGGAGCAGTTGAAAGATCTACTTGACAAAGGTTTTATTTGACCCAGCATATCTCCATGGGGCGCTCCAGTGCTATTTGTACGTAAGAAGGATGGAACAATGCGAATGTGTATAGATTACAGGAAGTTGAATAGAGTGACAATAAAGAATAAGTACCCCCTACCCAGAATAGATGATTTATTTGATCTGTTGCAGGAAGCTAAATGTTTTTCAAAGGTTGACTTAAGATCTGGTTATCACTAGTTGAGGATACGTGAGGTTGATATTCCGAAGACAGCTTTCAGAACTAGATATGGGCACTTTGAGTTCCTTGTCATGTCATTTGGACTGACGAATGCCCCAGCAGCCTTCATGGATATGACGAATAGGGTTTTTAAACCCTTTGTTGATATGTACGTCATTGTATTTATAGATGATATCTTGATATATTCACATGATGAGGTAAATCATGCAGACCATCTCAGATCAATTCTACAGACTCTTAGAGAACACCAGCTTTATGCCAAGTTTTCTAAATGTGAGTTCTGGGTGAACTCAGTGGCTTTTCTTGGCCATGTGGTCTCTAGTGATGGTATCAAAGTGGATTTTCAGAAGATAGAGGTTGTGAAGAGATGGCCTCGACCTACCACTCCGACAGAAGTGCGTAGTTTCTTGGGGCTCGCCGGTTATTACAGGAGGTTTGTGGAGGGATTTTCCTCTATTTCCGCCCCATTGACTAAATTAACACAGAAAGCAGCCAAATTTCGGTGGTCAGATGCTTGTGAAAGAAGCTTCCAAGAGCTGAAAGATAAATTGACTACCGCTCCTATATTGACCTTACCAGAGGTCACAGAAGGGTATGCCATTTATTGTGATGCTTCGGGTGTCGGCCTAGGATGCGTCTTGATGCAACATGGGAAGGTTATAGCATACGCTTCTTGACAATTGAAAAAGCATGAACAAAACTACCCCACACATGATTTAGAGCTTGCAGCAGTTGTATTCGCACTTAAGATTTGGCGCCACTATTTGTATGGGGTACATGTTGACATATTTACAGACCATAAAAGACTCCAATATATCTTCAAGCAAAAGGAGTTGAATTTGAGGCAGAGAAGGTGGCTAGAGTTAATGAAAGACTACAATGTCAATATTCTCTACCACCCCGGTAAAGCCAGCATTGTAGCAGATGCTCTCAGTCGTGTTTCTATGGGCAACCTAGCACATTTGTCACCCGCTCAACATGAAGTAGCACAAGATGTTCATAGATTAGCCAGCCTAGGAGTTCGACTTCTAAATTCTGAAGATGGGGGTGTGGTTGTGCAGAACACTACAGAGTCATCATTTATGGCGGTAGTGAAAGAAAAACAATATGATGATCCCTTATTACTCCAGTACCGAGAAGGAATCCAACAATAAAAAATTTCAACATTTGAGATGGCGGGGAATGGTTCCTTAAGGTAACGAGGAAGACTGTGTGTTCCTAATGTAGATGGTCTAAGACAACAGATAATGGTTGAAGCACATTGTTCTCGGTATTCCATTCATCCAGGCTCTACAAAGATGTACCACGACCTTAAAGAGGTCTACTGGTGGAATGGCATGAAAAGGGATATATCAGAGTTTGTAGCACAGTGCTCCAACTGTCAGGAAGTGAAAGCAGAACATCAAAGGCCCGGTGGCCTAGCTCAGACTATGAGCATTCCAGTATGGAAATGGGAGGCCATTAACATGGATTTTGTTACAGGTTTGCGTTCCTCATTTCATAAGCATGACTCTATTTGGGTGATCATTGATCAATTAACAAAATCAGCCCACTTCTTACCAGTTAAGTCTACCAGTACCATAGAAGATTTTGTCAAGTTATATATAAGAGAGATTGTTCGCTTGCATGGAATCCCAATGTCCATCATTTCAGATAGGGGTGCCTAGTTCACCTCACACTTTTGGAGGTCATTCCAGGATAGTTTGGGAACACAAGTGAACCTTAGCACCGCATTCCATCCACAGACGGATGGCCAAGCTGAGCGCACTATTCAGACACTCGAAGACATGTTGAGATCATGCATTCTGGACTTTAAAGGCAATTGGGATGATCATTTGCCCTTGATAGAATTTACCTATAATAATAGCTATCACTCCAGTATTGGCATGGCTCCATTTGAAGTTCTTTATGAGAGAAGATGTAGATCACCTATTGGTTGGTTTGATGTAGGTGAGACTCAAATATTAGGACCAGATCTTGTCCATCAAGTAGTTGAAAAGGTAAAGCTAATATAGGAGCGGCTGAAGACCGCTCAAAGCCGACATAAATCTTATTCAGACGTGCGGCGCAGAGATTTAGTCAAGTTGATGACTGGGTATTCTTGAAGGTATCGCCTATGAAGGGGGTTATGCGATTTGGAAAGAAAGGTAAGTTGAGCCCTAGATATATTGGTCCTTATAGAATCCTAAAGAGGGTTGGCCACGTAGCCTATGAGGTTGATTTACCTTCTAAGTTAGAAGCAGTACATCAAGTCTTTCACGTGTCTATGTTATGTAAATGCTTAGCGGATCCTTCTCAAGTTATCCTTTTAGAGGGTATAGAGATCTTAGGAGATTTATCATATGAAGAAGTCCCGGTGGCCATACTAGATAGACAAATCAGAAAATTGAGAAGGAAAGAAATAACTTCAGTTAAAGTCTTATGGAAAAGTCAGAATGTAGAAGAAGCCACGTGGGAAGCAGAGGCCGACATGAGGGGCTAATATCCTCACTTATTCAAGGAACAACCAGGAGGTTTTTAAAGTCATCACTCCTTTCATTCGAATATCAATTTTAGTCATATTTGTTAATACTATTTTATCAATATGCTAAATGTTCAGGTACTTGATACATGCCTATGATTCAAGAGTTCTATATGTTCCTCAGAGTTGAGATTTAAATTTGAAAGAGTATGAGGTAAGATATATTAACTATAATAGTTTTCATTCCTATAAGGCCATGCGGAGCCTCGTTGATACCTATTGAATATTATTCTCTTGTTGTGACGCTCTGTGAAGCGTATGGTATGTGTTTTAGTTAGCTGACAGTTTTTGGATAAGACAGTTTACAAGGGAAACTCTGCCAATTATTTTTGGAAAAAGGTAGATTTAGAATAATTTTGAGTCGTATCCTTCATTCGCGGATGAATGATCCCAAGGGGGGGATAATGTAGTGCCCCAAACTTAAAATACACGTGCAACTCGTAAACGTGAAGGAATCATTATGAACCAAGAGTATAAGGTTGTGAATTGATAGTTATACAAAGGGACGCTTATACTAATCCATTTGAAGTGATATACCAAGGTTATATACCAAAGGGAGACTTGGAACAAAAGTTCAAATTGAAGGATTCACTATGGTGGACTATTTCAAGTAAGCTAGTACAAGGTCTTATTTGTAACGGGTATATCTCCTAATATAAAATGATTTAGAGGTCCTATGACATATCAAATTAAAGGTATTTGAGTCTAGTTTCCAACTCAATAAACCGCTCATCCATACGAGTTCGGAGTAAAAATTTATGTACATTTTACTACAGACACGAGCACTACCCAATCACTGGGGGACATGTGGCAGCCTTGGTTAAGTCGGCCAAAAGTGGTGTATTTATATTGAAACTTTGGGATTTCGTCTCCCATACATATCAGAACATAAGGGACCTGTTTAAAACTTGTTTTCTTCAGTTCTTATTCATCTCAAGCCCTCCCTAGCCTAAGGTAAGTGAATTCCTTCAAGAATCAAGTGTATTTTTCATCGTAGGTCACGGAAACATACTTAGTCGAGTGTTTTCTTGAAGGAAAAGGTGTTATTATTGAAGATAAAAAGGGTGCAGGGATTTTATTCTTATTGATAAAGGTATGGCTTCTGTTCAATCCCTATAAATATGACTCTAAGAGTTGTTTTAAGTATAGTTTACGGGTAGGACTCACAGGACGGTGAAAGGAAGCCGTGAGTCCATGTTTTGCCCATTGTAACTAATATATTCGGTGAGGAGGGAGTATGTAGAGGGATGTAATGGTTGTAATGTTGCATAAACAAGGTGTGTATTGTGGTGTATTGAGGCAGCAAGCTTGCTGCGATAAGGAGGGACGCTAGGTATAGCAAACACGATTTCTATGGCTCTTGCAAGCTTGTCCCTCGTCAAGTGTTTGATAAAATGCCTAAATGGATTGAGGATGTTGTTAATATGTTATTTGTCTTCCTATCACTGTATTAAATGTTATAATTCTCTCCCAACTTAATCTATGAGATTAAAGGGTAATTTAAACGCTACTAAATAAAGAACTCCCGAGGTGGTATTTAAAAGTCGAGGGGTCAAGTTTATTACCTTGTTTGGGATATGGAATGGGCTGCATATTGTAAGGAATTGATGGAGGGATAAATATTGACTTCATAGGTTGTTATAGTTTAGTTGATAAGGGGAAAAGAGAGAGGTGGGATGATACCCCATTTAACTATCTTATTTGCTAAGTTTGTCGCTCGTAAGCTATTATCATCTTCCCGACCTCGCCATATTTCTTGGTTAGTTGCTTATACTATTGAATATGTTGTTATTTCATAGATAAGGAGTGTTTGATAGGAACCAATGACGCTACATAAGGGAGAGAGAGTCTCGAAGTAAGTTATGTAAAGCTAAAACCTCTTTTCGCCATCAAGGTACGACCTAGAGTCACATGTTCCTCCTATAAAGGTCATCATATATTATATGCTTCTTGAAAGAAAAGCTTAATTCTATTATTGGTTTCTCTCGAGTGTAGTTCTAAACCTATAGAGTTATAGTACTCATATCTAGTCAAAGAAGTCACATGTTTCACACGATCATACATGTCTTCAGTTAAAACTCTTAGAAGTTACCGAGCATATATGTCACGAACTTAGAGGAATTAACTGGCCACAAAATAGACCTAAGTATATAAGATCACATAGATATATGATTCTTCAGCTAAAAGAAAGTAATCAATATTCAGATAACGAGTTATATGATTTATAAGTTTCCTACTATGAGCCTTTACAAAAAAGACGAGATTATAGCCTACTCTGCAGCATGGGGTGGGTATCACTAGGGCCACTACGTGCGATGCTATTCTGTGCACAGAATTCAAACAGAGTCAGCTGGAACTTCCTGTCGTGGATTCCCTAACTACACAAGCCTGCGGGCAGACCTTACAGGAGCCCTGGAGGGCGTACCTTGACAGACCACATTATCCAGACTATGAGATTTCACACATGGTTGTGATAGTTGGCTACAGATGCCAAACATGTGTCACCGATCGCCGATAGCAGGCCATCTTGTGACTTCCTGACAGTTAGTATTACATAAAGAGTAAATAAATTATGTAAAAGGGTAAAGATGTCACCTAGGCAAATTCTAGGGATTTTAAACATATGTAATTAAGTAGTGTATAAGACGTTATATAAGGACCTCTGATATTGGTCATTGTATTAGTTTCACTTTCAGTTTTAAATTACATTCCCTGTTTGTGTATGCTTAGATTTTCCTATCTTTGATATTCAATTCAGTGAACATTCTTACATGTCTACTTGTTATTCAGTCTGCTTTACATACCAGTACATGTTTCATATGTACTGACATCCCTTTATTTTTGGGCGCTGCATTTTATGAATGCAGGCTCAGGTACTCAGGCTAGCAGACATCCACAGTAGACCAGTGCCTTCCTGTTGATCAGTTGGTAAGCTCCACCTCTCTATGGAGCTATCACATGCCTAGGTTACATATTTTGGATTCATGTATATATCGTATGTTGGGTATGTCGGGGTCCTGTCCTGACTAGTTATCAAATTTTCAGTTGCAGACTATTTAGAGGCTTCTTAGACATAGTTTTGTTTTAGGTGTACAGTTTGTCTAGTGGGCCCTTTAGTTATTTACGTTTCAGAATATGTAAACACATGTTGATGTCCATATAATTTCTTATTAGTTTGTAACTTTATCATGAGTTTAGTATATATGTTTAGCAGGTTCACGTATAACTCACTTGACATTCGCCCCTCCTAGCTAGGGGTGTGACAGTGATGGATTATGTGAAGAAATAGGAAGGGGTCAGGCAGGTTGGGCAGGCTAAGGTGTTAGCGAAGAATTCTTGAAATGAAGGTAATTATAGTGGTTCATAATTCAGGGTTCACAACCAGCAGGTGTATTTTGCTCATCCTATTCAGTCATCCTTGTTAGCTTCTATAAGTGGTCATCCGGGAGCCAGTCAGTTTTCAGCTCCTAGAGGCCAGGGGGCTTCTTATACTTCTTCTAGCAGGCCTTCTTTGGACCGCAGATGCTTTTGTTGTGGTGATCTAGGTCACTTCAAGAGGGAGTTCCCTCACAGGCAGGTAATCAAACTCAACAGCAGTCAAAGGCTCTGATTCTAACAGGTAGAGGTGGCTATGCTAGAGGTCGTCCACAGGGTAGGCGGTGTAATTTTTAGGGAGGATGAGTAGACAAAGGAAATGGTGGAACAAGTAAGGGGTGGCGCATCCAGCCAGGGAATTTTCTTGGATTTATGACCGATCCCACTGTTATCCACTCCTAAGAAATTCTGAGGCTGAGGCGTCAGATCCTGTGATCAGAGGTACAATTCTAGTATGTAATAGGGTGGCCTCTATACTGTTTGACCCAAGTTCTACTTATTCATATGTTTCTGTGAAATTTTGTTTGGGTCTGGATTTGGTTTATGAAGTCCTTGATTCCCCTATCCATGTTTCTACCCCGATTGGAGAGTCTGTGATAGTAACCCATGTTTATTATACTTGTCCTGTAGTGTTTGTGTGGTTGCAGATTGGTGTAGATTTGGTCATTCTGGACATGTTATATTTTCATGTTATTATGGGTATGACCTTGTTGTCTCCATATCATATTGTGTTGAATTGAAATACTAAAACCGTGACTCTAGAGATTCTGGGTAAGGATAGGCTAGTGTGGGAAGGTGTGTATAGGCCTACATCGGCTAAGATTATATTATTTATTTGGGCTAGGAAGTTAGTGGGAAGAGGTTGTTTGGCCCTTTTGGCTCATCTCCGGGATGATAGTATAGAGTCCCTTTCTATTGAGTCAGTTCTGGTAGTTTCAGAGTTTCAGGAGGTGTTTCCGATGAATTTGCCTAGCACGCCTCTAGATAGAGTCATTGACTTGTTTATAGACTTGGAGCCAGGCACTGCCCCAATTTCTATTCCTCCCTATCATATGGCCTCGGCAGAGTTGAGAGAGCTTGAGACTCAGCTGCAAGAACTCTTAGACAAAGGTTTTATTCATCCCAGTGCTTCACCTTGGGGTGATCCAATGTTATTTGTGGAAAATAAATACGGTAGTATGAGGATATGTATAGACTACAGGCAACTGAACAAGGTCACCATCTGAAACAAGTATCCTTTACCTTGCATAGATGACCTCTTTGACTAGTTGCAGGGTGCTTTCGTGTTTTGAAAAATTGAATTAAGGTCAGGGTACCATCAGCTAAAGATTAGGCCTGAGGACATCCCTAAAATGGCATTCTAAACTCGGTATGGGCATTATGAGTTTCATGGTGATGTCATTTGGGTTAACCAATGCGCTGGTGGAATTCATGATCTTGATGAATGGGGTATTCAAATCATATCTAGATTCATTCGTCATTGTGTTTATAGATGACATTCTGATTTACTCCAAGAGTAGGGAGGAGCATGGTGAGCATCTTCGCATTATTTTGGATATTTTAAGGCACTAGAAATTATATGCCAAGTTTTCCAAGTGTGAATTTTTGGTGACTTCAGTCGCCTTCTTAGGATATATGGTGTCAGAAAAAGGGGTGATGGTGGATTCCCAAAAGATTGAGGCAGTTAAGAGTTGGTTCTGGCCTAGCTCTATGACTGAGGTTAGGAGTTTTATGGGGCTTGCAAGCTACTATCGCAGGTTCGTCAAGGACTTTCCATCCATCACTACTCACTTGATGAGGTTGACTTAGAAGGAGGTACCATTTGTGTGGTCTGACAAGTGTGATGAGAGCTTCCAAAATCTCATGACACTTCTTACCACAGCTCCCATCTTATCAATGTCAATTGAAGGTAGGCATTTCATTGTGTATTGTGATGCTTCACATTTGGGTTTGGGTGTTGTGTTGATTTAGGATTCCCAAAAGATTGAGGCAGTTAAGAGTTGGTTCTGGCCTAGCTCTATGACTGAGGTTAGGAGTTTTATTAGGCTTGCAACCTACTATCGCAGGTTCATCAAGGACTTTCCATCCATCACTACTCACTTGATGAGGTTGACTTAGAAGGAGGTACCATTTGTGTGGTCTAACAAGTGTGACGAGAGCTTCCAAAAGCTCATGAAACTTCTTACCACAGCTCTCATCTTATCAATGTCAATTGAAGGTAGGCATTTCATTGTGTATTGTGATGCTTCAACTTATGCTTCAAGGCAGTTGAAGCCCCATGAGAAGAATTACCTAACCCACGACTTGGAGTTGGCAGTGGTGGTCTTCGCACTTAATATTTAGAGGCACTATCTCTATGGTGTCAAGTGTGAAGTGTTCATGGACCATCGTAGCCTGCAACATGTGTTTACATAATAAGACTTAAATCTGAGACAGAGGAGGTTGATGGACTTATTGAAGAATTATGATGTGACCATACAGTATAATACGGGCAAGGCTAATATAGTGGCAGACACATTGAGCTGGAAGGGAGTTAGCTATGAGCACTTTGGCTTGTTTGGGGGTGTACAAATGACCATTATCTACGGAGATTCATACTCTAGAGGCTGAATTCATGCAGCTGGCATATCAGAATAGGGTGGAGTGTTGGCCAATATTGAGGTCAAACCCATGTTTATAGTGGAAATAAAAGCCAAGTAGTTCCAGGATGTACAGTTGAACAAGCTTTAGGGCATGGTGGTATCCGAAGAGTCCAGGGATGCCATGTTGGATGCTGGTGGGGTGATGAGTTTCTGAGGGAGGATTTGTGTTCCTCGAGTTGATAACTTGATTTAGAATATATTGGCAGAGGCTCATGGTTCGCAGTATTCCATTCATCCGAGTATAACCAAAATGTACCGGGACTTGAGGCGACTTTATCAGTGGCCTAGGATGAAAAGAAACATAGTTGACTATGTGTCTAAGTGTCAGAATTCTCAGCAGGTCAAATATGAGCCCCAAAGGCCTACAAGATTACTTCAAAGGATGCCCATACCCTAGTGGAAGTGGGAAAGGATAGCCATGGAATTCATGGTTGGTATTCCTAAGACTTTGGGAAGGTATGACTGTATTTGGTTCATTGTGGACAGGATGACCAAGTCAGCTCATTTCATTCTGGTTAGGGTGGGTTATAATTCACAACGGTTGACTAATATCTATGATAAAGAGATTGTGAGACTGCACGGGGTGCCACTCTCCATCATTTCAGACAAGGGTATGCAGTTTACCTCCAAGTTTTAGAGTAAGTTGCATGAAGTGTTGGGCACCAAACTTACCTTCAGCACTGTGTTGATTCTCAGATAGACAGTCAGTCAGAGAGGACAATCCAAGTAATTAGAAGATATGTTGAGAGCATGTGTGATCAACTTTGGGAGCCATTGGGACCAGTTTCTATCATTGTGTGAGTTCTCATACAATAATAGCTACCACTCCAGTATCTACATGGAACCTTTTGTGGTCCTTTATGGGAGGGGTCTAGATCACCCATAGGTTGGTTGGAGGTAGGCGATGTGAAACCTTTGGGCATAGACTTGGTGGGGGAAGCTCATAAAAAAGTAAGGGGAATTCAAACCAAGTTGCTAGCAACCCAAAGCAGGCAAAAAGAGTGCAGATCGCTAAGTAAGAGACATGGATTTTCAGGTTAGGAAGCAGGTGTTGCTGAAAGTGCCATCAATTAAAGGGGTAATGTAATTCAGCAAGAAGGGAAATCTCAGCCCTCGATATATCAGTCCATTCGAGGTTCTCGAGATTGTAGGGCTAGTGGCTTACAGGTTAGCACTGCCGCCCAGTTTATCCAAAGTCCATCCAGTCTTCCATGTATCCATGCTAAAGTGATACCATAGAGATGGAGAATATATTATCAAATGGGATTCCACTTTGCTAGACAAGGATTTTCAATACAAAGAAGAGCCAATTGTGATTCTAGATCGAGATGTCCAAAAATTAAGGAAAAAGGAGATCAGGTTGGAAAAGGTTCAATAGAAGCACCTTCCGGTTGAGGAAGCTACTTGGGAAACCAAGAAGGACATGTGGGACAAGTACCCTCTCTTGTTTGAGGATTCAGGTACTACACATTCTCTCTTTTAAATTATCTTTTTAGGTTTGATCATTCGGGGATGAACAATGGGTAAATTGATATCTGTTTTAATGATTGGGTCCGTTGTTATGGGTAACCCTTTCATGCCAAGTTTCAGATTAGAAAACTTCAGGGTTTCAGAGTTGGAAATTTTCAGCTAGGCTAGTATCAGACGTTTCTGAACAAGGTATGGTCTAAGGAATTCTGGGTGAGTATTGGGTAATGTATATTGTGTTAAGATAGATTTTCTATAAGTTAAGACATTAAGGAGTCTGGGAGACTTTTCGGAAATGAATTTAGGTAAGTAAAACTCCGAGTATTCGGGTTGATATGAAAGGGTTGTTTCAGAATGACAGGATTTAAGGTGTGTTGTAAAATGGGAACTTTTGGGGGATTTTCTAAGGTTTTTTCCCCTGTCAACCACTATAGCAGTTGACACTATGCTACAATAGCCACAACTATAGCAGAGGAATTCCCGCTATAACAAAAGTCATCATCGGTCAGCACCACCATAGCGGTCGATTTTGCTACGGCGGCGCTGCTATAGTGGTGTACGGACCGCTATAGCAGACTTAGTTGGGATTAATGTATAAACTTCCCCAAAAACATTCATAATTTCTGAAGAACGTTTTGGGGAAGGGAATAGGCGAAGGGAGGCGATTTTCTGTGATTTTCCACCAAACTTTGTCAAAAAGGTAAGGTTTTCATTCCCCATATCCGTATTTTGATTTCCATTCCTTAGAAACTATAATCTCGGGCATGGGGGAATATTTGGAATGACCTAGGATAATAGAATACGGTGGAAAAAAGGGAATTCTAGGTGTAGAATTCATGGGTTATAATTGTTATCGCTTATGCATGTTTAAAACACCATTATTCATTAAATGTACCATAAAAATGGTAATTTAGGGTGAATTAACAGTGAGAAAGCTCGAGAATGGGTGGAATGATTATGGTTTTCCTGAGGATTAGGATTTTACATAATCCAACTAATTTTAGGCTTGGACTAATTTTAGTATATTACGTACTTGTTTTTAGACCAAGAGCAAGCGAAAGCTTCCGAAAATGGGAAGGCTCCACTCCAGTAAAGTTTTCAGGCTATTCGTGGTAGGTGATGGTTCTTGTCTTACCAAATGCAATGTATATACATGTAACTGTATCTTAGTGATGTACGTTGCATTCTTAGAGGATGAAGTTATGAATGTCCAAGTATATGGGGTGTCAATTATGTGAAATGAACTTGATTGTTGCTTATTGGCTTTACAAGTGTATTTTTTTCACTTAATTATTGATTGTTGGCTTTGTGTGGCATTCAGTTGACTAGGTACCATGCCTGGTATGGGTTACTAATGATTGGCTCGGGTACTGGTCCTGGTACAGGTTCTATATCGGTTGGCTCAAGTACCACACCTGGTACGAGTTTAATTATGCATTGTTGACTGTGTTTGTCGATGGTTCCATGAGTTGACTGGGTTAATTATTGAATTTGTGATTGATTATATTGGTCCTTGAGAGGTCGGGTTTCTACACTTAAATATGGGGATAGTCCTGCGTGGACTAGGCATTGCATGTTAACACATAGATGTTGGTCTAGGGAACCGTAGATGGTCCGGGTGATATGAAAAAGAGTAAGTGCCATGATTATTGTTCATTGTTAGATGGTTGTTGAACCTATTACCCGTTTGTACTACTTTACTCAGTTTTGATTTATTGTATCTAGATTGATTGTTGGAGCTGGCCGATGATCCTACAAGTACACTGTAGTTGTGTACTAATTCTGAACTTATTTTCTTTTTATGAGTAAAGGACATCTTTTGGCTGCTCCTACGGGACCTCAGATATAGTCTTAGCGATTTCAGACTTTAAGAGTGAGTTGCTTCTGTCAGTCTACCTTGTTTTCTTCCATTTTAGTTATGGTCCATCTATTTTCGGACCTAAACTCATTTTTTGGAGTTGCATCCCCGTTTCTAGACATTGGTAGATGTTTTGGTATGATGACTTTCAGTTTCTAGGGGTATTTCCGCATAATATTATTAGTTTTGGTTTAGATGTGAATGATAGTTCTTTATTTTAATGCAAACTTGTTTGAGCTATTAGATTTTTTAGGTGTTGGGTTGGAAATTAGTTCGCTCATCCGGGGGTTTCAGGTGGGGTCCACTCGCGGCGGTTTGGGTAGTGACATTATCGCTTTTATTTTTGTATTTCGTTAGGATGCGCGACTATCGGCCTGAGGCCATAGACTTGGATTGATGGACTCCAGGTTAGTAAAATCTTGATATGGAGGGTGGTTTTACCCTATTTGGTATGTACTTATACCTATACCTATATATGTGTTCACCAGTGATAGCGCACATACATTCATACATGCATACACATGAATGGTGATACGATCTAGAGTAGATATACAGATTTTTTATTTTTTTAAAAAAGAGAGGATCTTACCCCACTTATTACTTGTGTTCTGCTTTAAAGAGGAAATAGGACCACTTTATTATAGATTTTAGATTTTCTGAAGGATTGTAACATTTTTATTACTGATTTCTAACTTGGGAAAGAAGTCTGTGAATTTTCTATTTCAAATAAGAAACTATACTATTTTTATACTTGGTTTGAGGGGCATTCCTGGACCTCTTTCTCAGTTTACCTTTCTGCATATGTTGATGAGCCTAGAGTGGCCTACAAGATAATTCAGGGAGCCTACGAGCAGCCTGCGAAATGATTTAGGGTTTTTACTTTCCTGTTGATGAGCCTATGGGCATCCATTGAGACAATTCGGAGAGCCCAGGGCAGGCCAGTGAGATGATTTACAGTTTTTACTTTTCAGCATATATTGATGAGACAACGGGCAGCCTGCTAGATGATTCAAGGTTTTACTTTTCTGCATGGACACATACTACATTGCATCATCTTATACTACAACGTTCTCTCTGTTTACCTTATATTGCGTGTAATATTAGTACTATTTTTACCTTTAACCTTTGTATGATAAGACTTCTAGATCACTTGTACCGTTTTGAGATTTTAGGTTATCTTTTTATGTATTATCACTTATCATGTTATTATGATGTAGACGTCATTCTCCTGAGCTCGATCGGCCTATGATGACTACTGAGTACCCTGTGTTTTGGTACTCATACTACACTTCTACATGTTTTTCTGATGCAGCACCTAGTACGAGTCATACCCGCTTATCCTCTGCTCGTTCTTGATTTGTTGTTGATTTGGATTGTAGTGAGATCTCGGTGTTCAGAGATCTACTACTCCCATTCTTAGACTTACTGTCTCTATTTTGTATTTTGATAGATAACTGTACCATTGTATATCCTTATTCTCGTACTTTAGAGGCTCTTGTACCGGTGACACCAGGTTCGAGGTTGGTATCTGTTCTTTCCATGTTTCCTTAGGGACCTTGTTGTATATGCTTGTACCTCTTATGTATATATCAATAGTTGTGGTCCTATTTCTTATTATTTTACTTTTTCATATGGTAGGCTATAATGTTAATCGTTGCTTGGGGTTTTTGCTTGCCTACTAAGGGGTGATAGTAGGTGACATCATTGCTCAATTTTGGGTCATGACAATGTGGTATCTGAACTTTAGGTTCATCAGTCTTACCAGTATAAGAGCAAGTGTCTAGTAGAGTCACATAAATTGGTATGATAATGTTTGTATCTTATCTGTGGGAGGCTATAGGGCATTCTTAGGAAAATTCTATCTTTTTGGTTCCTTATCCTGCGTTCCTTACTCTATCAACTTCTAAATTTCCTTTTTTCCATTACTTCTTTGATGATTAAGATGAATTTGGCATTGGGTGAAGACGTTGCTCTTGTGCTTATTGCTACAACACTTTCACCGGCGCCAGGGTTTGAGATTGAGGGTATACATCTTTAGCCATAGGAATTGGGGCCAACCCAGCCTCGGATAGGATTTGTGGCCACGTCAGTTTGACAAGGCACCATGGTTAAGACTCTAAGCCTCCTAAAGGGTATGTCATAGGCAGGGGCAGTGCCCGGTACTTCAAGTGGTTCTTCGGTCAGGGGTGAGTTCGTAGATCTTCAGAAGGGTTTTATAACTATTTCAAAGTATGAGTTAAGGTTTCATGAGTTGACTAGGCATGCTACTTTGACTACGCCTACAGCGTATGAGAGAGTGAAGATATTTGTTAGAGGGTTGATTTTATCACTTTGATTAGCAACAGAGCACCTAGTGACAGTTGGGACTACTTTTGTTAAGGTTGTTGATCATGCATAGACTTTGGAAGGGTTATGTCATGAGGCCTATCCAGGCAACGACAAGAGGCATCACTATCAGGGCAGTTTCACTGGTTCTCAGTCCTGAGTTAGGGGATTCTTTGGTAGAGGTCAGCATCATTACCCTCAGTCTAGAAGGCCAGTTTAGGCGGCACCACAGAGTTTAGATGGCAGTTATTTTGATTGTGTTGGGCAAAGCATCCATGGTTTAGGTAAAACTTTTCATGGTTTGCATTCTAGGTACTCAGGCCATGGTGGCCAGTCTAGTTTAACAGTAACCCATAGAACCAGACTGGCCACCATGGCTTGAATACCCGATATGTGCATCGCGAGAAGCCTGACTAAAACTCTGGCTGCCCTGAACTCTGGTTGCCCTGACCGCTCTGACTTGAATACCCATTCATAGAAATCTATAGTGTCAGTTGAATAGGTCTATTGGGTAGGAAATGTTATTGTTGCTTACCCCTACCAAGAATCCCCTAACTCAGAACTGTGGTCCACTATAACTACCCTGGTGATGGGGGCTGTTATCGCTGCCCCTGCAGGCCTCATGATGTATACTCTAAATGGTGCGGGCATGATCAACAACATCTATGAAACACTAGCTTGTGGCTATCATGCTCTTAGTAGTTATACGAAGCTA
The DNA here is from genome assembly GCA_003996215.1 of Jaltomata sinuosa. NCBI lineage: Eukaryota > Viridiplantae > Streptophyta > Magnoliopsida > Solanales > Solanaceae > Jaltomata > Jaltomata sinuosa. The sequence continues at coordinate 55,430 of QJPP01001965.1, read as the reverse complement.
TAAGGTCTACCCTCTGACAAATCAATACACCCTCTCGTGCTAGGTGGGCAGAATCACAGTGGCATACCTAGACAACTCATGGAAGTGGACCTCATACTTCGAAACAGTCATAGAGCCCTCCTCTAACCTGGTGATATCATCTCTCATCAGCTCTCTTATGATGCGCTGAACATACTTCTCCAAGAAAACCTCGAAGAACTAAGCCCAAGTCATTGGAGGTGACCCAACTGGCAAGCAAGAAATATAATACCTCAACCATTGCTTCGTTGTGCCATTCAACTGAAATATAGTGTAATCGGCTACATTCAACTCTACTAACCTAAGGTTATGCAACCTCTCTTGGCAATTGATCAAGAACTCGTGAGGATCCTCCCCCATAGCAATTGTATACCTTGGAAGGCCCAATTGGGTGAACCTACTCAGCATCTTTTGCTCCTTAGAAGATATAATCGGCTTGGTTGCCATAGGCTTAACAACTATCAGTATAGGTAACACCTCTAATCAGGGAGCTGTAATAGCAGGCTACACTCCATAACCCCATGTCGCTGCCTGGGCTAAAGTCTGAGCCTCATCTAAAAATTGTGATCCACTAGGAGTACCAGGTGATGCCCCGGGCTGTGACATACCCTCCAAGAAACAAAGGATCTGAACCAATGTATCCTATAGAACTGGTGTAGCCACAAAACCTACAGAATGTTGGCCTAGCCCCATGCCCTTCGAATAATACTGAATATCATATATCTCAACCATTGGCTGTGATAATAGAACCCTAGCCTAGGCTTGAGTTGGTGCCGCAGCCCGTGTTATTTGTTAGGTCATTATGGTCATTTCCCTGTTTTAGAACTTGAACTTAGAAAATCTTTAACTTCAGTCAACCTTTTTGGTAAACATGCTCAGAATTAAATTCTAACAGTTTTGTTGGCTCCAAAATAGGGATTTTGGTCTAATAGTGTCACGCCCCAAGGTTACCCCCTAGATGTAACATGGGACTTGGGACCACAAATGCCCCATGCTAACCCTTGGTCATAGCATTCTCAAGCATAACAAAAGATAAGCAGAAGCAATCATAGATAAAGACTCAGAATATCATAAATAGAAAGTTTAATCAAGACATACAATCATCCAACGGAACCCCACAACACTATATATGAAAAGCCTCTACAATTAGCATAAGGAGTTGATGGTACAATACCCCAACTAACTCAACAATCTGGAAGGAAAGGAAGCATAGAAAACTAGAATAAAGTCTAGTCCTCGAACAATGAGGACTCAACAAAGCTGATCGTGAGTGGCCGAGAACTCTAGCCACGTATCTGTGAAGGGACACCTGAATCTGCATCATCAAAGGATGCAGTGCAATATGCGTTAGTACTATGGAATATACTAAGTATGTGGGATATGCATAAGTCATGATAAAAATATACTTCAAAGCCTATTTAAAACTGAGATCATGCATAAATTATGGTAAAACATTCTTAAATTATCCTTGAAGCAGAAATCATGTGGTAATAGTAAAATCTGTAATGTAATGAATCAATGAAATATCATAAGCTAAAAACATAATCATAAGTAGTAAGTCTGAAATCTGAAAGCAAAGAGTCAATACATTTTTAAAGCATAAATTGTTTCTGTGGGAGGTTCTCTAACTGACATAGACCATGTGAGCTACATAGAATTCTATGTATCCTCCCCATCAAGAGGACCCAATATACCTCTCCAGGGTATAAAGGCATTACTTTGGCGTGATCACTAAATACTAATGCCCAACAAAGGGGACTTAATACCTACAGGGGCACGTAGTTCTGGGACCTTTTTAGGTACTCTTACCCTGTCCAACTCGGTGCTAATACTACTCCCAAAATATACATATAGGTCATATAATACTGGGCATATCTGATGCCAAATCTGTTTGAAAAGCATAAGGGTATATCTGATACCATGCAGTTCACTTAGCTAAGGTAGACATGTCTAGATGCCAAACCTTTTCATAAACATAAGGACATATCTGATGTCCAAAACTTCCATAAAACATGGGGACATATCTGATGCCCAAAACCTTTCATAAAGCATAGGGACATGTCTGATGTCCAACACTATTTGAAAAGCATAAAGACATATCTGATGTCATGCAATGTAAAGTCATGAGTCTTTAGAGCTTAGCATAGCCATAGCTCAAAATACACTTTCTTTACTAAAATCATACTTGAAGAATTAGGCATGCAATTTTATAAATACATAAAGGCCATGATATCTAATCATGCCAATTTTCTCTTGAAAACATGCAAATTCATAGTTTCATGCTAGAAATCAACATTCATGCTTGGGATTTTAAAACCAATGAGAGAATCAATAATCAAATCATGAGTAATCAAGAGGAAAACATGAATTTAAACATATAAACTGATTTCATAAACTTTCCCCAATTTTAGATCAAAACCCTAATTTCATAACTTCATACTTCAAGATAAGAGTTGGGAAATTTGGGCAGAAGGGTGAAAGGAACCCATTGTTAAAAACCCACATACCTTGGTGGAAGATTACCCACTTGATTGGAAATGAATTAGGAGACTTGACTTGGAGGTTTAGAGTCTTGTTCTTGAGAGCAATTTTCCTCTTTGAGTGAAGAATGATGAACTTAAGAGGGATTTAGGGTAATATGGGTGAAAACCCTTCTAAAAATAGTCAAAACAATTTCACTTAATACATAATAGGGTGGGAAATGACCAAAATACCGCTAGCAATTAATTGGGAAAAAGCTGGAAATTGGTCAACTTTCAGTGACCATGACTCAGTCTATTAGTCGTGGTTTGGATGACGGTTCCTCGTCTGGAGTCGTAGAAAATTTCAAGTTATTGCTTCACTTCTACAGGTCAACAGGACGGACTCGTAGAAGTAATGACGAGTCATCATTTGAAGTAATCATTCACGGGGAGCTGGGCTGACTTGGTCAAACCACGACTCAAGACTATGGATCGTCATTCCAATGATGAGTCTTAGACTTGACTCGTAGTTCCTGATGGGGACTTGAAAAAAATCAATTCTCAGAAGGCAATCCACGATTCAACAGGATGAACCCGTCATTCAACTGACGAGTCGTCGTTTGGCTCGTAGTTCCTGGGAACACTGGAAGTCTATATTTTGATTCCACGAGTTCCTTTCACAAGTCATGGTTCGAATCACGATCCATGGTTGGACCCGTAAACCCTGGAACATGAAAAAAATTATGGAGTTCTTAACTTAAAATAGCTGGATACATTTCCGGGGTGTTACAATATCCCCCCTGGGATCATTCATCCTCGAATGAAGGGTAGACAAGGAAAACTGAGGGGAAAACATCCCAACCAAACCTCAAAACATAGAAGTCAAGGGAACACCATGAAAACTTAACTTCTCAACTTGAAAACATGATAAACTAACTTCATAAAACTTGGATGCATGCTAGGATCATGAGGGAAACTGCTGAAATAGAATCGGAGGGACATACTAAGGGTGGAACTACTTCCTCAAGCTGAAATTGTATCAAAAAGAAAAGGATGAGGGTACTTGGCCTTCATGGATGATTTTTCTTTCCAAGTACTTACTTCAACTGAGTTCTAAAAGCTGAAGTACTATCGTGGTAACCGACTTCTGATTGAAATACAAACTGAGATGGTTTCATGAGACACGTATACATGCTGAGGATGTAAAAATAACCAACAGGATAGGAACTGGATATCCAACATGATAACTAATCTGGGATGAGAGTAGGAACTTAGCTAAAACTCATAAAGAATGAACATACTTTAGAAATCGCAGTTAACCGAAAGGGACACCAAACTGAGAGAAGTAGATAAACGGGGAAACTATTCTCTTCTGAATACCACTCCTACCATTTGCAACTAACAACCTCAACAGCGCACATAAAAGTACTAAGGTTTGAGTCTAACTACCCGATCCTCCATGTTCAAACCTATCTCGACCAGATCTCTTGCATCTAGAATGTCTTCTAAGGATAGTATTCCCTCTTATCATAACAACCAACTAACCCAGGGCTCCCAACCAAAGGGTCACTAGTTGCACAAAATAATTATCCAGATGTATCCCATCACGATATTCAAGCTTATAACTATGGTCACCTTATGATTTCATAGCTTACCCTATTTAAGACTTCTTTCCTCTTCCTTATCATAACTAGGAATCGCATATTGAGTGACTTCTATAGGGGTACATACCAGACTACCTCTTATAACTATTTCACATGAATAATCCTTACCTCATAATTCACCCACACCTAGAAGTCAAGGTGGAACAAGTACACTAACAAGGAAAAGGAATTTGCTACCTCCCAGTTAGGCTACTACAAGGCCTTCTCCCCTAACACTTATAACATCATAAACCAGAACCATTGAAAGAAAAGAGTAGGAGCAGGAGCGTCACGAATGAAGGATTACAGATTGATCTTAACTTACACTTAGCGTGATCAAGCCACTCAAGGTGAGGCTTGGGGAATTAAGCACAATAGGCATGAGAACTTTACATACTGGGCATGTAAGACATGAGTTAGTGGGGATCACCACCCCTTGTTATCAAAGGCAAAGATCCAAAGGGCTTTAGAATAAGGAAATCATAAGCGTGAATCATTTCAAGAATCAGGTCTGAGCATATACATGGCGTAACATGCTTTGATTAGCCATTGAGGTAATTTTGAAGACTGACTGAGCAAACATAACTGAGAATACTATGATACATTAGTTTACATACATAACGGACCTCGGGGAATAAAGTTGGGATTCATAGACACGCAGAGTAAGAGTAGAGTCATTGTCCGAAGAAATCACTTGTCATTCTCAAAGCTGAATATGAGGGTGAAGCTTGATGGAATGCATAAATTGAAATAGAACCATGGTGCTGACACCCAATGCATGCAAAAGGTATCATAATGGCAGAGGTATACTTAGGATTGTAGGATGGAAATAAGCTCCTGCCTCCCCTCTTGACTTTGTTCTAACACCCACAAGCATCGCTACTTGAGCCTCTAAAATATGACTGATTCTCCATTCCACCATCTCCCCTTTAGGTTCATGCTACCCTTATAAGTCTATGGATTTCTCACCAATCTCTTAAAGGAACTATGATCATTTTACCCTAACAAAACATATACTACTCCAGAATCTAACACGAATACCCGCTTCCTTCTATAGTCGAACACTCTCTTTTGCCTAAAAGTCTAGTCCTCAACCCTTCTATCTTCACTTTGTTCTAAGTTAAAACAACTCACCACCTAAACAAGAATAGGGGTCTGGGGAATATGGATGCACAAAGGAAGAAAATCTAGTGACGTACCTGGTTCAACTTCTGGAGGAATACTCTGACCCGACTGGCTAGACAATGAAAGGAATTGGTTTTGGAGCTGAACATCATAGTTGCTCCTAATTTCATAACTTCATACTTCAAGATAAGAGTTGGGGAATTTGGGCACAAGGGTGAAAGGAACCCATTGTTAAAAACCCACATACCTTGTGGGAAGATTACCCACTTGATTGGAAATGAATTAAGAGACTTGACTTGGAGCTTTGGAGTCTTGTTCTTGAGAGCAATTTTCCTTTTTGAGTGAAGAATGATGAACTTAAGAGGTATTTAGGGAAATATGGGTGAAAACCCTTCTAAAAGTAGTCAAAAGAACTTCACTTAATACATAATAGTGTTGGAAATGACTAAAATACCCCTAGGAATTAATTGGGAAAAAACTGGAAATTGGTCAACTTTCAGTGACCACAAATCAGTCTATGAGTCGTGGTTTGCATGATGGTTCATCGTCTGGAGTCATAAAACTCAGGCTAAAATTTCAACTTGCTGCTTTACTTCTACGGGTCAACAGGACGGACCCGTAGAAGTAATGACGAGTCATCATTTGAAGTCATCATTCACGGGGAGCTGGGTTAACTTAGTCAAACCATGACTCAAGACTACAGCTCATCGTTCCAATGACGAGTCGTAGACTTGACTCGTAGTTCCTGAAGGGGACTTGAAAAAAAATCAATCCTCAGAAGGCAATCCATGAGTCAATAGGACGGACCCGTCATTCAAATGATGAGTCGTCATTTGACTTATGGTTCTTGGGAATACTGGCAGTCTGCATTTTGATTCCATGAGTCGTGGTTCAAACCACGATCCGTGGTTAGACCCGTAAACCCTGGAACATAAAAAAAATTCTAGAGTTCTTAACTTAAAATAGTTGGATACGTTTACGGGGTGTTAAAAATAGGACCCTTGGTCAGGGTTTAGGAGCTTTCGATTTGGTTTTGTCTTGGTTTCTATGTTTTAAGGCTAGTTAGGCTTGTAGAGTTAACTTTGGTCAATATTCGGAGAAGACAGCCTCAGATGGAAATTTTTCCAGCGCTGTTAGCTCCAAAATGTTGACTTTGGGCTTGAGTAACTTTTGGTTTGGGTCCCGAGGCTTATGGACTTGTTCTGGGGTAATGAGTTTCGAGTTGGATTTTGGGCGTGGGCCTAATTTTCAATAAAATAATCTCCGTTGGGAGTTTTGTTGATTCTTTTCAGTCCAAAATGCTATTTCTGGTAGGGTAGCATGGTTGGTTTGTGTTCATGGGGTTCCGAATGAATCCCGAGGGTCGATCGAGTGACTTTCTAGCCTTGGAAAAATTGCTAGTTGTTTTTGTGTGTTGCAGACCACTTTGGTCATCGCAACTGTGAGGTGGCCATCACATTCGCTATGGTCTAGCTTTGTGGCTATCACAATCATGTGGGTTGCTCCTTGCAACCACGATAAAGCAAGTTGGGAATCGGTCTAGCTTGTTCTACATGATTGTGTGTCTGGACCGTCATGACCGCAATGGTCTGGTCAGCACTTTTTTGCGATCGCATGGGGTCCCTTATGACCGCGATGAAGGACCCATGGCAGCTATATAAGCAGCCAACTTCATTTTCTCCTCCAAAATTATGAACTTTCTCCATTCATAAGCTCCTAAGCTACGATTCAAAAGTTAGTTACTCATTTCTCTTAGTCTGCTAAGTCCCTTCTGATCCCTCCTCTCTTTTCTTTTGTGTAATTCTCCTTAATTTTGTTATTTTCCATTGGTTTTGTTTTGGTAATTCGCTTGAACTAGTAGGACTTCGGGACTGTTTTAGGCCATGAAATGAGTCTTGTTTGCACTCAACTTTTGAGCATGGGTTCCTTTACCCGTTGTGGGCATAATTGTGAATTTTGTTTTTCCGTTTATGAACCCAATTTCCAGCCTGAATTCTATATAGTAATATGGGTGTCATTCTTCTAGTCTTGACACCTGGAATGTGTTTGTGATAGCATGGCAGCTTTTTGAGTTTTTTCGAAAGGAAAAGGCACACGAGTGATAGTTCATGTTTGGGGTTCAGCCCTGAGGTAGGTTACGATTTACATTTCTAGACTAGATGATTTAGATTTTATATGTTATATGTTACTGGAACATTACTTTTCTAGACTAGATTAGGTAGATTTTATATGTTATATATTACTGGAACATTTGGTTGGACTGTAGATAGAAATAGGCTTAAATCTTGTAACTTGTAATAAACTGGCCATTTCGGATCATAGATTAGGATTATTCATGTTATCCTTAGTCTAAGAGCTTGTAGTATCATTGTGGCTAGTCTAGAATCCTTAGTATGCTTTTAGGAGGTTTTAAAGGTAGAGTAGGTGCTTTTGGTTGTCTTCGTAGTTATTTTCCATCATTTCTTGCCTTATTGTTGGTTTTATGTGTAACTGTGGGCCCGAGGCCATAGCTTGGATTTGGATGGAGTTTCCAGGTCATTTCTCTTGATTGCAGGGTGTCTTTACTCTGTTTTGCCTTGTTATGTGCTACATTCTTTGAATATGGAAATTTACATGCTCATACTGTATTCTCATGCCTATCGGTACAAAAAAGAATTATTTTCGAAGTTTTGGTCCCAAACTTAAGATTTACAATGGTTACTATGATTTTTGGACTTTAAATGAACTATTTTGGGTCTTACTACTAGTTTTGGAAAGGAAATGAAAAATACTACTTTATGCTGGTCTGAGAGGTGTTCCCAGGCCCTTCTCTCCTTTTTTGTTTATATATATATATATATATTCATAGCCCGATGAAGTATTTAGAACCCCCGATGCATTATTCCAGGTTTTTACTTCCTATTTACATACATACATATATATGTATAGTTTGATGCGGTATTTCAAGCGCCTGATGCAGTATTCCGGGTTTATACTATTATACACTCATGCATCACAGCATCTTCCATTGCATTACATTGGCTTTAGTGTATTTGGATTGTCGGTTGTCTGGATTGACTTGTTATTATTTCTTTCTTGTTGGTTCGGTTAGTTATTTTTTCGGTTTTATAACTAGATTTAGGTGGATCCTTGTATTTAGCTTACCTTCATGTTATTTATATTATATATTATCTTTCTGCACTCGGTCGTTCTATGATGCTTACTGGGTACCCGTTGTTTTGGTACTCATACTACACTCTGCATCTTTTTTTGATGCAACATCTAGTACAAGCCACCCCCATTGATCCTCCCATCATTCGAGGCCTGTTGCAGTTCAGATAGCGGTGAGCTCCCAGTTTCTTGGAGACTTTACATGCTTTCCATCTATCATTTTAGTCTATATTTTGTATTTTGGATAGATAGAGTCTGTTGAATAGCTACTCCATACTTAAGACACTCTTGTTTTGGTGACACCAGGTCCGAGTTGGTTTTGTTGTATGTTTTGTTTTCTTGGTCAATTTAGGGAAATTTTTGTATATTTAGTACAGTTGGTATGTATATATGCTATTGGCCTATCTCCCTTATATATATATATATCTTCCCCTTTCTTTATGTAAACTGCTTTATTTATCTTCCGCGTGGGCTAGATTGTCTTGCCTTCTTGGGAGGTTATGTAAGCGCCATCATGGCCCAGTTTTGGGTCATGAAAGAGTGGTAGCAGAGCTCTAGGTTCATTCATCTCGCTGGTACAAGAGCAAAGTGTCTAGTAAAGTCTCGTAGATTGGTACGATGACATCCGTACCCAATCTGTGAAAGGCTATAGGACCTTCCTAGGAAATATTCCATCTTGTTTGATTCCTTGTCGTGCTTCCTTGACTTGAGCAACTTCTACGTATCTTTGTTTCACTCTTTCTCAGATAGTTCAGACGAGATCAGCAGCGGGTGAGGACGAGGCTCCTGCACCTGCAGGTAGAGCCCCAACTAGGGGATGGAGTAGAGGTCTACCCAGAGGTCGAGGTAGGGGTCGGGCTGCAGAGCCAGCTCAGGACCAGGCTAGACTACCATCATCGGAGCCAGATATTAGTGTAGAGGAGGTTCAATATGAGCCAGAGGGTGTGGGGCCCATCCTGCATCCGGCAGGTTTTGTGGCTACTCCAATGCTGCAGGACACTTTAGTTTGGTTACTCAGGCTTCTTGAGGATATGACTCCACCAGCAGCTTCACCAGGTACTCCGATGGGTTCTCAGGTTAGAGATAAGGCTCAGACTTCAGCGAAGGCAGTGGCTCAGGGTTCAGTAGTGTAGCCTACTATTGCGGCTCCAAGATTAGAGGTATTGCCAATCACTGCAGTTGTTCCACCTATTCCAGCCAAGCCCATTATATCTTCTGAGAAGTAGAACATGCTAGGTCGGTTTATGAGATTGGGTCCTCTGAGGTTTTCAGGTTCTTCTAGGAAGGATGCGCACGAGTTTCTGACTAGCTGCCAGGAGAGATTGCATAATTTGGGGTTAGTTAAGTCGCATGCAGCAGATTACATCGCATTTCAGCTGGATGGTCCAGCGAAACAGTGGAGGATGTCATATGTAACTTGCAGGCCAGCTAATTTACCTTTACTTACTTGGGCCCAGTTCTTCGCAGCTTTTCTGGAGAAGTATGTACCACGTTGCATGAGAGAGTGGTTGATGGATCAGTTCTCTAGGTTGGAGCAGGGCTCCATGACTGTTTCTGAGTATGACATTTGCTTCCATCAATTGGCTAGGCATTCCACTATGATTCTGCCCACCGATCATGAGAGGGTACGTCATTTTGTTCAAGGATTGACTCTATAGCTCTGATTGACCACAAAGGGTATGGTGGCATCAGGACAGTCCTTCTTGGAGGTAGTAAACCATACCCGCACTATTAAAGGCATACTTTGGCGAGGTCCAAGGGGGTAGCGATAAGAGGTCCTGCTATCAGGGCAGTTTTAGCGATTCACATGCCGATGGTAGAGTCCACTTTGGTAGGGGTCAGCATCAGTAGCATTTCCATCCAAGCTGACCTATTCAGGCAACATTACAAACTGTTGAGGGTCAGAGTAGCCAGAGTATTATTCCTACTCCATGAGGTTCTCTTTAGGGTCTACATGTAATGGTGGTCATTCTAATTCAGGCAGATCTTCAAAGTGGAGTATATTTGACAAGGGTTGTTATGAGTGTAGTGAGATAGGCCACTTTGCAAGGGAGTATCCATTAGTACAACACCCTAGGCAACACGATCAGTCGGTTCAGGCCCCTAGGGCTCTAGTACCTCCTGCCAGAGGCAGTATATAGAGTAGTAGAGGTGGTCCTCAATTGGGTAGATCAGGTGGTCATGGAAGATGGAGACACATGTATGTAGTTCTTGGATGGATAGAGGCTGAAGCCTCAGATGTTGTAATCACAAATACGATCTCTATTTGTCAGCAATCTGCTTTTGCTTTGTTTGATCCGGGGTCTACATTCTCATATGTATCTGCTTATTATTCTACTCGTCTGGAGTCTAATTATGAGTCTTTGTCTACACCCTTGTATGTAGCTACCCTATTAGGAGATTCCTTAGTAGTGGATCAGATGTATCGGGCTTGTGTGGTGACTATCCTGGGGTATGACACATGGGTAGACTTGATTGTGCTTGATATAGTTAATTTTGACGTGATCTTAGGAATGGATTGGCTGTCTTCTTATCATGTGGTCTTGGATTGCTTCGCCAAGACTATTACTCTATGGATGCCTGGTATCCCTCATATAGTGTGAAAGGGTGTTGATAGCCACATGTCGAGGGGAGTTATACATTTCTTGAGTACCCAGTGGTTGGTTGGGAGGAGGTGCTTAGCCTGTCTTGCCTACGTACGTGATACTAGTGCCACCTCACCTTTCCTGGAATCAATTCTTGTGGTTTGCAAGTATTCGTATATGTTCCCTTCTTATCATTTGGGTCTTTTTCCTGATTGTGACATCGAATTTGGTATTGATGTTGAGTTAGGCACTCAGCCCATTTCTATTATGCCATATCAGATTGCACCAGCTGAGTTGAGGGAGTTTAAGGATCAGCTCCAAGATCTATTGTGTAGAGGGTTCATCAGGCCTAGTGTGTCTACGTGGGGTGATCTAGTTCTGTTTGTGAAGAATAAATATGGGTCCATACATATGTGTATTGACTACAGATAGTTGAATAAGGTGACAGTGAATAATAGATATCCGATACCCCATATTGATGATTTGTTTGACAAGCTACAGGGTGTAGCAGTGTTCTCTAAGATAAACTTGCGGTCCGGTTATCACCAATTGAGGATTAGGTCTATGGATATCCCAAAGATTGCATTTAGGACTCGTTACGGCTAATATGAGTTCCTAGTAATGTCTTTTAGGTTGACTAATTCCCCAGTAGATCTTATGGAGTTGATGGATCGTGTATTCAGTGCCATCTTAGACTCCTTTGTGATTGTGTTCATCGATGACATTATGATATACTCCAGGATTAGAGAGGAGCATGAGCAACATCTTAGAGTTGTTCTTCAGACCTTGCGAGACCATTCGTTTTATGCCATATTCATTAAGCGTGTGTTTTGGCTTGAGTCTGTGGCATTCCTAGGGCACATGGTGTCCAAGGATGGGATTATGGTGGATTTGGTGAAGATTGCAGCAGTTCGTGATTGGGCAAGGCCTACTTCTCCTACTAGGGTTTGCAATTTCATTGGGTTGGTTGGTTACTGCAGAATATTTGTGGAGGGGTTTTCTTCTATAGCACCTTCATTGACTAGATCGACTCAGAAGAATGTTCCCTTCTAGTGGTCAAATGAGTGTGAGGCAAGCTTTCTGAAGCTCAAGGCCTTATTGAATTCATCTCTGATTCTTATTCTTCCAGTCGATGGTCAGGGATTCACCATGTATTGTGATGCTTCAGGTATTGGTTTGGGTTGTGTATTGATGTAGTAGGGCCGAGTTATTTCTTATGCTTCCAGATAGTTAAAGGTTCATGAGAGAAACTACCCCATACATGACTTGGAGTTGGCAGCGGTTGTCTTCACGTTGAAGATTTGGAGGCATTATCTTTATGGAGTGCATTGTGAGATCTTCACTGACCATCACAGTCTTCAGTATATTTTTAGCCAGAAGGATCTAAATTTGAGGCAGCATACGTGGTTGGAGTTACTGAAGGACTATGATATCTCTATTCTTTATCATCCAGGCAAGGCAAATGTGGTGGCGGATGCCTTGAGCCGGAAGGCAGTGAGTATGGGTAGCTTGGCTTTCTTAGCGATAGAGGAGCGACCTTTAGCTTGGGACATCCAGTCCTTGGCTAACAGGTTGGTTAGACTTGATATTTCTGAGCTGGGCCATATTTTTGCTTGTGTTGAGGCTAGATCTTCCTTATTGGAGCAGATTCGAGCATAGCAGTTTAATGATGCGAGGTTGAGGATCATTTGTGACAAGGTGTTGAGCGGTGAGGCTAGGAAGGCAACCTTAGATTCAGAGGGGGTTCTGAGAATTGAGAGTCATATGTTCATTCCTAGAGTTGGTGACTTGGTTAGATTGATCTTGAAAGAGGCTCATTGTTCTAGATACTACATTCATCCCAGAGCAGATAAGATGTATCGTGACTTGAGGCAGCACTACTGGTGGTATGGGATGAAGAGGGATATTTCAGCTTTCATTTCTAGGTGCTTGAACTATCAGCAGGTGAAGTTTGAGCACCAAAGGTCAGGTGGTTTGACTCAGAGGCTACCCATTCTAGAGTGGAAATAGGAGCGGATAGCTATGGACTTTGTAGTTGGTTTGCCATATACTTTGCATAGATTTGATGCTAGTTGGGTCATTGTGGATAGGTTGACGAAGTCTGCTCACTTTCTGCCAGTTCAGACTTCCTACAGTTTATAGAGGTTAGTTCAGATCTACATTTGTGAGATTGTCCATTCGCATGGTGTGCCAGTTTCTATCATTTCTGACCATGATACTCAGTTCACTTCACATTTCTAGAGGTTTATGCAGAGAGAGCTGGGGACTAGAGTTGAGCTTAGAACCATTTTTCATCCGCAGACTGATAGTCAGTCAGAGCATACGATCTAGGTTCTGGAGGATATGTTGCAAGCCTGTGTTATTGATTTTGGATATCAGTAGGACCAGTGCTTAGCCTTGGCAGAGTTCTCTTATAATAATAGTTACCATTCCAGCAATCAGATGGCTCTATTTGAGGCTTTGTATGGTAGGCGGTGCAGATCTCCAGTGAGTTGGTTTGATGCTTTTGAGGTTAGGCCGTGGGGTACCGACTTGCTTCATGATTCTATGGATAGAGTTTGGGTCATCCAGGAGAGACTTCATACTGCCTAGAGTAGGCAGAAGAGTTATGCTGACCGGAGAGTTCGAGATCTAGAGTTCATGGTTGGTGACTGTGCGTTCCTCCGGGTGTCACCCATGAAGGGCGTGATGAGGCTCGAGAGGAAGGGTAATCTCAGCCCTAGGTTCATTGGGCCATTTGAGATCCTTCGTTGCATTGGGGAGGTTACTTATGAGTTGGCCTTTCCTCCTGCCCTTTCCATTATTCACCCGATTTTTCATGTCTCTATACTGCACTGGTATATTCTGGATGAGTCTCATGTGCTTCAGTGGGATTTGGTTTAGTTGGATGAGTCTTTAGCTTTCGAGAAGGAGCCTGTTGTTATTTTGGACAGGCAGTTTAGAAAGTTGAGGTCCAAGGAGATTCTGTCAGTTAAGGTTCAGTGGCGGCATCATCCAATCGAGGAGGCTTTTGGGAGATTGAAACCAACATGCAGACCCGCTATCCTTGCCTTTTTGAGTCTTCAAGTACTATCCTTTCTCTAACTTTCGAGGATGAAAGTCCTTTTAGTAGTGGATGTTGTAATGACCCACCAGGTCATTTTTAGTTTTTCATGCTTTTTCTGTGTTTTGAGCTTTCCCGTAGTGGCTACAGGTCATTTATGACTTTTTGGGACTGATGATTTGGTATCTGGTATGTTCGTTACGTCGTTATGGCCATTTCCCTATTTTAGAACTTGAACTTAGAAAATCTTTGACTTTGGTCAACTTTCTTGGTAAACATGCTCAGAATTAATTATGACAATTGCTTTTGCTCCAAAATGGGGATTTTGGTCTAATGGAACCCTTGGTCGGGGTCTAGGAGCTTTCGTTTTGGTTTTGTCTTGGTTTCTGTGTTTTCAAGCCAGTTAGGCTTGTAGAGTTGACTTTGTTCAACATTCAGAGAAGACGGCCTCGGATCAAAATTCCGCCAGCGTTGTTAGCTCCAAAATGACTACTTTGGGCTTGATGGACCTTTGGTTTGGGTCCCGAGGCTTTCAGACTTGTTTTGGGGTATTGAGTTCTGAGTTGGTTTTTAGGCATGGGGCCCACTTTTCATTAAGACAATCTCCGCTGGGAGTTTCATCAATTCTGTTGAGTCCAGAATGTTATTTCTGGTAGGGTAGCATGGATTTTTCACGAGGTTCCAAATGAATCCCGAGGGTCCGTCGGGTGACTTTCTAGACTTGGAATAATTAATAGATGTTGTTGTGTGTTGAAGACCAGTTTGGTCATCACGACTGCGAGGTTTCCATTGCATTTGCGATGGTCTAGCTTCCTGACCATCGCGATCGCGTGGGTTGCTCATCGTAACCGCGATGAAGCTGGCTGGGACCCAGTCCATCTTATTCTATGCGATCGCATGTCTGGACCATCGTGATCATGATGGTCTGGCCAGCGCTTCCTTGCGATTGTTTAGGGTCCCTCGTGACCGCGATGAAGGACCCTTGGTAGCTATATAAGCTGCCACCTTCATTTTCTCCTCCACAATTACAAACTTTCTCCATTGATAAGCTCATAAGCTGCAATTCCAAAACTAGTTACTCATTTCTCTTGTTATGGTAAGTCCCCTTTGATCCCTCTTCTCTTTTCTGTTGTGTAATTATCCTTAATTCCGTTATTTTTCCTTTGGTTTTCCTTTGGTAATTCTCTTGAACTAGTAGGACTTCCGGGCTATTTTGGGCCCCGAAAGGAGTCTCGTCTGCGTTCAACTCTTGAGCATGGGTTCCTTGATTTGTTGCGGGCGTAATTGTGAATTTTGTTTTTCCGTTTCATTTCATGGGCCCCAAGGGTCATTTTCCGACCTAATTTCCAACCCAAATTTTTGTATAGTAATATGGGTGTCATTCTTCTCATCTTGACACCTAGAATGTGTTTGTGATAGCGTGGTAGCTTTCTGAGGCTGTCCAGAAGGGGAAGGCATATGAGTGATGGTTTGCATATGTGGTTCAGGGTGGAGGTAGATAACGGTTTACATTTTATAGACTGGATTAGATAGATTTTATATGTTATATGTTACTGGAACGATAGGTTGGACTGTAGATAAAAATAGGCTTAAATCTTGTAACTTGTAATAAACTGGTCATTTTGGATCATAGATTAGGATTATTCTTGTTATCCTTACTCTAGGAACTTGTAGTATCATTGTGGCTAGTCTAGAATCCTCAGTATGCTTTTAGGATGTTATAAAGGTAGAGTAGGTGCTTTTGGTTGTCTTCGTAGTTGTTTTCCTTCATTTCTTGCCTTATTTTCTGTTTTATGTGTAACTATGGCCCCGAGGCCATAGCTTGGATTTGGACAGAGTTTCCAGGTCAGTTCTCTTGATTAGAGGGTGTTTTATCCTATTTTGTCTTGTTATGTACTACATTCTCTGAACGTGAAAATTTACATACTCATACTGCATTCTCATGTCTATCGGTTTAGAAAAGAATGATTTTCGAGGTTTGAGTCCCAAACTTAAGATTTACTATGGTTACTGTGATTTTCGGACTTTAAAGGAACTATTTTGGGTTTTACTACTGGTTTTTGAAAGGAAAGGAAAAATACTACTTTTTGTCGGTTCGAGGGGTGTTCCCAGGCCCTTTTCTTCTTTTATGCTTATATATATATATATATATTCATAGTCTGATGCGGTATTCCAGACCCTCAATGCGTTATTCTGGGTTTTTACTTCCCATTTACATACATACATATATATGCATAGTCTGATGCGGTATTTTGGGCGCCTGATGCGGTATTCTGAGTTTTTACTCTTATGCACTCATGCATCGCAGCATCTTCCATTGCATACATTGGCTTGAGTGTATTTGGATTGTTGGTTGTCCGGATTGACTTGTTATTATTTCCTTCTTGTTGGTTCGGTTAGTCCCTTTTTTGATTTCATAACTAGATTTAGGTGGATCCCTGTATTTACCTTACCTTCCTGTAATTTTTATTATATATTATCTTTTTGCGCTTGATCAGCCTATGATGCTTGCTGGGTAACCATTGTTTTGGTACTCATACTACATTCTGCATCTTTTTTTGATGCATCACCTAGTACGAGCCACCCCCATTGATCCTCCCATCGTTCGAGACCTGTTGCAGTTTGGATCGCGGTGAGATCCCGTCGTCTTGGAGACTTTACATGCTTTCCATCTATCATTTCTGTGTATATTTTGTATTTTGGATGGACAGAGTCTATTGTATAGCTACTCCATACTTTAGACGCTCTTATACCGGTGACACCAGGTCCGGGTTGGTTCTGTTGTATGTTTTGTCTTCTTTGTCACTTTAGGACCATTTATGTATATTTAGTACAATTGGTATGTATATATACTATTGGACCTATCTCCCTTATATATATATATATATCTTTCGCTTTCTTTATATAAACTGCTTTATTTATCTTCCGCGTGGATTGGGTTGGCTTGCCTGGAGGGTTATGTAGGCGCCATCATTGCCCAGTTATGGGTCGTGATAGTTGACCTCTGTCCCGTCCCCTAGCTGGGGCTCTAACTGCAGGCGCAGGGGACTCTTCCTTACTTGCTGCCGATCTCGTCCAAAAAATCTGAGAAATAGTGAAACGAATGACATTTAGAAGTTGATAGAATCAAGGACGCACGATAAGGAATCAATCAAGATGGAAAATTTTCCTAAGAATTCCTTATAGCCTCCCGTATATAGGATAGAAACTCCATTGTACCAATCCACGAGACTCTACTAGACACTCTCTCTTGTAATGGTAAGACCGATGAACCTAAATCTTTGATACCATGCTGTCATGAACCAAAATCGAGCCATGATGACGCCTACTAAAACCTCCCAGTAGGCAAGCCAAACCCCAGATATAATACTACGATAAAAGCTAAGATAGAATCAAGTGGATAAAGATAAGAAAAAAGGCCACCAACATAGATTTAATACAAAATGGTATAAAATATACAAATAGGACCTAAAGAGATCAAGAAATACAAAATACATATACATAAGAACCAAATCCCAGACCTGGTGTCACCGGTACAAGAGCGTGTAACGCACTAGAATAAAGTTATACAAGATACTACTGTCTATCCAGAATACACAATAAATACAGTAAGAGTAGAGGGAATGCAGTAAATCTCCGGACGCCAGGAGCTCACCACGATCCAAACAGTAGTGGGCCTCAAACGAGTAGATGATCAATTAGGGTGGCTCGTACTAGGTGTTGCATTAGAAAAAGATGCAAAAATGTAGTATGTGTACCGAAACACAATATACTCAGTAGGCATCATGGGCCGACCGAACTCAGAAGATAATATATAATATAAGAGGCATGAAAGTAAACCACACAAATCGATCGACCTAGAAGGCTAGACATAATAAAGATAACCATAAGGTAAGTGTATAAGCTGAAAACTGAACTCAAATCTAATATAATCAGGACATGATGGTAAATATAATAATAATAAAGGAAATAGGCACTCAAGGTAAAAACAGACAAGAAGAAAATGTTGTTGTAACACCCCGTACCTTTCAAAACCTATGTGACTAAATAAATATCGACGAAGGTATTTGAGCTCGAGATTGTGAGGGGGTACTTTGTCCTAGAATTTGAAATGGTCAAATGTATACAAGTGTTAAGTTAAATTATAAGGATGAGAGTTTTGAAAATGAGATAAAACAAGTGAGGTACTTGCTCGACTTATCTAAGCTCTTAGGTGACAAGTAGGTGCATCACCTACCTACGCTAACGAACTAAGTTCCAAGGGCCGATTACGGGCAGCAACACTATGGATTATTAGACCTAATGGTATCCCAAATTAAGCTTAAAGTTGGCCCATCAAAGAACAACCAAATCTGGCCCAAAAAACTACAAAAGGTAGCCACCAATATTGACCACATTTTGACCCAAGAGAAGCCCAAAATCAGCCACAAAACTTAACCTTTTTGAGGCCCAAGCAAAGGGTAATTTTGTCCCAAGTTTCTTGACCCATTTTGGCCCAAATATACTCAAAAAAGTAGGCCAAAAAGGTCCCTTTATACAGACCTTTTGTTGATCAATATTGATCACAAAAAGCTGGAAAAATTCTCTCTTATCTCCTTTCCTTTTGGTAGCCCCTCTCTCCCTTTAGGGTTCTAAGAAGATCAAGATTCATTCAAGCTTAAGGTGAGTAAAACAACTTGTTATCTTGGTATTAATATACTACATATAGATAGGATATAATATGGTAAGAAGGACATGAACTATGGCAGCCCCTTTCTTAAGATTTAACACATAGAAATTGTATAACAATTAAGAGATTTCTTCTTCTCTTGTTGGTGTATGTGTAGGGGGTACTTAAGCTTTTCAAGGCATCAATAAAAAGAGGATAAAAATACACCTTCAAGTGTGGTAAGTACTTTGCCCATAATCATATTTTTGGATTGAAGTTCGGATAGACAATTGTTGTTGAATTGTTGTTAAGAACTCACGGGACGGCGATCGGAAGCCGTGGGTTCAATGTGTTGCTATTGTATTTCGGCATGGTGAGTTGTCTAGGGGCAGTTTGATGTGTTTTGTATTATTGGAGGTAGTAGGTTGGTGTGTGTGTGATGTGTATTGTACAGGGGAGAAAGGTGTGACGATACACCTTTAATTAATGCAAAATACGTAAATCTGCCCGGAAAATGTTTAACTACTGTTTTGGAAAGGTTGCATCAGGTTTAATAGCTAATATTAGCTTCATTATACCCTTGTAATGTAGATTAACTTAATAAAGGAAATTCCAAGTTCTGGTAAGCACAATCTTTGGAAGGAACGAGGTATGTTAAGGCTTCTTTATTCCTTATCGGCATGAATCTAAAAATAGAACTCTAAATCTCTGAAAGAAGGAATTTAAGTATTCTGTTGTAAGAGAGCTGATTTGGTAACTCAAAAAGTCTTAAGGAACTAAGTTATACATTATGGTGATTCAAGTCGCCTTCTTATAAAAATCTGATTCTTTTTGCACGAAATGTAAGTTATCCTTTCGTCAAGTTTCTTCTTTGTATTGTGATCCCTAATCAAGCTTTAGAAAGTATACAAGGAAAGTTAGCAAGTCAAATCCCCATTTATATGTGTTTGGTATGTTGAGTCCAACACCTAGTAAGCCAAGGATAAAGAAGTTATCTAAATGAACCTTCATAAATAACAAGAATAGCTTTGAAGGTCAATCTAGTAATACACTTATTATGTGTGGTTTGCGTGTTAGTGTGCACCGAGGTGCTACTGCCATATTGAGGCTATTATTTATATAGTGTGCACCGAGGTGCTACTGCAATATTGAGGCCATTATATACATAGTGTGCACCGAGGTGCTACTGCCATATTAAGGCCATTATATACATAGTGTGCGCCGAGGCGCTACTGCCATATTGAGGCTATTATATATAGGGTGCACCGAGGTGCTATTGTGGTTCAGCATGGATTATAAAGAGTGAGTTGCAGTGTGAGTTAATGCATGTGTTGTATTCTAAACATAATAAAGGAGAAAGAGCTTAACGAGTCTTACCAATTACAGCTTACAAGTTTCATATTATATCTTGTTCAAATTTACTACTTGCGACTTGCTTTTATGTTTCTACCTTACATGCTAGTACATTATTGTCGTACTGACGTCCCCATTGCCTGGGGGCGCTGCATTCATGCCTGCAGGTCCAGACAGAAACCCAGATAGACCTCTTCAGTAGGAGTTGCAGAGTTCAGCCATTTTGGTAAGCTCCATTCTTCCTGGAACTGACGAGTCAGAGGTCTAGCTTATATTTTGACCAAGTTATGTATATGTACAGCTTATGGGTAGTCCAGGGCCCTGTCCTTGATATGAGATATTTTACTTACTCCTAGAGGCTTGTAGACATGTATATGTACATCAGTGTTGGGTATGGCCTTGTCGGCCTTGTTATTAGCTATTTACTATGATAATAGCCTTGTCGGCCTTGAGTTGTTTACCTACTATTGAGCTTTCAGTGTTTCAAATTTCTATTCTTAGAGACCTTGTCGGTCTCAGACCCCAGCAGGTACAATAGAGATACACTCTATTTTGACACCCTCGGCCTTTTGGGGCTCCGGGTGTCGGTCATGCCTCCCATGGTTTGGGGCGTGACAACTTGGTATCAGAGCACGTCGAATCCCAGGGAGTCTACAAGCCATGTATAGTAGAGTCTTGCTTATGGGTGTGTTGTGCATCATACCTATAATCATGAGGCTACGGGACATTTAGGAATTGTTATCCTTCTTTCATTTGCTAGATCGTGCAATAGAGAGAGGTCATAAGATGTTTGAAGTCTAATTCATGTTTTTCTATTCCTTGTTTACAGAAATGCATGTGACCAGACAAATGAGTAGCTGACGGGTTGGCACGGATATAGGGGAAGGTACTAGTCGTTCCCCGCCTATCCGATTGGATAGATTTGAGGCTCAAAGTGAATCACTGACACCAGAGATCCCAGTTCATCAATTACCTGATGAGACTAGAGGGGATCCAGTACCCCTGACCCGACCTGCTCTAGTGGCATCGGAGATAGCTAGAGATGAACCAGCACCTGTAGCTCCAGCAGAGGACTAGTACATCAGGAGTGTTGTTTGATTATTGACCCAGATGGTAGCCACACAACAACAACAAATTGGGGCATCAGCGAGTGCTAAGTCAGGTGGCTCAGAAAGTTCTAGGGCTCAAGAGTTTATCAGCCTAAGTCCTCCTATATTTATAGGCTCTGACCCACGTGAGGATCCTCAGGAGTTTATTAATCAGACTTATCGAGTACTTCGAGTCATGCATACAACAGTAGTGGAGGCAGTGGAGTTTGCATCTTTCAGGTTACGAGATGTGGCCATTTTATGGTTCGAGGCTTGGGATCGGTCTAGGGGATCAAATGCACCCCCAGCTGAATGGGAGGAATTTTCAGAGGCCTTCCTAGATCACTATCTTCCAAAGGAGGTTCGAGAGGCCAGACTTGATCAATTTCTAGCCCTTAGGCAGGGTAATATGAAAGTTTGATAGTACAGCCTCAGGTTGAATTCATTAGCCAGGTACGCCCCCGATATTGTGAGTACGATGCAAGCTAGAGTTCATTGATATGTGCGTGGCCTTAAGGATGAATTGATTAAGGGATTAACAATAGCAGCCACACAAGAGGATATGAATATTTCTAAGATACAGGCTATTGCTAGACTGTAGAGGATCTTGAAGTACAAATTAGAGATAACCAAAGACAAGAAAGGGATCAGAATAAGAGGGCTAGATCTACGGGGTCCTATGTAGATCCACGAGGTAATGTTAGGCTACATTTTAATAGGCGATCACCCCAACCTACTAGTGGTTCCCCATATCAGTTGCAAAGGCAGAGGTATGATCATTTTTCTCAGACTGGACCAGGCCACAGTTCAGGTGCATCCAGTTCCTATCGCCAAGGGCATTCAGGTCAGATGAGGCCACCTTTGCCACCTTGTGTTCAGTGCGTGTAATGACCCTTTCGGTTATTTCCACGTATACGTTTTCCTTGATTCGTTAGAGCTTGTTGTAGCGGACCCAAGTGACTTAAGGCTCGTCAGTACCAATATTTCGGTATCGGGCCCATTTGTTTGGTCAGATTATAAGTTTTGAAGTCAAGCAAATCGGCAAAAGTTATCGTAAGTTCTTTAATAAATTTTCTGAACTTTGGGTAAAATGTCTCAGGGATTTTCTCTCAATATATAAAGAGTTAGAAGTCCCCCAAAATACCAAATTGAAGGTCTACGAGTCTAGTTTCCTACGCACAAAACCTCAAATCCAACTGATTTCGGAGTAAAAAGTTATGACTATTTTATCGCGGACTGTCTGGCAGAAAACGAGTTGCGAACCGGGTCGGGTTACACTCGATTTAAGCCTCAACTTCACGTTTTCAAATGCCATTTCAGTTCCGAAACAGTGAGAAAACATAAGGGAGGATTCCGAGAGAGTTCTTGAGTATCAAAATCGTGCGATGGTGAGTTGCGAACTAAAATTTAAGAATTTTATTAACATCGCGCGTATTTGAAAATGTTTTATTTAAAAGTCGAATGTGGAAGAAAATTATATTATTATTACCTTTTCAAAATATTTTAAAGGTTTATGGAAAATATTTTTAATACGATATAATTGTATATGTATTTATTTTATAAGGTTTTATACATTGTAATATTTTAACGGAGATAGTAAATTTAGTTATGTTGAAAATTATTATTATAATATAGTAGGTTTTGTTTGAAATAATTTTCTACGAATTATGGTATATTTAAAATATTATATTTTTTTTACCAAGAATTTATGCAATACCCGAATATATAAATAACGCGATAAGAATTTCTTTTTGTCCTTGCCACCTCCACTCCACGTGTAGGTGGATGGAGTGGCCAGCAAGTGTTAGCTAAAGGTGGTAGCATGTTAACATTTTCATAACATTGAAATGGTTGCTGCCTAACTTATATTTGCTACACATTATGTAATTAATTATTGAACATGAGCACTGGGGAATGATTTCAATTCTCTCAAACACATCAAGTTACATAGCTGCTCCATATACATACATACGTATACAGAGAAGGGGATTGGTGGAACCAATTTAATGTTGAGGTTATATTAAATTTTTGGAAGAAAATCAATTATCTACGTCAAGTTATCTAAGCCCAAATCCGATTCCGATTTAATTTTGGATTTTCTCGGAGTGGTTCGAGCTTGGACATCATCTTAGCAGCTTGTCATCGGACGACAGGTAGGTTATGGTTTATTTTCCCTAGACTCCGCATATATAGAATAAAATTGTATTAATGGGCATCCTTGGGTTGGTTATTAGGTTGGTACCACAGACCTCGACCGCTTTATTCGTGTCCGCCTACTTTTGTTCCTCCGTTGCTTGTAGTATTTGCCGATATATTTTATTTATCCTTGTGGTCCTGTGAGGCCTTATTGACTCTGGAACATAGAAGGTGGGATTTTGGGAATGTTCGCGAGTCCCGGGCATAGAATTATCCTTCTAGGCTAGTTATGCTTAATGAGTAGCTGTGGGCCTGTGCAGGGTCGATAGGTTGATTCTGAGCTGCTGGGCAGCTATTGTGTTTGATCATACCATTTTCATGCATAAAAAGAGGTTTTACTACAGTTTGGGCTTCGGGCCTACTGGCACCATTTTCTAAACCCTGCATGGCCCGCGGGGCCCATTTTTGATGGAAATAATTTGGAAACGGTTTGATTTCACTTGTGAATATTCCTGGATTAAAGGAAGTAAAATTATGTTTTAAATCACCAGTTTTACGATTAACGCTAGACTCGGAAGGGCCGGGGTGCTAGTTGACTTTTCTTGCTACTTGAGATGATTTTAGCCTCGGTCGGATCGAGCACCTGAGATGACTTTTTACTGTTTAGACCCGGTTATGCCCGGGCACCCTTGGAGGGGTTTTTTTGAGACATTTTCCTACTACTTTAGTCCTGGACAGGGTCTGGGCATGCATATTCGAGACTGGGTCTCTATCTTGATACCGGACTTGCTTCCGGACGACATGTTTTGATACTGAGTTTTAGTATGGGGTCTGGGACCTCCATGGACCTTGCCATCCGGGCCAGGGGCTATGGGCTACGTGTGTCGGAGGAGGGGTATACGGTGGAGTAGAGGTATACGGGCAGTGTCCTTCCATGGAACCTACCTGCTGGGCCGGATCGGCGCCGGAGGAGGTACATAAGAGAATACCATTCTTCACTTGAGATCTTCATGCATCATATCATTCATTGTTTGAGGCTCCACCCTTGTTTGTTGTTTGTTGATTGTACGCTCCGGTAGTATGGGATGCCGGAGGGTTTGTTTTCACTTGTTTGTGTTCCTCTGTTGTATGGGCGGCCGGGGGACTGTAGGTAGACTTTTGGTATTTACTTACAAAATTATTCTCTATTAGGGATAATTATGAGATTGGTTACTGCTAGACTGTTAGTTTCTGGATTTGAGATTGATATGATTAGTTGAGTTTGATTCATGTCTCTGAGCATGCCTATCATTACTCTTTCTCTCTTCTTCTTACACTTGAGGTTAACGGTATACCATCCATTTCGTAAACTTATTTTGTATACACTGTTGTTGCAAGGACCCCAGGTGTGTTGTTTCTTACTTTCACCTGTGCCTATGGTGTGTATATTCTGCTTACTAGCCTCACATGTGGTTCTGTTGTTTTCCCTCTGGGCTAGTTCCTGTGTACCTTTCGTTGATTTCTGTGACTGCTTGCTTCTATTATGTCTGTTACTATGCTTTTATCTTATATGTGTCCAGTCGGCCTATGATACCTACTGGGTACCTTATGCTTCGCATTTGGTGCTCACCCCTACCCCCTGCATCTTTGGGTGCAGATCCTAGCGTGGGCCATCGCCGTTAGATCGCTGTGATTTGTGCTTGGAGATCTGTTGGGGGACTACTTCAGACTGAGGGTGAGCTCTTGGCGATCGGAGCTTAGCTTTAGTTTATCTTTTGCTTCATGTACTCAATTACCATTCAGAGACATCTGTATATATTATTTTTGATTATTTGCACTCCATGTATGTAGTTTGGGCTCTATACTATGATACCAGGTCTTGGGGTTTGGTTTAGTTTCCGCATATGTATATATTTATAGTCCTTTTATCTGTTCTCTTCATCTTGTTCTCTTATTTGTTAGATAGTAGCCCATTATTAACTGTTCTGGGCTACGGGGATTGGTTCACCTACCGGGGGTTGTAGGTGCCATCATGACTGAGAAATTGGGTCGTGACAACTGTGTATCAGAGCTTTAGGTTCACCGGTGTCATCGGTATAGGAGCCAATGTCTAGTAGAGTCCTGCGGATCGAGGCGGAGACGTCCGTACTCAATCTTTGGGAGGCTACAGTGACATTTTAGGAAATTTGACTCTTTCATTGCTTCTGTGTCGTGCGTGGAACCCTTGAAATTTCTGGAAATCTCATTTGTTCTACTTCATTCTTCCGCAGATGGTTCGTACGAGATCATCAGCATCACGCGGAGATGAGCCTCCTACTCCAGCTAAGGGTCGAGGACGCCCTCGAGTAGTGGCACCTGCTAGAGCTGCTAGGGTGGAGATAGAGCCCGAGCAGCATGTGGATCAAGGGGCAGCCCAGGTACCACCAGCACCAGCTCCAGCTCCAGCTCCAGTACCAGCTCTAGTGCCCACTTCTGTGCCAGCTCCATCCGCAGCTAAGTCTCCAGATATTCGGGGATTACTATTACAGCTTTTGGGTATGATTGGAGAGCGGCCTTCTGAGGTAGCGCAGACATCCGCTCAGGGGGCAGCCCTGGGTGCACAGAGTTTAGGAGAGAAGCCGGCTACTATGGCTCCCCATGCGGAGGTCATTCCGGTTCCATCTGTTGCACAACCTCTTGCTCCTCGCCCAGTTATGACAGAGTTAGAGCAGAAGGCGTTGGGTAGGTTTTTGAGGTTAGCACCTCCGAGGTTTGCTGGTACTTCTGGACAGGATCTACATGACTTTATTACTACCTGTGAGGAGATGTTGCATCATTTGGGTTTGTTGGAGACTCACGGGGTTGGTTATACTACCTATCAGTTGGAGGGCCCAGCGAAGTTATGGTGGAGGGCCCAGGTTGCTTGTAGACCACTATCGTCACTTCCTTTGACCTGGTCTGAGTTTTATGAGGCCTTTATGGCAAAGTTCCTACCTCAGAGTGATCGTGAGTGTCGCAGGGAGCAGTTTACTCACCTTGTGCAGGGGTCTACGACTATCTCGGAGTATGAGACCCATTTTCATCAGCTAGCACCGTTCGGAGCTATGATCATTCCTACCGAGGCAGATAGGATTCACAGATTTGTATGGGGTTTGAGGCCAGAGATCAGGCAGCCAGCTGAGATATTGATCGCCAGTGGTCGGTCATTTCAGGCTATCGTAGACTATGCCAGCACTGTGGAGGACTTACAGAGACATGATCAGGGGTCCAGAGATAAGATGCCTCGACATCAGGGTGTCAACAGTGGTTCCAGATATAGTGGTAGAGGTCCTGGCCAGTGGAGCCGGAGTTATCAGCCACACCAGTACCAGGGTCAGTCTAGCCGACCGGTTCAGGCTTCCCTTCAGACTTTCGGTAGTACCCAGTTCGAGCAGGGTCAGAGCAGCCATCAGGGCTATAGCGGCCAGTCTTCGAGGGGTACAGTTTCTGGGGCATCAGGTCGTGGTGGTCATACGGGATCTGCTGGTTCATATCGACTGAGTAGGCCGTCAGGGGCTTGTTTTACTTGTGGTGCGATTGGTCATTTTGCTAGAGATTGCCCTCAGCAGGGTACAGTTCAGTTGGCCGAGCCTTTACGGACAGTTCAGCCCCCGGCTAGAGGGGGTGGTCGTCAGGGTAGAGCTGGTGCTCCGCGCGGCAGAGCAGGTGGTAGGGATGGCGGTCGGGCAGGTGGAGGTCGTCGTCAGTTTTACGCGGTCCCTAGGAGACCAGAGGCAGAGGCCTCAGATGCTATGATTACAGGTATGATTTCTGTGTGCCATCAGTCTGCTATGGCTTTATTTGATCCTGGATCCACTTGTTCATATGTATCTGCCTACTTTGTGCCTTGTTTGAGGTTGGCTAGTGAGCCATTATCTGTTCCTATTTCTGTTTCGACCCAAGTAGGAGATTCCTTAGTAGTGGATCGGATTGTGAGATCCTGTATGTTATCTGTTGGTGATTCAGAGACTTGGGGTGATTTGATGATTCTTGATATGCTAGATTTTGATGTGATACTGGGCATGGACTGGTTATCCCCTCACCGTGTGGTTTTGGATTGTTATGCCAAGACCATTACCAGAGTTGTGCCCGGTGTATCCCCGGTTGTGTGGCAGGGTTCTTTTAGCCATGCACCATCTGGGATCATCTCTTGTCTTCGAGCTAGGAAGTTGATCTCCCGTGGGTGTTTAGCTTATCTAGCAGATGTCCGAGATGTTAGTGCTGACCCTACTTCTCCTGAGTCTGTTCCTGTGGTTAGAGACTTCCTCGATGTGTTTCCTACCGACCTGCCAGGCCTTCCACCTGAGAGAGATATTGATTTTGCTATTGAGTTAGAGCCGGGCACTAGGCCCATTTCTATTTCTCCTTACCGTATGGCTCCTGCTGAGTTGAGGAAGCTTAAGGAGCAGCTCCAGGATCTGTTAGCTAAGGGTTTATTAGGCCTAGTGTGTCACCTTGGGGTGCTCCTGTTATCTTCGTGAAGAAGAAGGATGGGTCAATGCGCATGTGTATTGATTATCGGCAGCTGAATAGGGTGACAGTGAAGAATAGGTATCCGATGCCGAGGATTGATGATTTGTTTGACCAGCTTCAGGGTTCAGTCGTGTTTTCGAAGATTGATTTGAGGTCTGGCTACCATCAGTTGAGGATTAGGGCGGAGGACATCTCTAAGACAGCATTCAGGACACGTTATGGCCATTATGAGTTCCTAGTGATGTCTTTTGGGTTGAATAAGGCCCCCACAGCCTTTATGAACTTGATGCACAGGGTTCTTGGCCCGTATTTGGACTCATTTGTGATAGTTTTTATAGATGACATCTTGGTATACTCGCGTAGTAGATATGAGCATGAGCAACACTTGAGGGTTATACTCCAGACTTTGAGAGATCATCGGCTTTATGCCAAGTTCTCAAAGTGCGAGTTTTGGCTTGAGTCAGTTGCATTCCTAGGGAACGTGGTGTCTAAGGATGGGATTAGGGTGGATCCGGGAAAGATTTCAACGGTTTGTGAGTGGCCTAGACCTACTACTGTTACTGAGGTCCGCAGCTTTATTGGGTTAGCTGGTTACTACAGACGGTTCGTTGAGCGATTTTGTTCCATAGAAGCACCCTTGACTATGCTGACTAGGAAGGATGTCCCGTTTCAGTGGTCGGATCAGTGTGAGGACAGCTTCCAGAGGCTTAAAGCCTTATTGACTTCTGCTCCAGTTTTGACTTTGCCGGTTGAGGGTCAGAGCTTCTCCGTGTATTGTGATGCTTCTGGGGTTGGTCTTGGTTGTGTGTTGATGCAGCAGGGTCGAGTAATAGCATATGCGTCGAGGCAGCTGAAGGTTCACGAGCGCAACTACCCCACTCATGACTTAGAGTTGGCGGCGGTAGTTTTCGCGCTCAAGATCTGGAGGCATTACCTATATGGAGTTCACTGAGAGATCTTTATCGATCACCGTAGTCTTTAGTATATCACGAGCCAGCGAGAGTTGAACTCGAGACAGAGGAGATGGGTCGAGTTACTGAAGGACTATGACTTCACTATTCTGTATCATTCGGGCAAGGCAAACGTGGTAGCGGATGCCTTGAGCCGGAAGACAGTGAGTATGGGTAGCCTAGCTTTTCTCTAAGTTTCAGAGCGACCGTTGGCCTTAGACATCCAGTCCTTGGCTAACCATTTGGTTAGGCTTGACTTGTCGGATCCTAGCCGAGTTCTCGCCAGTGTTGAGGTTCGTTCTACTTTGATTGATCAGATTCAGAGTCGTCAATTTGAGGATCAGCAGTTGTGTGACCTTCGCGATCAGGTTGTTCAAGGTGAGACCTGTCGGGCTACTCTAGATTCAGATGGGGTTCTGAGGTTTGATAGTCGCCTTTGTTTTCCGAGGATTAGTGATTTTATTCGGTTGATACTTCATGAGGCACATTGTACTAGATACTCCATTCACCCTGGCACAACAAAGATGTATAGAGACTTGAGGCAACTTTACTGGTGGAGTGGTATGAAGCGGGATATAGCGGAGTTTGTATCTCGGTGCTTGAACTGTCAGCAGGTTAAGTTCGAGCATATGAGACCTGGTGGTTTGATGCAGCGACTTCCCATTCCTGAATGGAAGTGGGAAGGGATTACTATAGACTTCGTTGTTGGTTTACCCCGTACTTCTCGTGGGTTTGATTCCATATGGGTGATTGTTGATAGGCTGACTAAGTCAGCACATTTCTTGCCGGTTCAGACTTCTTATGGCGCAGAGAGGTTAGCTCAGATGCTACCTTCGTGAGATTGTTCGATTTGCACGGGGTCGCCCAGCTTCTATCATTTAAGACCGTGGCACTAAGTTCACATCTCAGTTCTGGAGGCTATTCAGCGAGATTTGGGTACAAGAGGTTCATCTTAGTAACCCGCTTTCCACCCTCAGACAGATGGCCAGTCCGAGAGGACTATTCAGATTTTGGAGGACATGCTTCGGGCCTGTGTTCTTTGACTTTGGAGGTTCATGGGATCAGTTTGTTCCCTTGGCAGAGTTTGCTTATAATAACAGCTTCCATTCGAGTATCGGCATGGCACCTTTTGAGGCTTTGTATGGCAGGCGTTGCAGATCACCGGTAGGTTGGTTTGACGGTTTTAGTGCTGGGCCACAGAGCACAGATTTGCTTTGAGATTCCTTAGACCGAGTTCGAGTGATTCAGGACAGACTTCGGGCAGCTCAGAGCAGGCAGAAGAGTTATGATGATCGTAGGCTTCATTCCTTGGAGTTTAGTGTCGGTGACTTGGTGTTTCACCGTGTATCGCCTATGAAGGGCATGATGAGATTTGGTAGGCGGGGCAAGCTTGCCCCAGGTACATTGGGTCGTTTGACATTCTTCAGAGGGTTGGTAGCGTTGCCTATCAGCTAGCCTTGCCTCCGATGTTTTCAGCTATACATCCTGTATTCTATGTTTCGATGTTGCGTCGGTATGTCTCAGACGAGTCTCATGTGTTGAAGTGGGATTCAGTTTAGTTGGATGAGGATTTAGCTTTTGTTGAGGAGCCGGCAGCTATTTTGGCCAGAGATGTCAGGAGATTGAGGTGTCGAGAGATCCCGGTTGTTAAGGTTCAGTGGAGGCACCGTCCAGTCAAGGAGGCTACCTGGGAGACCGAGAGAGATATGCGGGATCGGTATCCGCAGCTATTTTAGCCTTCAGGTACCCCCTCTTGACCTTGACTTTCGAGGACGAAAGTCCTTTTTAGTAGTGGATGATGTAATGACCCTTCCGGTTATTTCCACGTATACATTTTCCTTGAATCGTTAGAGCTTGTTGTAGCGGACCCAAGTCACTTAAGGCTTGTCAGTATCGGTATTTCGGTGTCGGGCCCATTTTTTTGGTCGCATTATAAGTTTTGAAGTCAAGCAAATCGGCAAAAGTTATCGTAAGTTCTTTAATAAATTTTCTGAACTTTGGGTAAAATGTCTCAGGGCTTTTCTCTCAATATATAAAGAGTTAGAAGTCCCCCAAAATACCAAATCGAAGGTATACAAGTCTAGTTTCCTACGCACAAAACCTCACATCCAACTGATCTCGGAGTAAAAAGTTATGACTGTTTTATCGCGGACTGTCTGGCAGAAAACGGGTTGCGAACCGGGTCGCGAACCGTGTCGGGTAACACTCGATTTAAGCCTCAACTTCACGTTTTAAAACGTCATTTCAGTTCCGAAACAGTGAGAAAACATAAGGGAGGATTCCGAGAGAGTTCTTGAGTATCAAAATCGTGCGATTGGTGAGTTGCGAACTTAAATTTAAGAATTTTATTAACATCGCGCGTATTTGAAAATGTTTTATTTAAAAGTCGAATGTGGAAGAAAATTATATTATTATTACCTTTTCAAAATATTTTAAAGGTTTATGGAAAATATTTTTGATACGATATAATTGTATATGTATTTATTTTATAAGGTTTTTATACATTGTAATATTTTAACGGAGATAGTAAATTTAGTTATGTTGAAAATTATTATTATAAAATAGTAGGTTTTGTTTGAAATAATTTTCTATGAATTATGGTATATTTAAAATATTATATTTATTTTACCACGAATTTATGCAATACCCGAATATATAAATAACGGGATAAGAATTTCTTTTTGTCCTTGCCACCTCCACTCCACGTGTAGGTGGAGGGAGTGGCCAACAAATGTTAGCTAAAGGTGGCAGCATGTTAACATTTTCATAACATTGAAATGGTTGCTGCCTAACTTATATTTGGTACACATTATGTAATTAATTATTGAACATGAGCACTGGGGAATGATTTCAATTCTCTCAAACATATCAAGTTACATAGCTGCTCCATATACATACATATGTATACAGAGAAGGGGATTGGTGGAACCAATTTAATGTTGAGGTTATATTAAATTTTTTGAAGAAAATCAATTATCTACGTCAAGTTATCTAAGCCCAAATCCGATTCCGATTTAATTTTGGATTTTCTCGGAGTGGTTCGAGCTTGGACATCATCTTAGTAGCTTGTCATCGGACGACAGGTAGGTTATGGTTTATTTTCCCTAGACTCCGCATATATAGAATAAAATTGTATTAATGGCATCCTTGGGTTGGTTATTAGGTTGGTACCACAGACCTCGATCGCTTTATTCGTGTCCGCCTACTTTTGTTCCTCCGTTGCTTGTAGTATTTGCCGATATATTTTATTTACCCTTGTGGTCCTGTGAGGCCTTGTTGACTCTGGAACATAGAAGGTGGGATTTTGGGAATGTCCGCGAGTCCCGGGCATAGAATTATCCTTCTAGGCTGGTTATGCTTGATGAGTAGTTGTGGGCCTATGCAGGGTCGATAGGTTAATTGTGAGCTGCTGGGCAGCTATTGTGTTTGATCATACCATTTTCATGCATAAAAAGATGTTTTATACAGTTTTTACTACGGTTTGGGCTTCGGGCCTACTGGCATCATTTTCTAAACCCTGCATGGCCCGGGGGGCCCGTTTTTTATGGAAATAATTTGGAAAAGGTTTGATTTAACTTGTGAATATTCCTGGATAAAAGGAAGTAAAATTATGTTTAAAATCACCAGTTTTACGATTAACGCTAGACTCGGCAGGGCCGGGGTGCTAGTTGACTTTTTTTGCTACTTGAGATGATTTTAGCCTCGGTCGGACCGAGCACCTGAGATGACTTTTTACTGTTTAGACCCGGTTATGCCCGGGCACCCTTGGAGGGGTTTTTTTGAGACATTTTCCTACTACTTTAGTCCTGGATAGGGTCTGGACATGCATATTCGAGACTGGGTCTCTATCTTGATACCGGACTTGCTTCCGGACGACATGTTTTGATACTGAGTTTTAGTATGGGGTCTGGGACCTCCATGGACGTTGCCATCCAGGCCAGGGGCTAGGGGCTGCGTGTGCCAGAGGAGGGGTATACAGTGGAGTAGAGGTATACGAGAAGTGTCCTTCCATGGAACCTACCTGCTGGGCCGGATCGGCGCTGGAGGAGGTACATACAGAGATACCATTTCACTTGAGATCTTCATTCATCATATCATTCATTGTTTGAGGCTCCACCCTTGTTTGTTGTTTGTTGATTGTACGCTCCGGTAGTATGGGATTCCGGAGGGTTTGTTTTCACTTGTTTGTGTTCCTTGGTTGTATGGGCGGCCGGGGGACTATAGGTAGACTTTTGCTATTTACTTACAGAATTGTTCTCTATTAGGGATAAGTATGAGATTGGTTACTGCTAGACTGGTAGTTTCTGGATTTGAGATTGATATGATTAGTTGAGTTTTATTCATGTCTCTAAGCATGGCTATCATTACTCTTTCTCTCTTCTTCTTACACTTGAGGTTAGCGGTATACCGTCCATTTCGTAAACTTATTTTGTATAAACTGTTGTTGCAAGGACCCCAGGTGCATTGTTTCTTACTTTCACCTGTGCCTATGATGTGTATATTCTGTTTACTAGCCTCACATGTGGTTCTGTTATTTTCCCTCTGGGCTAGTTCCTGTGTACCTTTCGTTGATTTCTGTGACTGCTTGCTTCTATTCTGTCTGATACTATGCTTTTATCTTATATGTGCCAAGTCGGCCTATGATACCTACTGGGTACCTTATGCTTCGCATTTGGTGCTCACCCCTACCCCCTGCATCTTTGGGTGCAGATCCTAGCATGGGCCATTGTCTTTAGATCACTGTGATTCGTGCATGGAGATCTATTGGGGGACTACTTCAGACTGAGGGTGAGCTCTTGGCGATCGGAGCTTAGCTTTAGTTTATCTTTTGCTTCATGTACTCTATTACCATTCAGAGACATCTGTATATATTGTTTTGGATTATTTGCACTCCATGTATGTAGTTTGGGCTCTATACTATGATACCAGGTCTTGGGGTTTGGTTTAGTTTCCGCATATGTATATATTTATAGTCCTTTTATCTGTTCTCTTCGTCTTGTTCTCTTATTTGTTAGATAGTAGCCCATTACTAGCTGTCCTGGGCTACGGGGATTGGTTCACCTACCGGGGGTTGTAGGTGCCATCATGACCGAGAAATCGGGTCGTGACAGTGCGGTAGGAAGCATCCTGGGATATGTCGCTTGGGTTCAGATACTTGTTATTCATGTGGGCATCCTGGTCACTTTATGCGAGACTGTCCGAGTAGAGGTAGGGGTGATATGTCCCAGCCTACACGGTCAATGGCAGCTTCTTCATCTACTATTCATCCCCCTAGGACAGGCCAACAGGCTACATCAAGTCATGGTAGAGGTAGAGGAGGAGGAGGAGCATCCAGTTCAGGCAGTGGTCAGAATCGCACTTATGCTCTAGCCGGTCACCAGGACTTGGAATCATCAGCTGATGTTGTTACAGGTACATTGACTATTTTTACTCATGTTGTTTATGCACTTATAGATCCTGTCTCTACTCTTTCATATGTTACCCCGCTCGTTGCTGGTAAGTTGGGGGCAGGCCCTGAGTTGTTGCCTAGACCCTTTGTTGTATCTACGCAGGTTGGTGAATCTATTATAGCTAGACGAGTTTATCGAGATTGTGCAGTGTGGATTTATGACCGCCTCACTTCAGCTGATCTAATCGAATTAGATATGATTGACTTCGATGTCATTATGGGTATGGACTGGTTAGCTGCATGTTATGCTAATATCGATTATAGAAATAAGGTTGTCAAATTCCATTTTCCGGAAGAGACAATCCTAGAGTGGAAAGGTAATGCTGCCACGCCAAGGGGTAGGTTTATTTCCTATCTTAAGGCCCAGAAAATGATTTCTAAAGGCTATATTTACCATTTAGTCTGAGTAAGAAGTACAGAAGATGGACCAGCGACTCTTCAATCGGTTCCCGTGGTGAGTCAGTTTCTAGATGTATTCCCGGATGAGCTTCCAGGAATCCCTCCAGAAAGGGAAATTGAGTTTGCCATTGACCTACTCCCAGATACTCAGCCAATATCAATTCTCCCTTACAGGATGGCTCCTGCAGAATTAAGAGAGTTAAAGGAACAGTTAAAGGATCTACTCGAAAAAGGTTTCATTAGGCCTAGTACATCGCCATGGGGCGCACCAGTTTTGTTTGTTCGTAAGAAGGATGGGTCATTCAGAATGTGTATCGATTACCGACAACTAAAAAAAGTTACAATCAAGAATAAGTATCCGCTTCCAAGGATTGATGACCTTTTTGATCAGTTGCAAGGCGCCAAATGTTTTTCAAAGATTGACTTGCGGTCGGGGTATCACCAGTTACGTGTTAAAGGGGTAGATGTTCCAAAAACAGCCTTTAGGACAAGGTATGGCCACTTTGAATTTCTAGTAATGTCTTTTGGGCTTACTAATGCCCTAGAAGCTTTTATGGACCTAATGAATCAGGTTTTCAAGCCATTCCTAGATGTATTCGTGATCGTATTTATTGACGATATCCTGATTTACTCGCGGTCCAAAGCCAAACATGCTGATCATTTACGTGCAGTATTGCAAACACTTCAGAATCATAAATTAAATGTGAAGTTCTCCAAATGTGAGTTTTGGTTGACTTCAGTGGCTTTTCTTGGCCATATAATTACAGACGAAGGTATTAGAGTTGACGGCCAAAAGATTGAAGCAGTAAAGAATTGGCCGAGGCCCTTGAATGCTACAGAGATCCGTAGTTTTTTGGGCTTAGCAGGTTATTACCGGAGGTTTGTGGAAGGATTTTCTTCTATATCTGCACCATTGACAAAGTTGACTCCTAAAGCTGCCAAGTTCCAGTGGTCTGATGCATGTGAGCAGAGTTTTCAGGAGTTTAAGGACAGGCTTACTTCAGCACCTGCCTTAACTCTACCAGAGGGCACGGAAGGTTATGTTGTTTATTGTGATGCTTCAAGGATTGGGTTGGGCTGCGTTTTAATGCAACATGGTAAAGTTATTGCCTATGCCTCGAGACAACTAAGAAAGCATGAACAAAATTACCCTACTCATGATATTGAATTGGCAACAGTTATATTTGCCTTGAAAATTTGGCGCCATTACTTGTTTGGAGTCCATGTAGACGTGTTTACGGACCACAAAAGTCTACAGTATTTATTCAAACAGAAGGATTTAAACCTAAGGCAAAAGAGATGGCTAGAGTTACTAAAGGATTATGACATAGATATTTTGTACCATCCAGGGCAGGCCAATGTAGTGGCCGATGCAATTAGCCGCAAATCCATGGAAAGCTTGAGCCATATGGAAAATAGAAAGATTGAGATGACAAGAGAACTACATCAGTTAGCTATTTTGTAGGTTCGACTACTAGACCAAGGTAATGGGGGAGTTGTTATTCAAAGCACAGCGGAATCCTCACTTATGACAGAGGTAAAGGAACGACAATATGATGATCCAGAATTAGTAAGATTGAGGGAGAAAATTCCACAACAGAAGCAACCACTAATAGAGCTTAAGGAAGATGGGGTTCTGAGATATGAAAGTCGTCTATGTGTATCTAACGTCGGGGAGCTTCGAGAGAAAATTTTGGCAGAAGTTCACTATTCCCGCTATTCAATCCATCCAGGAGCGACGAAGATGTATCATGATCTTCGACAAATTTATTGGTGGAATAATATGAAGAAAAATATTATAGAGTTTGTAGCCCAATGCCCGAATTGTCAACAGGTAAAATTTGAACACCGGAGACCCGGAGGTCTAACTCAAAGTATAGTGATACCTACCTGGAAATGGGAGGTGATCAACATGAACTTTATTATAGGCTTACCCCGTACTTATCGAAAGTATGATTCTATATGGGTGATTGTAGATAGACTTACAAAATCAGCTCACATTTTGCCAGTCAGGACAACTTATACTGCTGAAGATTATGCCAAGTTGTATATTAGTGAAATAGTTCGACTTCATGGTGTCCCAATTTCCATTATTTCAGATAGGGGTGATCAGTTTACAGCAAATATCTGGAGGTCTTTCCAGAGAGGCTTAGGTACTCAAATAAGTCTCAGTACAGCTTTTCATCCACAGACAGATGGACAAGCTAAACGCACTATTCAAACACTCGAAGATATGCTACGAGCTTGTGTACTAGATTTTAAAGGGAGTTGGGATGACCATTTGCCACTAATTGAGTTTGCCTATAATAATAGCTTCTATGCAAGCATTCAAATGGCTCCTTATGAGGCTTTATACGGATGAAAGTGTAGATAACCGATTGGATGGTTTGAAATTGGAGAAGCAGGATTATTAGGGTCAGACCTAGTTAATCAGGCAATGGAGAAGGTGAAGCTAATCCGAGAAAGATTACTAACAGCCCAGAGTAGGCAAAAATCATATGCAGATGTGCGACGTCGGGATTTGGAATTTAATATTAGTGATTGGGTTTTCCTAAAGATTTCGCCCATGAAAGGCGTTATGCGATTTGGTAAAAAGGGAAAGCTTAGTCCAAGATATATTGGACCATACAGGATCATTCGGAGGGTAGGAAAAGTGGCATATGAGCTAGATTTACCCACAGAATTAGAGACAGTCCATCCTGTATTTCATGTATCGATGCTATGAAGGTGCATAGGAGATCCTTCACGTATTATGCCTATTAAAGATGTTAAACTCTCTCAAGACTTATCCTATAAGGAAGTACCAATTTCTATCCTAGATCGTCAAGTTAGGAAGGTCAGAACCAAAGAAGTAGCCTCAGTAAAGGTGTTGTGGAGAAATAATAATATCGAGGAAATGACGTGGGAAGCCGAGAAAGAAATGAGGAAAAAGCATCCCCAGTTATTTATGACTTGAATATAGTATAGAGATAAGTCATATTATTATGTTCTTGATACTCTTCCTACTATGCAAATATGATCAGGTTTGAACATGTGAAAATGATTACATTTAATTGTATATAGTTGTATCGCCCAGTGAAGCATCATGCTGGACTTTTGCTGAGTTTCCGATTTTTGGATAGTCCCAATTATAAAGGAAACTCTGCCGAAATTTTAAAAAAATCCTAAGGGACTAGAGCTCTATATGTATTACCCTAGTTCGAGGACGAATGATTCTAAGGGGGGGAGGATTTAACACCCCGTACCTTTCAAAACCTATGTGACTAAATAAATATCGACGAAGGTATTTGAGCTCGAGATTATAAAGGGGTACTTTCGCCTAGAATCTGAAATGGTCAAATGTATATAAGTGTTAAGTTAAATTATAAGGATGAGGGTTTTGAAAATGAGATAAAACAAGTGAGGTACTTGCTCGACTTATCTAAGCTCTTAGGTGACAAGTAGGTGCTACACCTACCTACGCTAATGAACTAAGTTCCGAGGGACGATTATGGGCAGCAATACCATGGATTATTAGACCTAATGGTAGCCCAAATGAATCTTAAAGTTGGCCCATCAAAGCACAACCAAATCTGGCCCAAACAACTACAAAAGGTAGCCACCAATATTGACCACATTTTGACCCAAGAGAAGACCAAAATCAGTCACAAAACTTAACCCTTTTGAGGCCCAAGAAAAGGGTAATTTTGGCCCAAGTTTCTTGACCCATTTTGGCCCAAATATACTCTAAAAAGTCAGCCAAAAAGGTCCCTTTATAAAGACCTTTTGTTGATCAATATTGATCACAGAAAGCTTGAAAAATTCTCTCTTATCTCCTTTCCTTTTGGCAGCCCCTCTCCCTTTAGTGTTCTAAGAAGATCAAGATTCATTCAAGCTTAAGGTGATTTAAACAACTTGTTATCTTGGTATTAATCTACTACATATATCTAGGATATTCTATGGTAAGAAGGACATGAACTATGGCAGCCCCTTTCTTAAGATTTAACACATAGAAATTGTGTAACAATTAAGAGATTTCTTCTTCTCTTGTTGGTGTATCTGTAGGGGTAGTTATGCTTTTCAAGGCATAAATAAAAAGAGGATAAAAATACACCTTCAAGTGTGGGAAGTAATCTTCCCATAATCATATTTTTGGATTGAAGTTCGGATGGACAATTGTTGTTGAATTGGTGTTAAGAACTCACGTGACGGCGATCGAAAGGCGTGGGTTCAATGTGTTGCTATTGTATTTCGGCATGGTGAGTTGTCTAGGGGAAGTTTGATGTGTTTTGTATTATTGGAGGCAGTCGGTTGGTGTGTGTGTGATGTGTATTGTACAGGGGAGAAAGGTGTGATGATACACCTTTAATTAATGCAAAATACGTAAATCTGCCCGGGAAATGTTTAACTACTATTTTGGAAAGGTTGCATCAGGTTTAAGAGCTAATATTAACTTCATTATACCCTTGTAATGTAGATTAACTTAATAAGGGAAAGTCCAAGTTATGGTAAGCACAATCTTCGGAAGGAATGAGGTATGTTAAGGCTTCTTTATTCCTTATCGGCATGAATCTAGAAATATAACTCTAAATCTCCGAAAGAAGGAATTTAAGTATTCTGTTGTAAGAGAGCTGATTTGGTAACTCAAAAAGTCTTAAGGAACTAAGTTATACATTATGGTGATTCAATTCGCCTTCTTATAAAAATCTGATTTTTTTTGCACGAAACGTAAGTTATCCTTTTGTCAAGTTTCTTCTTTGTATTGTGATCCCTAATCAAGCTTTAGAAAGTATACAAGGAAAGTTAGCAAGTCAAATCCCCATTTATATGTGTTTGGTATGTTGAGTCCAACACCTAGTAATCCAAGGATAAAGAAGTTATCTAAATGAACCTTCATAAATAACAAGAATAGCTTTGAAGGTCAATCTAGTAATACACTTATTATGCGTGGTTTGCGTGTTAGTGTGCACCGAGGTGGTACTGCCATATTGAGGCTATTATATACATAGTATGCACCGAGGTGCTACTTCCATATTGAGGCTATTATATATAGGGTGCACCAGGCGCTATTGTGGTTCAGCGTGGGTTATAAATATTGAGTTGCGTTGTGAGTTAATGCATGTGTTGTATTCTAAAAAGAATAAAGGAGAAAGAGCTTAACGAGTCTTACCAATTACAGCTT
The DNA here is from genome assembly GCA_003996215.1 of Jaltomata sinuosa. Taxonomy (NCBI): domain Eukaryota; kingdom Viridiplantae; phylum Streptophyta; class Magnoliopsida; order Solanales; family Solanaceae; genus Jaltomata; species Jaltomata sinuosa. The sequence continues at coordinate 15,750 of QJPP01001965.1, read as the reverse complement.
ATAAGTTTCATATTATATCTTGTTCAGATTTACTACTTGCGACTTGCTTTTATGTTTCTACCTTTCATGCTAGTACATTATTATCGTACTGACATCCCCATTGCCTGGGGGCGCTGCATTCATGCCTGCAGGTCCAGACAGAAACCCAGATAGACCTCTTCAGTAGGAGTTGCAGAGTTCAGCCATTTTGGTAAGCTCCATTCTTCCTGGAGCTGACGAGTCAGAGGTCTAGCTTATAGTTTGACCAGGTTATGTATATGTACAGCTTATGGGTAGTCCAGGGCCCTGTCCTGGATATGAGATATTTTACTTACTCCTAGAGGCTTGTAGACGTGTATATGTACATCAGTGTTGGGTATGGCCTTGTCGGCCTTGTTATTAGCTATCTACTATGATAATAGCCTTGTCGGCCTTCAGCTGTTTACCTACTATTGAGCTTTCAGTGTTTCAAATTGCTATTCTTAGAGACCTTGTCGGTCTTAGACCCCAGTAGGTTCAATAGAGATACACTCTATTTTGACACCCTCGGCCTTTTGGGTCTCCGGGTGTCGGTCATTCCTCCCATGGTTTGGGGCGTGACAGTTGTATAATATGAGATGAATGTGATGCAGTATATGGCCAATGCAACATTTAAAGGAGTCTAGTCTGTACGGATGCACTTACCCCTGACAGTGATGGATATGGATGACGAAATTCCTTAAGAAAGCGAGAGAGATCACTCGTAAAAGCAGATCCCCCTGCGCTCCTTGAATCTTTCTTACTCCGGCTACAGAGCATGCCACTATGCTTAACACATACAAATGTATAGCAGAACACTAAAGCAGGAAAGGGGGAAAGCAGCTTCAAAAGGAAAGAAAAGGGCATAACTCTATGCTCACTCAACCATGGGCTTTTTTTTTATTTTAGGGCTACGGGGTGAAGAAAGAAAAGAGCGGATTGGAATATCGATGACATCGTTATTATTGATTTGAAGCAAAGAGGGTAGCTTGCTTCTAGGCAGAAGCCGTGCGTCTCACACTTTGATGAGTGGAACCTCTTGTCCCCTCTAATCCGCTGTGTTCTTAGCGTTCTTCATCGTTATTGAAACATAGGTCCTCGGCAGGCGGGAACAAAAAGAGAAAGAAGAAGGTAGAAAGGTTCGGTCCCAGTTGGTCTCGTCTATGGATTTTCTTTCCCTATCCTATACCGGACGTAATAGTAAATAAACATGAGCCTGGAATCTTACATTGGACATAAAGTAAGTAAATATGAGCTCTAAATCTTACATCGAATGTAAAGTAAGTAAATGTGAGCCCGAAATCTTACATTAGATGTAAAGTAAGTAAATATGAGTCCAGATTCTTACATCGAATGTAAAGTAAGTAAATATGAGCCCAAAATGTTACATTAAATGTAAAGTAAGTAAAACACTCTCCTCAGAGCTCAAATCAGTAAAAGATGAGGCATTTTAGTTTTAAAAGCTAAAAATTAGTAGTAGGGTAGTACAAACCCTTTAGAAAACTAAAGTATGTAGTAAGGGTGAAAAACCTCTTTTTAGAACCGGAAAACCCATATTTCTCTTTTAAACTACATCATGAACCATGTATATGAATGCAGAAATGTATAAGTGCCATCATAGAAATCATGTAAATATAAGGATATACACCAATTAGGGCAAAACCACTCTTCAAGTAAGAGATACTAACCTAGAATCTCGTCTAGTCAAAAACCATGGCCTCGGGCCCATAATTTCACAATAAACGGAAGTGAAAAAAAAAGAGCAATAATAGTAACTATTAGTAACAGTCTATTCTACCACAAAAATCTCCTTAATCCTATGCTAAGGGATCTATCCTAATCACCTTAAGAATAAAAGCAACCTAAGCTAAGGCTTTAAGATGAAAGTACCAATCTAAGGTCCCAAAAATGGTCAATTTACAAGTATGGATTATTTAAGCCTAATTCAATCCTACAAGCCTCCTAACTATTATGGAAGTTGTAAAATATAGAATCTAACTGAGCTAAGTCTAAAAGAAGTAAACTGTAACCTACCTCAGGGCCGAACTGTAAGCACAAACTGTTACTCATGTCCCTTCCCTTTCTGAAGAACCTCGGATTGCTGCCACACTATCATAAATGTATTTTGCGCATCAAGATGGGAATCATGATACTCATATTGACATTTATAATTTCAAGGTAGAAATTGGGTTGAAAATTGACCCTCGAGGCCCGCTTACAAAAATTGTAAAAAAAATCATAATTATGCTCCCAAAGGGGTCCTAAACCCAAGTCTGAAAATTTAGCACAAATAGGACACATTTCGGAGCCCAAAATAGCCCCAAAAATTTACTTGATCAAAGAATTAAATTGAGGATTAAAGCATGGATTCTATGGAATTTAAAGATGTAATACGCGTAAAACAACAGAAAAGGAGTGCAGTAACGTGAAGAATTTACCCAGATTTATTTAGGATGATAAACCCTCCAAAATCATCTCCTAAGTTCTAAAGAATGGAATTTTCATTTGAAATAGAGGAGAAAATGAAGTTGGAGTATTATAACTGCCAAGGGTCCTTCATCACGAACGTGAAGGACCCCTCGCTGATGCAAAGAAGTAATAGGTGACCCATCGTGATTGTGATGGTCCTCTTGCAATTCAAAGAAGGGACCCTATTTGGGTCCACTAACTCTTTCAACGCAAACTTGATGGCCATCTCACGAATGTGATGGTCAATTTACTTATCCTTTGCAATTGTGAGGCCCTCATCGCAAACGCGATAAAGGGCATGTAGTTGCACCAGCAAAAACACACCAACAACACAACAAGACTTAAATTTCACCGAAAGGACCCTCGAGATTCCTTTGAAATCCCGTGAAAATAAACCAAATATGCTACACAAATAAAAATGGCATTTTGGACTCAACAAAATCATCGTAATGACCAACGGAGGTTGTCTTAATGAAATGTTGACCAAAGTCAACCTCTTGCTGGTTTTTCATAAACTCACACAAGTTCCCAAAATGAGTCAAAAAGCCTCGGGACCCAAACCAAAGGTCGCACTAGCCCAAAGTCCACATTCTGGAGTTAACAGCACAGACAGAATTCCCATCCCAGCATGTATGCTCTGAATATTGACCAAAGCCAAATATTACAACTATAAGAGTTTCAAAATAGGGAAACTCTTCTAATACTCAACCGAATGTTTAAGAAAGCATGCCACCCATCCATGCAAGTCAGTAAACCATGGGAAGGGTTGAAACGGTAAAAGGGTATAAAAATGAGAAAATGACCATGAGGGTCATTACAATTAATTATACATATTCAAGATTTTCAACATTACCATAATGAAAAAAACCTCATTGCATCCATCATGGGAGAATCTCCCTACAATAATGCAAGAAATTTTGTGAAAACCCTTATGCCCCAAGGCACAAGCCGTACTTTATATCTTAGGGTTTTACTTTTTGCACAATAACTCATTTGTACCGCACTGATATTACACATTTTCCTTCGTACTACTAGTCCAAATTGTAACACCCTACATTTTTTTTTAAATTAGCAGACTTAGTATATTACACTCTATACTTTTACGTGAGAATGCAATGTAAGTAAATCAATATGTGCCTGATAAATTAAGGAAGTATCTGAGAGTTGGAGGTTAAGCTAATGAAGATGTTATAAGCCATACAATAGAGGTAAGAGTGGGAGTGTTGAATATGATAAGGAAGGGTGTTTTTATGAAGTATTTAAATCATAAAATGATCGTATGTTATGTTTTGAAGTCAAGCAAGTTGTAAACAAAAGTTGGCAAAAATTATCGCAAGTTACTTTCATAAGTTCTCTAAATTTTGGTCAGATGTCATGGAGATTTTCTCTCAATATACTTGAAATTATGGGGTGATACACCCACCAAATTGATGTTCTATAAGTCTAGTTTCCATGACATCAGAGTAGAGAGATATTTGGATTTTTGAGAGACTGTGCAAGCAGGCAGGTCGAGATGGGCCCTTAAGTCAGTGGAAATTTCAAGCTGATATATACAATATTTTTAGTTCATTTTAACTCAATATGTTTTCCCATATAAAAATCAAAATAGTCCTAAATATTTTCTAAGGGTTCCTCTACCATCCAAGACAAAATCTATAAGATTTCAATGTGATTTCACTCTCAGAAAGTTTGTAGAGATTGTGTTACTTCTTTCCTCCTCTTTGGTTATGATTTGAAGGATTCTTCAAGGTGAAGGAGTCTCATTTTAAGGTGGTGTTGCTTCTGTTTGGAGGTAATAATTATTACCTGGTCTACCCAAATTATACCTTTCAAAAAGAAGTATAAAGCGATCATTGTTCAAATATAGAATCTAACCTGCAGAAAAACACAAAGAACTATCAAATCTAACAATGGTTGCTCGAGAAATTACATCTATTATTTGGTCAAACGTGTAAAATGTGCCGTAAAATACTAGTACATAAACACCCTCAACATAGAATGTTCGCGTCTCCTTAAGCAACATGACATCTAAAGCTGGACAGATGCTTAAACCCAAAGAAAAATAAATTAACCCATAGCAATCACTGGCACTTCACAACCACCCCTTTCCTTATCATTTTTCAACAAGGTACACAACAGGCATTTGAAATGTTAACTAGTAAGGATCCAGGAATGTTATCACGATGTCAATGAATAACTTGCATACATATACAACCGCTATCCTAACAATCAGTAAATAACAATGCTTTCCTAGTGCCCTCACTACAAAGAAGTCCCACACACACTCAATTAATTTAACTGGGGACTGTAAGAAATACACTCATGCTCACAAAGAGTTTCATACAATGCACATGTGGTGCCATAGGCTTTCTCTTGTTATTCCACTTTGGTTCTTCAAACAGATGATTGGATCACTACATGACATTTTCTGTCTTGTAATGAAGGCTTGGGTGCAGGTAGGATATGTTTGGGGATCAGTGACTAAACCCTCCTTGGTACCACCGTCCTATTATTTCCACTAATGCTTACTCATTCTGCCCTTATTCACCTTTAATACTAGTTATTTCCAGTCACGGGTGCAGCATTCTAATGCCTCGACTTTCTCTTTTTTTCTCTTTTTTTCTTTTTCTTTCTTTTTCTTTCTTTTTCTCATGCTCACACCTATAAAAAATTTTCTACCAGCAACCAATATTTTAATACCCCATTTCACTTATCATATACCCCTATAGTAGCCACCCTCAACTTAGGCTAATTTCCTTAGTTAAGGTGCATGATGTCTAAGGAGGCACCAAGGCCAAAACAGAGATTCAAAGTTAAAGTAGGGAGGTTAATGGTTATTGAAAGAACGTGGTTTGCTCAGCTCAAACAGGGATCAAAGGAGTTATTCACATATTTGAATGGCCTTTTTAGGCTAAGTGGACTATGCTCAAAAAGGGTCTGTGATCCTTTCCTAACCAACTAACTTTGAACCTTAATGAAATAGACTGGCAAGTTCTAGATGCATGCACAAAGTAAGAAAAATACAACAAAAGCTTACACATACTTGGCACACAAAAGCATATAAATACCAATCGTCACAATAGCAATTTGGCTTAAGCAAAGTCACTTCATCTACATGCACTAATTACATTCAAAGATCCAACACAGTCAATGATCCCAAATTGCACACATGTACAAGAAACAATTTTTTGGCGGGGGCTCTTTTTTACCACACAATGCCAAATATTGCTACAAAATCACTTATTTTCCTTTTACAATACATACAAAAAAGAAAACATCTTAAATGAAACATCCTAAACATGTTGGTTCTACTAGATAGCATGCCCATGGGAAAAGAAACATGGCAACAAAAACTCTAGGGTGGTGACAGACTCACAGGTATCCCCACTCCCACCAAAAAAGAACCATGCTTGTCCCAATGCATTAATATAATAATTGAAACTGTGAGAGAAAGAAATACATGTGAATCCCTTACCCTCGGAGTCTGGCATAATGTTGGAGTTTGTAGAGGACTCTAAATCAGGAATAGTGATGTCGATGTCAGTTGGCATGCTTAAATCATCCACAATAGTAGGCAACCCAGTCTCATGCATAACACTAGAAGAAGCCCCAACAAGTTAGGCTGGTACTCGCTCTTGTCTCAATGCCTCATTTCTTCTAGACTCATTTCTTGCCTTATGTAAATCTTCTTCTTCTTGAGTTCTCTTGCGGGTTTTTTCTTTCCTTGACTTCTTCTCACCACCTTCTACTGGTTTCTGACTCTGGGCTTTAAGAGGCCTTCCTATAAAATCCACTATAGGGTTATCTTCTTCTAATTCCACCACCTCTAGAGTCAGGAATATTGGAAAAGATCTATATTGTAGAATTGTAATGTCATCTCGAGCCTTTTTCAATTTAGCATTGAATTTTTCCATGTTCAAAATTGTCATTTCTTTTAGCATCTCATCCACCCTCACTTACATTACATCAATGCAGTCATGCAAACCCGTATATACTTTTAATGCTTCTTTGATGGCTTCATCCACGATTAGTTTGAATAGATCAGTCCATGCTTTCAGTTGCTTCTCATTTTTTTTTTAATTTTTTACCATTTTGACAAAGTTTTGTAGAGTATGTTGGTACTCTAATGGTGTAGGTGGAATTGAGGCAGTGTCCGCAGTCTCAGTAGTAGAGATAATACTAGCAGCTCTAAATGAAGTAGATGCACCTTGTGGGTCAACAACAACAATAGTTAGATTTCTACCTGAGGGGATGTCGACTTCCTCTGAAGTGCTTTGAGTTTGAGGTCAAAATGATGGGGGTTTGTGGACTCTCAACTTATACTTTGAATCATCCCAAGTTTTATCGATGTCTTACTTCTTTTTGGCAACCGATTCTTTATCAATCCCACTTAATATAGGCACTGTGGCAAGTCCACAAAGCTTGGTCACTAGACATGGGAATGGTAATGATGATGCCATTTTGGTGGACCTCACATGAATTTCATCTGCAATCATAAGTCTGAAGTTCACTTTATATCCCGATAGCAAACTTGCAACCAACACAGCTCTAGTCTCATCCAAGTTGGCATCGCCACCTATAGGCATCAATTAGAATCATACCATGGCCCACCAAAGTTTTGCCGCAAAGTGTAATGTTGACTTGGCTATTCTCTTCTTCTTGTTCAATAACCATGAGTGTGCACCTTCAGTCATCATTCTCGCTAGCCAAAGTCATTGCTTATTGGCTGACAACATTTTGGGCTCAAACTTTGGAGTGCTAGCAGGAGGTATATATTCTTGGCCAAATAGGACTTTGTTAATTTCCCTCTCAGAATTATCCACCGAGCATCCACGAATCGAAACTCTATCTAATACTTGCATATGAGTTAACTTCTGGCCCTTTTCATACAGTTTTTTAAGAGTAGCTATGTAATTGGCATAGAATTTGCGGACCATGGCTAGATAGTAAATCCCAGGTGGTATGCTTGATAAGTCAGTAATCTACCAATTTATTGAGACTTTAATCATGAATTATTGCCATGTTTTGATAAGATTTAGAGGTTCTTATGGCTTTTATTGACATGAATGCATGTACTCTTGGCCAAAGATAGAAAACAAAGAATTGGACCCAAAAGAGCTCAAAAGGAGTTGAAGTGTGAAGTGATCAATTGAGATGAAGATTTTTCCTTGAGGTGCGAACCTCATGCGACATACACAACCCTTGGTATGGTCTACACATCCCTCTGTATGAATGCTCAAAAGAAGAGGAGATTTTTTTAAGGAGGTGCATTGCCCGTGCATTATGCATAAGGCTTAGTGTGAATCACACACCACTTTGCATGAAGCTGCAAATATGAGCCAAGTCTCTGGTCCACTGAAGCAGAGTTGTGCAATGTGCACAACAAGATATGTGAATCATACATCACGACGCACAACTTCCAAGGGGAAATTTTGTCCAACTTTTTGTGACGCTTTAGGAACATTCTAAAACCCAATTTGGACATAGTTTTTCATAGTTTTGAATAGTTTTTAGTTTTTGAAGCAAGTTTCTCTCCCAAGGAAAGAATAGGGTTTTAATCCATTCTCTCAATCTTCAACCTTGGTCTTGTAAATTTAATCTTGGATATTGAATTCTTGCTACAATTAATGAAAAGGAATTTGAATTTCTCTATGGGTATACTTTCTTCTTCATATAGAATGAGTGGCTAAGTCTCCTTGTCTAGGGATGTGTTGATGATGGGTACCTGATAAAAGGGTACCTGATAAAAGGGTATGGGTCTTACTTTGAGTATATAATTGCTGATATGACATGGGTCAAGTGATTTCACCATATTTTAACTCTAAAATTAGTGGTTGCAAATATTGATTTTATTTACTTGATTATGTTCTTGCTTGAGAAAGGGTTTCATAATTTCAGATGTGAAATTGCTAGTGGGTACTTTAGATTTCACTTAGATTAAGGCTAGAAATAGCTCAATTCGCTGAAAACACCCATTTAAGGGTCTAAGCTAGAGATAGTGTAACCTCCCCAAGCCTATATTGGTTGTTTATGCCTAAACAGTGGTGTTTGAGCGAAGAACGTTGGATAAATGATTATGTAATTGAGAGATTAACAATCATGCCTAAAACTAATTCTACCTATGTTATTTATTAAGAATTTATGCAAGTGAGCAAGTACCTTGACCCGTGTTCGAGTCCTATCAGAAGCACATCCCTAGTTGTCCCCTCTCTTGTTTACACCTCGCATTTATTTTATTGTTTGGTTTGGAATTGAATTGTGACAGATTCCCAATTTCCCCACCCCCTCCCCATTTGTATATTATTTGTTGTTTGGACAATCTACTCTCGTTGTGAAGTCCTTTTTACAATCTCTTTGTCTAAGCTACAATTCCCTGTGGGATCATGTAATGACCCTTCCGGTTATTTCCACGTATACATTTTCCTTGAATCGTTAGAGCTTGTTGTAGCGGACCCAAGTCACTTAAGGCTCGTCAGTACCGGTATTTCGGTGTCGGGCCCATTTGTTTGGTCGCATTATAAGTTTTGAAGTCAAGCAAATCGGCAAAAGTTATCGTAAGTTCTTTAATAAATTTTCTGAACTTTGGGTAAAATATCTCAGGGCTTTTCTCTCAATATATAAAGAGTTAGAAGTCTCCCTAAATACCAAATCGAAGGTCTACGAGTCTAGTTTCCTACGCACAAAACCTCACATCCAACTGATCTCGGAGTAAAAAGTTATGACTGTTTTATCGCAGACTGTCTGGCAGAAAATGGGTTGCGAACCGGGTTGCGAACCGGGTCGGGTTACACTCGATTTAAGCCTCAACTTCACGTTTTAAAATGCCATTTCAGTTTCGAAACAGTGAGAAAACATAAGGGAGGATTCCGAGAGAGTTCTTGAGTATCAAAATCGTGCGATGGTGAGTTGCGAACTTAAATTTAAGAATTTTATTAACATCGCGCGTATTTGAAAATGTTTTATTTAAAAGTCGAATGTGGAAGAAAATTATATTATTATTACCTTTTCAAAATATTTTAAAGGTTTATGGAAAATATTTTTGATACGATATAATTGTATATGTATTTATTTTATAAGGTTTTTATACATTGTCATATTTTAATGGAGATAGTAAATTTAGTAATGTTAAAAATTATTATTATAATATAGTAGGTTTTATTTGAAATGATTTTTTATTAATTATGGTATATTCAAAAAGCTATATTTATTTTACCACGAACCTATGCAATACCCGAATATATATATAATCGGGAAAAGAATATATTATGGTGTGACACCAAGATTCCACGTGGAATCAAGGGATGCCACACCAAAATGCATGCTCCCACTTGTCCATTAGGTGGCCTAACATCAATTATGATAATTGGTGTTGGATTAAGTGAATGGAATAACTTTCCATGCACTATTTGATAAAGGAAATTGAAAGAATTGTTGGCAGAAGAGAGCTTACTACTCTTTATGAATATAGGATATATTTTGATGTTGTGTTTAATTTTGAAAAGGAAATCAATTATCTACGTCAAGTTATTCAAGTCCGAGTTCGAGTGTGATATAGTTTCGGAGCTCCTTTTCGGAGAGGTTCGAGCTTGTCATCGGACGACAAGTAGGTTACGGTTTATTTCCCTAGACTCCGCATATATAGGATAAAATTGTATTAATGGGCATCCTTGGGTTGGTTTATTAGGTTGGTACCACAGACCTCGATCGCTTTATTCATGTCCGCCTACTTTTGTTCCTCCGTTGCTTGTAGTATTTGCCGATATATTTTATTTACCCTTATGGTCCTGTGAGGCCTTGTTGACTCTGGAACATAGAAGGTGGGATTTTGGGAATGTCCGCGAGTCCCGGGCATAGAATTATCCTTCTAGGCTGGTTATGCTTGCAGAGTAGCTGCGGGCCTGTGCAGGGTCGATAGGTTGATTGTGAGTTGCTGGGCAGCTATTGTGTTTGATCATACCATTGTCATGCATATAAAGAGGTTTTATACATGTTTTACTACGGTTTGGGCTTCGGGCCTACTGGCACCATTTTCTAAACCTTGCATGGCCCGGGGGGCTCATTTTTTATGGAAATAATTTGGAAATGGTTTGATTTAACTTGTGAATATTCCTGGGTAAAAGGAAGTAAAATTATGTTTTAAAACACCAGTTTTACTACTACGCTAGACTCGGCAGGGCCGGGGTGCTAGTTAAGTTTTCTTGCTACTTGAGATGATTTTTAGCCTCGGTCGGACCGAGCACCTGAGATGACTTTCTACTGTTTAGACCCGGTTATGCCCGGGCACCCTTGGAGGGGTTTTTTTTTGAGATATTTTCCTACTACTTTAGTCCTGGACAGGGTCTGGGCATGCATATTCGAGACTGGGTCTCTATCTTGATACCGGACTTGCTTCCGGATGACATGTTTTGATACTGAGTTTTAGTATGGGGTCTGGGACCTCCATGGACCTTGCTATCTGGGCCAGGGGCTGCGAGCTGTGTGTGCTGGAGGAAGGGTATACGGTGGAGTAGAGGTATACGGGCAGTGTCCTTCCATGGAAACTACCTGCTGGGCCGGATCGGCACCGGAGGAGGTACATACAGAGATACCATTTCACTTGAGATCTTCATACATCATATAATTCATTGTTCGAGGCTCCACCCTTGTTTATTGTTTGCTGATTGTACGCTCCGGTAGTATGGGATGCCGGAGGGTTTGTTTTCACTTGTTTGTGTTCCTCGATTTTATGGGCGGCCGAGGGACTGTAGGTAGACTTTTTCTATTCACTTACAGAATTGTTCTCTATTATGGATAAGTATGAAATTGGTTACTGCTGGACTGTTAGTTGCGGGATTTGAGATTGATATGATTAGTTGGGCTTGATTCATGTCTCTAAGCATATCTATCATTACTCTTTCTCTCTCCTTCTTACACTTGAGGTTACCGATATACCGTCCATTTCGTAAACTTATTTTGTATACACTGTTGTTGCAAGGACCCCATGTGCGTTATTTCTTACTTTCACCTGTGCCTATGATGTGTATATTCTGCTTACTAGCCTCACATGTGGTTCTGTTGATTTCCCTCTGGGCTAGTTCCTGTGTACCTTTCGTTGATTTCTGTGACTGCTTGCTTCAATTCTGTCTGTTACTACGCTTTTATCTTATATGGGCCCAGTCGGCCTATGATACCTACTGGGTACCTTATGCTTCGCATTTGGTGCTCACCCCTACCCCTGCATCTTTGGGTGCAGATCCTAGCGTGGGCCATCACCGTTAGATCGTTGTGATTCGTGCTTGGAGATCTGTTGGGGACTACTTTAGACTGAGGGTGAGCTCTTGGCGATCGGAGCTTAGCTTTAGTTTATCTTTTGCTTCATGTACTCTATTACCATTCAGAGACATCTGTATATATAGTTTTGATTTATTTGCACTCCATGTATGTAGTTTGGCTCTATACTATGATACCAGGTCTTGGGGTTTGGTTTAGTTTCCGCATAGGTATATATTTATAGTCCTTTAATCTGTTCTCTTCGTCTTGTTCTCTTATTTGTTAGATAGTAGCCCATTACTAACTGTTCTGGGCTATGGGGATTGGTTCACCTACCGGGGGTTGTAGGTGCAATCATAACCGAGAAATTGGGTCGTGACAACTTGGTATCAGAGCTTTAGGTTCACCGGTGTCATCTGTATAGGAGCCAATGTCTAGTAGAGTCCTGCGGATCGGGGCGGAGACGTCCGTACTCAATCTTTGGGAGGCTACAGTGACATTTTAGGAATTTGAGTCTTTCATTGCTTCTGTGTCGTGCGTATAACCCTTGATGTTTTTGGGGATCTCATTTATTCTACTTCATTCATCCGCAGATGGTTCGTACGACATCATCGGCATCACGCGGAGATGAGCCTCCCACTCCAGCTAAGGCTCGAGGACACCCTCGATCAGTGGCACCTGCTAGAGTTGCTAGAGTGGAGATAGATCCCGAGCGGAATGTGGATCAGGGGGCAGCCCAGGTACCACCAGCGCCAGTTCCAGCTCCAGTACCAGCTCCAGTTCCCACTTCTGTGTCAGCTCCAGCTGCAGCTCAGTCTCCAGATATTCGGGGATTACTATTACAACTTTTGGGTGTGATTGGAGAGCGGCCTTCTGAGGTAGCGCAGACATCCGGTCAGGGGGCAGCCCTGGGTGCACAGAGCTCAGGAGCGCACCCTGCTACTATGGCTCCCTGTGCGTAGGTCATTCCGGTTCCATCTGTTGCACAGCCTCTTGCTCCTCGTCCAGTTATGACAGAGTCAGAGCAGAAGGCGTTGGGTAGGTTTTTGAGGTTAGCACCTCCAAGGTTTGCTGGTACTTCTGGACAGGATCCACATGACTTTATTACTACCTGTGAGGAGATGTTGCATCATTTGGGTTTGTTGGAGACTCACGAGGTTGGTTATACTACCTATCAGTTGGCGGGCCCAGCGAAGTTATGGTGGAGGGCCCAGGTTGCTTGTAGGCCACCATCGTCACCTCCTTTGACCTGGTCTGAGTTTTATGAGGCCTTTATGGCCAAGTTCCTACCTCAGAGTGATCCTGAGCATCGCAGGGAGCAGTTTACTCACCTTACGCAGGGGTCTACGACTGTCTCAGAGTATGAGGCCCATTTTCATCAGCTAGCACCGTTCGGAGCTATGATCATTCCTACCGAGGCAGATAGGATTCGCAGATTTGTATGGGGTTTGAGGCTAGAGATCAGGCAGGCAGCTGAGATATTGATTGCCAGTGGTCGGTCATTCCAGGCTATTGTAGACTATGGCCGCACTGTGGAGGACTTACAGCGACATGATCAGGGGTCCAGAGATAAGAGGCCTCGACATAAGGGTGTCTATAGTGGTTCCAGATATGGTGGTAGAGGTCCTGGCCTATGGAGCCTGAGTTATCAGCCATAGCAGTACCAGGGTCAGTCCAGCCGACCGGTTCAGGCTTCCCTTCAGACTTTCGGTAGTACCCAGTTCGAGCAGGGTCAGAGCAGCCATCAGGGCTATAGCGGCCAGTCTTCGAGGGGTACAGTTTCTGGGGCATCAGGTCGTGGTGGTCATACGGGATCTGCTGGTTCATATCGACTGAGTAGGCCGTCATGGGCTTGTTTTACTTGTGGTTTGATTGGTCATTTTTCTAGAGATTGCCCTCAGCAGGGTACAGTTCAGTTGGCCGAGCCTTTACGGACAGTTCAGCCCCCAGCTAGAGGGGGTGGTCGTCAGGATAGAGGTGGTGCTCTGCGTGGCAGAGCAGGTGGTAGGGATGGCGGTTGGGCAGGTGGAGGTCGTCGTCAGTTTTACGCGGTCCCTAGGAGACCAGAGGCAGAGGCCTCAGATGCTGTGATTACAGGTACGATTTTTGTGTGCCATCAGCCTGCTATGGCTTTATTTGATCCTGGATCCACTTGTTCCTATGTATCTGCCTACTTTGTGCCTTGTTTGGGGTTGGCTAGTGAGCCATTATCTGTTCCTGTTTCTGTTTTGACCCCAGTAGGAGATTTCTTAGTAGTGGATCGGATTGTGAGATCCTGTATGTTATCTATTGGTGATTCAGAGACTTGGGGTGATTTGATGATTCTTGATATGCTAGATTTTGATGTGATACTGGGCATGGACTGTTATCCCCTCACCGTGTGGTTTTGGATTGTTATGCCAAGACCATTACCATAGCCGTGCCTGGTGTATCCCCGGTTGTGTGGCAGGGTTCTGTTAGCCATGCACCATCTGGGATCATCTCTTGTCTTCGAGCTAGAAAGTTGATCTCCCGTGGGTGTTTAGCTTATCTAGCATATGTCCGAGATGTTAGTGCTGACCCTACTTCTCCTGAGTCTGTTCCTGTGGTTAGAGACTTCCTCGATGTGTTTCCTACCGACCTGCCAGGCCTTCCACCTGAGAGAGATATTGATTTCGCTATTGAGCTAGAGTCGGGCACTAGGCCCATTTCTATTTCTCCTTACCGTATGGCTCCTACTGAGTTGAGGGAGCTTAAGGAGCAGCTCAAGGATCTGTTTGCTAAGGGGTTTATTAGACCTAGTGTGTCACCTTGGGGTGCTCCTGTTCTCTTCATGAAGAAGAAGGACGGGTCGATGCGCATGTGTATTGATTATCGGTAGCTGAATAGGGTGACAGTGAAGAATAGGTATCTGATGCCGAGGATTGATGATTTGTTTGACTAGCTTCAGGGTTCAGTCGTGTTTTCGAAGATTGATTTGAGGTCCGTCTACCATCAGTTGAGGATTAGGGCGGAGGACATCCCTAAGACAACATTCAGGACATGTTATAGCCATTATGAGTTCCTGGTGATGTCTTTTGGGTTGACTAATGCCCCCGCAGCATTTATGAACTTGATGCACAGGGTTCTTGGCCCGTATTTGGACTCATTTGTGATAGTTTTTATAGATGACATCTTGGTATACTCGCGTAGTAGAGATGAGCATGAGCAGCACTTGAGGGTTATACTCCAGACTTTGAGAGATCATCGGCTTTATGCCAAGTTCTCAAAGTGTGAGTTTTGGCTTGAGTCAGTTGCATTCCTAGGGAACATGGTGTCTAAGGATGGGATTATTTATTTTTTGTCCCATAATCCCCCACTATTATACATATCACGATACGTCATAGCTGTAGATTTTTTTCCATAGGGTTGATCCGGGAATGATTTTAGCGGTTTGTGAGTGGCCTAGACCTACTACTGTTACTGAGGTTCGCAGCTTTATTGGGTTAGCAGGTTACTACAGACGGTTCATTGAGGGATTTTCTTCCATAGCAGCACCCTTGACTATGCTGACTAGGAAGGATGTCCCATTTTAGTGGTCAGATCAGTGTGAGGATAGCTTCTAGAGGCTTAAGGCCTTATTGACTTCAGCTCCAGTCTTGACTTTGCCGGTTGAGGGTCAGAGCTTCTCCGTGTATTGTGATGCTTCTGGGGTTGGTCTTGGTTGTGTGTTGATGCAGCAGGGTCGAGTAATAGCATATGTGTCGAGGAAGCTGAAGGTTCACGAGCGCAACTACCCCACTCATTACTTAGAGTTGGCGGCGGTAGTTTTCGCGCTCAAGATCTGGAGGCATTACCTATATGGAGTTCACTGTGAGATCTTCACCGATCACCGTAGTCTTCAGTATATCACGAGCCAGCAAGAGTTGAACTCGAGACAGAGGAGATGGGTCGAGTTACTGAAGGACTATGACTTCACTATTCTGTATCATCCGGGCAAGGCAAACGTGGTAGCGGATGCCTTGAGCCGGAAGACAGTGAGTATGGGTAGCCTAGCTTCTCTCTCAGTTTCAGAGC